>OX457086.1:31571818-31667009 GCA_949752835.1 Empis stercorea
TATACATATCTGTGTGACAATTATATATGGTTACAAAATAAACTCAATGTATTGTTATAAAAATTAATTTAATTCAAATATTTTTTTGGGGAAAATAAAATAAATCTAAAAACTACATAATCTAACAAAAAATTATTCGATTATATCGCCTTTCTCGTGTATAACGACCTTTAATCGTTTTTTAAAGTCAGTACAGGCGGCACGGGATGGTATCTCATGCCATACTTTTAATATTGCTGCTTTAAATTTATCCATTTTTTTATATTTATAATCTTTCATATATTCTATGCTTTTGTAACATGTACCCCCAAATACAAAAATCCATAGGATTTAAGTCTGGCGAAGATGATGGCCGTTTTTGGTATAAAATTAGTCAAATTTGACTCACACCATTGTTGAATTACTATTGCCGTGTGAGCTGGAGCACCATCTTTCTGAAAGCAATAGTATTGATCCCCATACATTTTATGGACCTCTGGCAACAATTTTTTTGCAAAACCTCATCCAGGTATTTCGCGTTTATTGTGACACCTTTTCCGATGAAAACAAGTGGGAGTTTTCCTTTCTTGGATATGGCGCCCCAAACCATTACCGATGATGAATTTTGATATCTCGGTACTTGTTTTTTATCTTTGTAATATCCCTCAATGATACTGCCCAGACACGATCATTTTGTACATGGTGAGAGGCTTGTAAAATAAATAGTTTTTCGTCGGAAAATTTTATTTCGTCATCCGCGTGCCATGAAAGCAAGGTTTTACTTCTAACCATTCGTTTTTCTTTTGCTACATCCGTAACTCCATGAATTTTTTTTTCTTGAAAGCTGTAAGTTTCAAATCTTCCCTGAGTATTTTTCGAATTGATTCACGATTCATTTTTAAATATTTCGCCATATTTCTAGCCGGTCACAATTTCTTCTAATTCGTTCACGGCCAAGTTTAATGGTTTTTTTTACTCTCACGCTTCTTTTTTTGCCAGTTTTTTTGCAGTTTTCATTTGAGCCCGTAACCAAAAAACCATTTACTGTACGAATTTATTTATAATTAGCGATCGTAATTCTGACACGATCAATTTAGCAATTGCTACTAAACTAAAGAATATAATTCTTATTTATGTAAACATTAAAAATATAACGGTATCTTATGAAACAAAAATTCACGTTATTATCGGTAGTTTTTTTTGAGAGGCATGCAAACAATTGTAACCATACATATAATTGTCACACTGTTATATTATATATATATATATATAAATATATTTATATATATTTTACATATATGTATATATATAAAATATATATATATACATATATATATATATCTATATATATATATATATATGTATATATATATATATATACATACATACATACATATATATATTGTATGTAAAACTACTATTTACTGCCAGTTTTTAAAAAAATACATAAAATTTTCAAATAACAAAATAAATTTTTCATTTCAAATAACAAAAAAACCACAAAATTTCTGTTTCAAAACCGGTGTTTTAGAAAGTTTATTCACAATTTGACGATTTTTCATTCACTAAAATTCACCTCATAATTTTTAACAAGTGCATATTCACCATTTTTCTGAATAGCATTTTTACGATTGCTTGTTATGGCTCTTGTTATTAAGTTTTAACAAGTGTCAAATCAGTTGTTAAGCAGTTAATTTGTTAATTTGTGAATAGGTCTATTAATTTTAAATAGATTTTTTTTAAGTAAGCAAAAAATGGGTAGCATATTAACTTAGTAATCATAGGATATAGATTAAGTTAAAAAAATACTTTTAGGTGTAAAACAAAATTTTTGTTTAGGAAGAATGTAACATGGACATTTTAATTAATAATAATTTTAATTGTTAATTTGAGGAAATGAAGGTACTAGTTGAACTTTTTAATGAAGGTAATAGTTGAAGTTTATTTTGAAATAAAAAAGGATTTTGTTGTATACATATATATGTAATGATGTGGCCATCATTTACATACCTACCCTAAAATTCTTTTAAATACCTATCCTATAAAAAACAAACAAATTTATTTAATTTCATATACTTGAGAAATTACAATCCCAAATTTCTCAAGTATGCATAAAATATAAATTCGTTTAGTAGGTAAACAAAGGGGCTTTTGGCTCACCGTTAAGCAAACCCCATAATTTGAGAATGTGCTAATAAAGTGGAATGTGCTAATAAGGTGTCTGATAAGAATTTGTAAAACCGCAGGCTAGCATTAGATAAGAACTGTTTAAAATTTAAAAAAATATATTATCTAATACTATTTTGCGGTTTACAATTTGTTTTTCTGATGAATATTTTATTTTCATTCAAATAATTTTAGCGAAAATACATAATTTGAGAATGGACTAATGATGTGTATGATAATACTATTTTGTGGTTTTACAAATTGTTTTTCTATATATTCTATGTTAATTCAAATTATAAGAATATTAAAATATTATTTAATGAAATTATAGTACAGTGAATTTCTGATTACACATATAAATTATTTAATGAAATTTTTAAAGTTGATATAATACAATAGAATTCATATAATTGAAGGGTTTAATATAACCAAGGCTTCACTGTACTTTTGGTGTTTTATAATATTAATATATTTATAAAGTTTATGTTACCATTAGATAAGAACTGTTTAAAATTTTAAAAAATATATTATCTGATACTATTTTGCGGTTTACAAATTGTTTTTCTGATGAATATTTTATTTTCATTCAAATAATTTTAGCGAAAATACATAATTTGAGAATGGACTAATGATGTGTATGATAATACTATTTTGTGGTTTTACAAATTGTTTTTCTATATATTCTATGTTAATTCAAATTATAAGAATATTAAAATATTATTTAATGAAATTATAGTGCAGTGAATTTCTGATTACACATATAAATTATTTAATGAAATTTTTAAAGTTGATATAATACAATAGAATTCATATAATTGAAGGGTTTAATATAACCAAGGCTTCACTGTACTTTTGGTGCTTTATAATATTAATATATTTATAAAGTTTATGTTACCATATTTTTGTAAGCAATGGTGGCTCAGTGAAAAGAACTATAACTTTTAGGTTTAAGTAAAAGTAAGTATAGAGAAATTTAAAATTTCATGCAGCTAAGGTTCAAAACTGGATTGTGGCATTTGCTTACTTTTGCAAAATCAAACACTTTTTTTATTTTCAGGATTAAATTAAATAATAATAAAACAAAATATATATCTTAATTTTTATTAAAAAGTATTTATAATAAATTTTTTAACATTTTTCACAATTTTTATAAAAGCATTTTATTTAAATCGTTTATATGGAATATTTGTTTTTTCTAATTCCTTCTTCTTTTGTTCATCTTTTTTATTTGAATCAGTCTTAAAATTTTGAGTATTAACATATTTTAGCCAATATTTAACCTCTTTGGTTTTATCTGCTTTGGCTTTATCATTCATTTTAAATTTAAACTGCAATAAACTGAATTGATTGAAAGTATAATTTAAACTAAAAGGATATTTATATTATCAGAAAAAAGAACTTCAAATCAAGTAAAAATTCTTATATAAACAATCAACAGATTTTAAAATGATTGATTCTTTTTGTTTTTCATACATATAATACAAATTTAAAAAAATTCAGAATGAAAATTCATTATCGAACATTATCAAAATAAAAAAGTTTGTTTTTGTTGTCAGTGCTTATTTTTTAAAATAAGTCTTAATCAAAATAAATAAATTTCACTTTAAAAAATGTAATCTACATGGGACACAAAGTGGTTTTAAGAACTTCTAAATAATATAAATTTGAATTTAAATATTAAATTTTTCACATGTTGGATTAACCACATTCACATCCTCCAAGTTAATTAAAACTGAAATATAAACAAATAGTAAAAAATAAATTGATAAAAATCATATAAATATCAATGAAATTTTCATTATTAAATTAATTATAAAATAGTGTTTGAATAAAAACATTCAGTCAGTCAATGTCATTCCTACAAACAAAAAAACAAAAAATAGAAATGGATAAGGAGAATCAGAGTCCACTAAACTGTGAAGAAATATTCCACCAAATCGGTGAACCTGAGGCTGAGGATTCAGAAGATGAACACTGGAAGGCTGTCTTAAGAAAGCAGAAACCAAGAGCTGTACGACGACTAAATTTTGGGGGGTCAACCCATGAAAATGAGGATGTTGATGAGGAACCGCAACTTCAAAAAGTTCTAACAGAATTTAATAAAATAATTAAACCATTGAAAAACAATGCAACCACATCATTGGATACGAAAAACTATATGGGATTGAGAAATATGGCATATGGTATAAAATTTGAGTATGTACATACATATATGTATTACTAAATACCGTATTATAAATTAATATTTAATATATAAAATTTATAATTTTCTTTTTTATTTTACAGCATATTAAAGCTAGTGAAGGCACAATCTGCCTTCGAAAATGATGGTGAAAGTGTCATCATGTACTGCAAACACTTTTATACTTACAGTGACTCACAGTGAAAATGGTCCACCTTTAAAAAAAATCAAAATTATAAAGAAAAATCTTGAAAAACCAATAGTGGAAGAAAAAAATGAAACATGTAGATTTTTATAGTTTAATAGTTGCGTAATGTCGTTTAATAAAACAAATTCTTCAAAAAAATAACAAAAATTAAAAATAATTTAATTCAATTATTAAAATACGACATCACAGTGAAAATGGTCCATCTTAAATTGCAATTAGAAAAATTACATTTTGGACCATTTTCACTGTGAGTCACTGTACATGCCCAAGAGGTATGCAAAGGTACATACTAAGGAATTTGTTCAATTTGTGAACAAATTCATTGAAAGTGGAAAGTTGTAATACCAATTCATAATAAATAATACTCATATGTCAAAATTTGATGCTGATATAGCACCAATCAATATTGATTTCATAATGAAGAAATAATGAAATACAATATAAAAAGATATAAACATTAATTATGCTTTATTTAAAAGTTGTCTTAAAATATAAATTTTAAATAAAAATATGAATTATAATTACAATTTTGTTTTTATTTTTTTATTTTTTGGTATTTGGTTTTTGGTTTTTAGGTTTTGGGTTTGATTTTGATTTTGTGGAGTATTTTTTCCTTATAAATAGCTGATGTTTTACATTTTATTTAACAGTCTCTTATTTAACTTGTCATTGTTTGTGTATAAAAGTAAAAAAAATGGATTCTTATAGTAGTTTTGAATCAGTTTTAACATTAACATTACCAACAGAACATTACCAACAGAAAAATTAACATTAACATTACCAACAGAATTTAACATTACCAACAGAAAAACTAGTGAAGTGGTTAGAAATATGTGAGAAACATATAAATGTGTTAAAAGAATCATTAATGAAGAGTAAAACAATAGGAGCTAAGAAACATATTGAGGGGAAAATAATTAAAATTACAACATATAAACAAATAATAAAAAATAAAATACATGTTGGAAGTGGAAGTGGAAGTGTGTCAGCTATTAAGGATTTGAAATGGAGTGAAGTAGAATCAGCTTTTAGAGGTAGAATAACAACTGCTGTTATCACCAACTTTAAATATAAAGAACCTAAAATGTTTTTAGAAGCAGCTATACCAATTTTTATACAAAAAATTACAGATATATTAAAAATTCATATTAGAATTAAAGTAAATGTAATACTTTGTGCAGAATTTGTAATTAAAAAAAGTGATGAAGTTCTGAACGAACTAAAATATTTCAATACTAAAAATCAGATTATTGAGCAAAATGAGTATTTAAATAGTTTTTTCAATACACATATTAAAACTCCACTGTTTTTGAAACTAGAAGAGTTTCAAGAGAGAGATAGTGGATGGACTTTGCATAATATTGTTAACTTAAACATTAATATAAATAAATGTGAAAGATTTAATGGATCATCTTATATACAACTCCCAAAGCAAATTGTAAATAAACATGCTTGTGTAAATATTCAAAATCCAGATGATGCATGTTTTGTTGGGCAGTTGTTTCAGCTCTTTATTCATCACCAACATTGAAAAACCCTTATAGAACTTCACAATACCCTCATTATAGTTCAGTCTTAAACTTTGAGGGTATAACATTTCCTATGACATTAAAACAGATTAAAAAATTTGAACAAATAAATATCATCTCAATCAAGTAATAGTTATGATAATGAAAACAAATACCATTTTTGTTGGATAAAAAATCTATCTCGGTTAGTAAGTAGACAAATTTCTAAAAGTAAAAGTGGTAAATTTATTTGCGATAGATGCCTTCATTTTTTTTATACTAGTGAGTTATTGAAACTTCATACAATTGATTGTGAACAAAAAAATGAATGTGGTGTAAATATAATATTACCAACAGAGGAAAATAAATGGATTTCATTTAAAAATTATGCTTACAAACTACGTGTACCATTTTGTATATATGCAGATTTGGAATCATTGTTAAAACCTGTTAAGAATAATACAAATTTAAATACCTTTAAATATCAGGAACATGAAGCTTATAGTGTAGGATATTATTTGAAGTGTTCCTATGATAATAGTAAATCATATTATAACTTTAATAGAGGTAAAAATTGTCTATTATGGTTTGCTAATCAATTAAAAAAAATTAGTGAGGAACTAGAAAATATATATAATGATATAAAAACAATGATTCCTTTAACTACAATAGAGCAAAATTTGTGGCATACAACATTATTATGTTACATATGTGAAAAATCTTTCTCCATAAGTGATGAAAAAGTAAAAGATCATTGTCATTTAACAGGAAAATATCGGGGGGCTGCACATAATTCATGCAATTTAAGAAATATAGATTCTCGTACAATTCCTGTAATATTTCATAATTTATCAGGTTATGATGTTCATTTTATTATTTTTGAAATAGCTAATGCATTCGAAGGGAGAATAAATCTGTTACCTATAACAAAAGAAAATTATATTTCTTTCACAAAACATATTAAAGGAAGTGATATTAAATTTAAATTCATTGATTCATTCAAATTTTTATCAACATCATTGGATAAATTAGTATCATATCTTCCTAAAGAACAGTTAATAATAACAAAAACTGAATGGTTTCATCTCAATGACTATGAATTTGCAATGATAACGCGAAAAGGAGTGCTTCCATATGACTTCATTGATTCTTGGGAAAAATTACTTCATTCTAAACTACCTACAAAAGAGGAATTTTATAGTAAATTATACAATTCAGAAATATCAGAAGAGAGTTATAATCATGCAAAAGATATATGGAGAGCTTTTAATATAAGAGATTTAGGTCATTATTCAGATTTATATCTAAAAACTGATGTACTATTGTTAGCAGATGTTTTTGAAAATTTTCGTGATAGCAGTATGTCTGCATATGAATTGGATCCTGCAAATTACTACACATTACCAGGTTTAACATGGGATGCAATGTTAAAATATACAAAAAATGAGTTGGAGTTATTAACTGATATTGATATGATATTGTTTATTGAAAGAGGTATACGAGGAGGTGTAAGCCAATGCTGTAACAGATATAGTAGAACTAATAACAAATATATGAAAGATTATGATTCTAATCAAGAGTCAACATATTTAATGTATTTCGATGTTAATAATTTATATGGTTGGGCTATGTCACAGTATCTACCAACAAACAACTTTAAGTGGTTAAATGAAAATGAAGTTAAAAATTTTGATGCTACTACAATTGATGATGAGTCTGCAATAGGGTATATTTTAGAAATTGATGTTGATTATCCTCAAAATATTCATGATCATCATAATGATCTACCCTTCTGTCCAATACATAATGTACCATCAGGTGGAAAAACTGAAAAATTGTTGACAACATTATTTCCAAAGACACGATATATTATACACTATAGATCTATGAAACAATGTTTAAAACATGGATTAGTTTCAAAAAGAATTCATCGAATTCTCCAATTTAATCAAAAAGCATGGATAAAACCATACATAGAACTTAATACATCAATGCGAGCTAAAGCAACAAATGATCATGAAAAAAATATGTATAAGTTAATGAATAATGCAGCATTTGGAAAAACAATAGAAAATGTACGAAAATACAGTGATGTAAAATTATTAACTAAATGGTATGGGAGATATGGTGCTAAAAATATGATATCAAAACCAAATTTTCATAGCCGAACAATATTTAATAAAAATTTGGTTGCAATAGAAATGACAAAAACACATATCTTAATGAATAAACCAATTTATATAGGAATGTCAATTTTAGATATATCAAAAACTAATCTCTATAACTTTCACTATGATTACATAAAAAATAAATTTGATAATAATATTAAATTGTTGTATACTGATACAGATTCTTTAATATATGAAATTAAATGTTTTGATATTTATGAAATTATGAAAACTGATATAGATAAATTTGATACAAGTGACTTTCCTAATAATAATAAGTTTAGCATACCATTAGTAAATAAAAAAGTGCCTGGTTTGATGAAAGATGAAAATAATGGTGAAATAATGACAGAATTTATTGGTTTAAAATCAAAAATGTATAGCATACGTGTTAATAATATTGATGTATTTAAGAAATCAAAAGGTTTAAAACGATCAGTTTTAGAGCAAACTATAAATTTTGATGATTACTTGCATTGCTTAATGAATAAATGTACAATTTCTAGATATCAATGTAGAATAGCTTCAGAAGCACATAATGTTTTCACCATTAATCAAAATAAGATTGCATTGAGCTATGATGATGATAAACGATATCTTATTAATAATACCACGGATACTTTATCTTGGGGGCATTATAGTATTAAAGAATAATTATTAAAAAATTAAATAAAAAACAAATTTTTATATAAAAAAAAAACTTTTATTTAAATATTTTGAAAATATTGATGTGACAAAGGTGAAAAAGCTAGTATTATTTTGTTGTGTTTTTCTCTTTCAGAATTAAAGTTTTTACCTTCCATAAATTCTTTTAAAAGGTGAACATTTTGTAAAGCACAACAGTTGGGTGAGAACATTTTATGTTGAGAACATGTGCTAATATTTGGGTACTGATTCTTTAAAATATTCAAGTTGGGACAACCATAATCATTTAAATTATGTATATAATAGTTTAGCATACATCCAGTTAATTCATCTATCCAACGTACTTTTTCTTCTCCTTTCACATACCGTAAAACGGGGTTAGATTGGCCCTTGCAGGGTGACTTTGGCCGAATAAAACAAAAAATTTGTAACTTAGTTAGTACAATTCTGTTGCACAATACCGCGCCTTACTTTTGCACATCTTTTCTTGGAACCATTATTTCCACGAACGCACAAGTTTCGACTTGTGTATTGCCAAAAAAGAGTCATTTGTACAGTGTTTAATGTGACTAGTTCAAAGTAACACGTACTGTGTTAGTGAAAAAATCTGTGTGTATCGAAAACATCAGTGAACCGAATTACTTGGTAAGTACATTATTTTTTTCATATAATGTTGTAGTTTTTAATAAGATAATTATGTTTTTTTTAAATGTCGCATCTTGTCCGTAATTAATTTTTTATTAAGTCAACCTCTTTTTGTAATTTTTTAGGGGTGACTTTTAATAAAATTGGGGTTGAAGTGACCCCAAGAAAATTTTTTGGGTGTCTTTGGCCGCACAATCTAGCCCCAACAAAAATTTTAAATTCATATATAGATTAAATGTAATTTTTTGTAGAACTTCAAATTCTATATAATTTATCAGTAGTAATGACGCGCATTTACAAACGCAAGATTGGATCACGGCAATATGCCAACTACACGCAAGAAATTTTAGACAAATGTCTAAAAGATGTTAAAAATAAAATATTGTCTCAACGTGCTGCAGCTGAATTATACAAAATCCCGAGGTCGACTATAAAAAATAAGTTACTTTGTTTAGCCCCAAAGAAAATTGGTGGACAAACAGTTTTTTCAATTGAAGAGGAAAAATCTTTTGCATGTCACATAATCACGATGAGTGAGTTTGGTTTTCCGCTCACTGAAATAGATTTTAGGAAAATCGTACAGCTATATCTATCCACTAAAGGATTAACCATAAAAAAATTTAAAAATAATTTGCCCGGAACTGATTGGATAAAAGGTTTTTTAAAGCGGCATCCTACTGTGTCCATTCGATTAGCATCTAATATTAAAAGAGCAAGAGCTGCAGTGTCGGAGCAAATGTTAACCGAATATGTGCAAAATTTGGAGGCCGTTGTTAAAGATGTTCCACCAGAAAATATATGGAACTATGACGAAACCAATCTCTCCGATAATCCTGGAAATAAAAAGGTGCTTTGCAAACGTGGTTGTAAATATCCAGAAAATATAGTGAACAGCAGCAAGATTTCATTTTCAATCATGTTTTGTGGAAATGCAGCGGGCTTGTTATTATCGCCGTATATTGTATATAAAGCTGAACATATGTGGTCTTCATGGAAAGATAATGGACCTTCGGGAGCTCGATATAACCGCACAAAGCACGGGTGGTTTGACAGTCACACATTCGAGGATTGGTTTGTCGAACACATGCTACCAACTTTAAAAAAACAGACAGGTAAGATGAATTTATATAAACCAAACTAGTTGAAAATATTTTCCTAATCTTTGCAGGTAAAAAAGTTTTAATTGGGGATAATCTGTCATCTCACATAAGCCTGAACGTACTAAGACTTTGTTCTCAATATGATATCAGTTTTGTGTGTCTACCTCCTAATTCCACTCATTTAACGCAGCCGCTAGATGTCGCATTTTTCGGACCTATGAAAAAATACTGGCGTAATATTTTGACATCGTGGAGGGAATCTTCAGAAGGCAGGCATTATAGCACAATTCCGAAAGATAAATTCCCAAGTCTCTTGAAAAAACTTATTCATAAAATGTCTTCAACCGCAAGTCTCAATATGAAGTCTGGCTTTAGAAAATGCGGAATTTTTCCGATCAATAAACAGCAACTCCTAAATAGATTACCTGGAAGTAGTAATCACCAAGATGTTGAAATGGTCGGTGAAGTATTTTTGCGAAAAATGATAGAAAAACGAGCTGATTTAATCACAACCCCTAAGGTGGTGCGGCGAAAAAAGTTAAACATTGCTCCCGGAAAAAGCATCTGTCCAGAGGATTTGACAATGGAAGGGTCATCTCAGTCCACTCAACATCAGCCATCTACTTCAGGAGTTTCAGTAAAGCAAACAACTTTGGGAAAGAAACTTAAGAGATGCTCCAAAAAAGTTATTTTGAGCAGTGACGACTCCAGCAGCGATAAGGATGAATTTAGCCTTGCTAGTTCCTTAGATACAATTGATGCTTTTGGCTTAAGAGATGATGAATCCCCCGAAGAGACTACTGCAGTAAGTCCAGTTGAAGATGATTCTTCTGAATTGATGGTAGGTAATTTTGTTCTCGTTCGTTACAATCAATCTATATACCCAGGAGTAATCTTGAAAATTGCTGACGAGGATGCAGAAATTGATTGCATGGAAAAAGCAGGACGCCACTGGAAGTGGCCAACTCGCAAAGATGTGTGCTCCTATGCCATTGTCGATATTTTGACAAAGATTGCTCCACCTAAACCAATCAATAAAAGAGGCTTTTTTTCAGTAAATGAAATCAATAAATTCTGATCCTTTTTCAGGATAATATTTACTATTTGCATGTACGAATCCTTTTATTTCATTTTTTTCCTTTTAAATCATCAGAAGTGTGATATTTATTTTTAGTTTCGTTTTTAAAACCACCTGAAGTGTGTTCATTTTTATTTATTTTTGTTATTGTCAAAGAATCTTGTAATTTTTTCAAAATACAATAAAAAACATTTTTAAAACTGATATAAACATTATTTCTTTAAGGTGTTTGATAAACAAAATATCAGAAAAATCGTCTCTAAAATATCTGTAATCCAATCAAGTGGCGACTTTATCCACTTGAAATTTTTGCTAAGAAATATAAGGAAATATACACAACTGGACAAAGTCACCCCAACCCCTGGGTGACTTTGGCCCAGGCTCAAAAAGCTCTCTACAACTAAGAATACAACAAATTCATAGTATATTTTTAGTTTATTATGTTAAGAAAGACATAACCGAAGCATGTATTCACACAAAACTAACATGTTGCCTGAAAAATAAAAAAATAAAATAAAAAATACTGTTCAAACAATTTTTTTTTGACCAAAGACACCCCGTTTTACGGTATATATGTTTGTCTACTAAATTTGTTGTCAGATATTTAATTACATCATCCAATTCGATTGGCCCCTTATCCCAATGTATACCATGATGTTTAAGATATAACCAACTATTTTGTATTTGTAGATCAAGAGATAACTTATGAAATTTAAATGATGATTTTACAATAAAATGTGCACATCCAAATGGTGTTTCATTGTTTAATACAACAATTTCTTTTAAAATGAATTTATTATGTTTCCCACGAAAACCTTGTAAATCTATTATTACACTCATGTTATGACAATTTTTTAACTTCACTCGTCAATGGATTATATTCAACTATTCTATCATGAAGTAATAAGCAAAAAGCTGTTGTATTTTCTGGAATATTTTTTGAAGTTTTAAGCTCTATTCTTACATCAACAGGCCCCATTTTAATAAGCTCATTTTGATGTGAACAGTCTATGACTATAATTACACTTGTTAAAAAATCTTTATTTGATAATAATGGTTGATATGTTCTGTTATAATAAGATTGTTGGAATTTTGCATACATATCATATATCATAGCATAGTGACCCTTATCAAAATTAATATTCAAGTCTTCATATGGAAAAACTTCTGAATTTAGATACACTTTGAAATCAGTAATATTACAATGATCAAAATAGCTAACATCTTTCAAATATTGGTTTTGTCTATCTGTTTGCAATGCAAAAATTACGTAGCATGGTTTTTCAATTTGATTTGTAGTTTTTACAGTCCATACATGACTTGTTGTCTTTGGTAAAACTGGATTTATTGGTATACCCCTATCAATAAACTTTAATAATGACAGCTTTGAACTATCTGCAACAACTATGTGTGGAACTCTCCATTGGATTTTAAAGATATCAATTTTAACCTTTTCATCCTCTTTTTGTATTACAATTGCATTACTATCATCTCTAGCTCTGGTTAAAATAAGCTCATGTTTAGCATTAACTATTATTTTTTTATAATCTTCTGCAAATCCTAATAAAAATTTTAGTGGTACACAAAAATTAAAAAATCCTTTATATAATTTAAGCTCATTTTTAGTATCCCATCCTGCATTGTATGCCACTTTACTATCATCATTGTTAAAAGAAATATAGTTTTTCAATGTTGATGTAAATCCTAGTTTTCGAGTTTTATCAATTTCAACACCATTTATTTCATATCGAATTTCATCGAATAGATATGCAATTGCATTATTTACTAAACGAGCAGTGGTTGAAGCTATACCTTTGTCATCCGTAAGTGCTCCTTCAATATATAAAAAACTCTCACTTGGTAAAATATTAAGATTCTGATGTTGTATTAATATTTGAACTAAAGGATGTCCGGAAAGTAATCGGAATATTTTCAAACTCATTTATTTTTCGCTATTTTTCAAATGATTGAAAAACCAAATATACAGTTAGATTTTTTAGTCCGCGTAGTACATATTTGCACTTATTTCTTAAATTAAAGTGGGCATAATAAAAAATGAAGCGTAAAGAAATGGAAGAACGAGCAAAGCGTGTTGTGCAATTTTATATTAATAAAGCAAATCGGAGCAAAAAAATTACGCGTCATCATTTTTTAACAGAAGGAATTCCTTCGAGTACAATTTACGATATTATTAAAAGATATGAAAATTCAGGAACAGCCGAATTTAAACATATTAAGGGACGCCCAAAGGCGGTGGGCAATCCAAAAGTAATTAAAGCTGTTCAGACCACTATTGAGAAACAACCAGATATATCTGTCCGGAAATTGGCTGAAAAAATGAAAATGTCCAAGTCAACAATAAGCGATATTAAAATTAAGAAGTTGAAAATTACAGCAAGAACAAAAAAAACTGTACCAAAGTACGTTAAAGATCAAGCTGCTCGTGCAAAATCTGGTGCTCGTTTTATTGTTGCAAAAACACGTGAAAAGATTCTGATAATTGATGATGAAACATATGTGCCTGTTGATCCACAAGAAGTACCAGGACGTAAATTTTATCACAGCGTGGATCCTTCAAAAGTAAAATATGACGATAAAGTAAAGAAAAAATCTAAATTTTTTAAAAAATATATTGTGTGGCAGGCAATGGACGAATTTGGCAACGTATCTGAACCGTACATTTCTACGGGCACCATGAACTCCGACATATATTTGGAAGAATGTATAAGGAAGATATTAGTACCTTTCATCAAAAAACATCATTCTGTGACAAATGTACTATTCTGGCCGGACTTGGCAACTTCTCATTATTCCACCAAAGTGACATCATATCTTAATGAGCAAAATCTTAGCTATGTTAGCAAGATAAAAAATCCGCCCAATTTGCCTCAAGCTAGGCCAATTGAACAATTTTGGTCAATTTGCAAGCAGAAATACTCTACTCGTAAAAATGCACCTAAAAGCTTGTCAGGATTTAAAAGGGTTTGGAAAAATATCGCCAAAGAAGTAGCAGAAAAGTATGGAAAACATCTAATGGAGCACGGCAAAAAAATGCTTAAAAAAATATCCAACAAAGGTGTTGAAGTATAATTTTTTTATATTTTTAAATTTATAAAATTTCAAATTATTTAAAAGAAATAAAACAAAATGAACTATAATTATTATTTATGAAAAAAATTGATTTTTATTTATTCCGATTACTTTCCGGACATGCTTTATGTCACTGTTTTTAGAATTTTGTTGAAATGGTGAATAACTATGATATTCAATTTTTGAAATACTCTCATCATAGTTAATATCTTGAGAAATATCTAATATTTCACTCATGTTTATTATTTTAATTTTAATCCAAGTGCCCTCAGAAATGTTTGATTTGATAATGCAAGTTTTTTATTTGGAACAATTTTCTTAGATCCTAACTGTTTCAAGGATTTATATGTATTAATCTTTATTTTAGTTTTGTGTGGATATTTATTATAGAGAAGCATTTCGGTGTTTCAAATGTAATCGAATTGTTATTGTTTCTCCTCTAAAGTTTATTAAGGAATTGTATTGATCAACAAGTTTTAATGTAATAGAACTAACCTGTTTAACATTCACTGGTAAATAGATTACATATGTTGGAACTTCATTTATTTTATAACCCGGACTAACTTCTGGACAAAATTCATGTAGTGTATGTACTGGTTTATTATTCATATTATGATCCCTCTGTAATATTACAATGAACATGTATTGTGTTAATGTTTGTAATATTTACAGGTAAATCTGATGTATGCCATTCATTTGCAATTAATTTTTTTTTACTAAATCAGGGAAGCTTTCCAACAGAATTTTCTTTATTAAAATTAACTTTTTGTGTACTCATTATTTCACATTGCATAGTATTATTGTTGGCAATTATTTGAAGATCTTCCTTGCTGTTTGTTAATTCATCTATTTCATTTTGTAAATAGGAAGCTATATCATCAATTTCATATGAACCTACTGGTATTTTATAAATTTTATCACCCATATGAAATAAATTGTTATTAATGTCAATATTTGGAATAGAATTATAAGCTACAAATTCTACAAGACCACAAACATAGTCATCATTTAATACCAAAGGTGGGAAATAATCAGCAGTTAATACAGATTTATTTCCCTTGAATGTTAGTGTTAATGACATTGTATACAAACTTATAATGAAACTTTTTAAACAAAACGTGCTCTTTTTAATCATTTTATGTTTATTATAGAAAATTAAACTAGTTCTAAATTATTAAAATCCATAACAGTTGTTTAAAAAAGCTAAACATAAGTGTCCACATATTATGGTATTGAAGCTTTGATAAGAGTTATAATTATACTTTATATTATAACCTAAGTATTTAGTAATTTCAATAACTGGTTGTAAATTTCCAAAGCTATCAAAATAAATAATATTATTTTTATTTGTATAATATGCTACCTAATGAGTTCCAGAACCAGATGAGTTATCCAAATTGATAATACCACATTCATTTTTGAATGGGTTTGTTGGCAAAGTATCTCGCATAAACACGCCTCGAAAATGTGGAACATACTTAGCATAATTATGTAATTCAATCTCATTTAAAGGTCTGTTGGGTAGGATGTCTATTAGTTTTTTGATTGTGGGTTTAAATATAAGCCCAAACCTGTCTTGTATGGTTTTAGATATAAACCTTTACCAATAGCAATACTTTCCATTGTTTGATTATGTAGTTTATTTTCTGCTAAATCTTTCTTTGCACTATTTATATCATTTACAGCCTTAACTGTACCAGTTACACCTCCAGACAATGCACCAAGAGCTGAAAGCCCCGCAAAAAGAGGGACAAGAAATGGTATCACTCCGCCAACTTTAGGTATTGGAATAATTCTAGGACTTGTCATCGATTTTTTCTTAATTATAGTTTTTGCAGCATGCAGAGCTAACTTTATAGCCTCCTGAATATTACTAGGTTTTTGTAGTTTTATTATAGTTTTAGCTTCTTTAACAGCTTTTTGTAATATATTTAGTTTTGTTTTGGATTTGCTAATTTTATTTTTTTTTTTCGTTTTCCTAAAGGTTTAACCCCCATTCCTAATTTAATTTTAGCCTTCATTGCATTTGTTACTAAAAAAGCGTTTACTCGTTCTGATAAGTTTGAATCTTTTGAAACAACACGCTGCCAGGCTTTTTCTGCTAATGTGTTATCAGCAATATGTCGTTCTTTCGTTGTATTAAATTTTGAATATGCTATATCATGATCTTTACAAGCCACATCCAATGGGTTAATCCCCAAATCACCTCTATCTAATCTTTTTTCTAGTTTTGTACCAGGCCCACAATATTGATAACCCCCAGGTAAATGTAATTCAAATGGTAACTTATTTATAAGCTTATTCAGAATACCTGCTCCTTTAACAACTTTACGTTGACTATTTCGAATTGTGTTATGTTCAATCATTATGATTGACAATAAATGAGTCTCTTAGTAGTTAGTTTTTTATTATAAACATATAAATTAATTAACTATAATAAAAATTTGTAGTTATCAAAATGAAATTCATTAAACAACATGAATCTTTAGCAGTTAAAAATGTTGACATAAAGATAAAAGGAATGGAATCTAAAATAAAAAAACATGGAAACTTACTACCTAATAGTATAAGAGGAATAATAGTGGGTCCATCTAATTGTGGAAAAACTAATGTTATATTTAGTCTATTAGAACATCCCAATGGGTTGAAGTTTGAAAATATTTACATATATTCTAAATCTTTACACCAACCAAAATATGAATTCCTTTAAGAAATTATGTCAACTATACCAGGTTTAGGCTATTACACTTATTCTAACAACAGTGATGTGATTCTACCTACAGAAGCAAAATCTCATTCTATATTTATTTTTGATGATGTTGCATGTGATAAACAAAATAATATACGAAATTATTTTTGTATGGGTCGTCATAATAATATTGATAGTTTCTATTTATGTCAATCCTACACACATATTCCAAAACATTTAATTCGTGATAATGCAAACTTTTTAATAATTTTCAAACAAGATGATTTGAATCTTAAACATATTTATAATGATCATGTTAACAATGATATGTCATTTAATCAATTTCATGAAATATGCATGGAATGTTGGAAGGAAAAATACAATTTTTTGGTTATAGACAAGGATAGTGAAAAACAAAATTGTGGTTATCGTAAAGGATTTGATCAATTTTGTAATATTGGAGAATAAATACATATAAAATAGATTGGTTTGATGTGAAAAGTTAGTTCAAAATAACAGCTTAACAGCCAAACAGCTTATCAGCTCTACATCTTAACAGCTCTACAGCTTAACAGCTCTACAGATTAACAGCTCATCAGCTTTACAATATAGAAATAATTGGCTAAAATTAATAAATAGGAATGAAAAAATAATGAAGGAACTTATTAAAACTAGAGATGCAGTAAAAAAAAAATATCTGACTTTGAAAACAAACAATGTGGAAGCCCAAAATATACTAGAAGAAACTTTTAAACCCCTTACAACACCTCTGAAACACTTTGCACAAGTAATTGCAGACAAACCATTAAACTCTGAAGTAAAACCAAAGAAATTGAAAACAGAACCTATCAGTACATTCAAATATAAAAATAAAAAAAAATCCATGTTATCTTTTCTCAATGATGTCTCTGCACCAACAAATTTAAGTACATCTAATCCCATAGATTATAATGAAGCAAATAAATTTTCAGAGCAATCTTTAAAAACATCTACTCCCAAACTATCTGTTGCAAAACGTTTAGATTTTATAACTTCACCTGAAATATTTAGACAATCATCTATACAACAATCAACTGATAAACCCATGATATCAGATGGTGATTAAATAATGAAATATATGAAAATATTCAATTCTTCTCATATACCAAACAATTTTGATACAGTTTATGGTCCATATTTAGATCAAAGTTCTAATAAATGGAAAATTGGAAATTCTCATATAAAAATTGAACAAGATCAGATAATTATTGATAATAAAATATATAATAGTACAATTGGATTATTTGAATTATTATTTATGAAAAATCCTGATTCTAATAAATATACGCAGGACGATTTGTTACAATATAAAGATATATTAAGTAAAAGTAATGCACATAAACGAGAATTTAATTCAACTCAACAAATGAATGGAAATAGAAGTGTTAAATATCAAAACATAATAAGAAAATTATTTGAACATAAATATGATACTCGCCAAAAATATGGAAAAGGTGTTATGATGGATCTTTCTAACAAAAAACTTGACTATGTTTACTGGGATGATCCAAATGAATTAGTTAATAGATTACGTTTGTTAATAGGTTCCCAAGAGGCTGGTCATAATAATCATAACAATGAAATAATTTCTATTTTGGATGAATTAAAAGAAGCTAATATTATAGTATAAAAACTTATACTTTCAAAAAATCATATCATTTGTCAACATGCCAATCGATAAGTTCGGTCGTACTGATTACTCTCACTCAAATAGAAAACAAGGACCACCAGGACCTGCAGGACCACCTGGATCTGTAGGCTCTCATGGAATTGGGTTTGCTTTGACTGAAAATAATGATTATGATTTGAAAAATAAAAGAATTGTTAACCTTCATCAACCAGTTAAAAAAACTGATGCTGTTACAAAAGACTATACAGATGACACAATTGAAAAAAATATGAAATATGTATTGGATATATTACAAAAAGAACAAAGAAATTTAAAAGAGAAATATGAAAGTTTTGAAAGTTTCATATTTAATCATATTAAAACATTGTCAGATTTAAGAAAAACTGAAGAAGAAGGAAAAATAGTTAGTACAAGTACAAGTACAAGTACACCTTTTAAAATAAGTACCATACCAATATTTGAATAAAAGTATTAGACAGAACAAAACCTTAAAAATAATCATTCTATATCAAAATGAGTAAGAGTGATGTTGTTAATGAGTTACATAAACCAGCTCGAAAAAACTTTCATCGCCGGCGTGTTATTATTAAGGGTTATGATGATCTTTGGCAAGCTGATTTAGTTGAAATGGGGGGATATGCTAAATATAATCAAAACTATCACTATCTCTTAACAGTTATCGATACATTTTCAAAATTTGCCTGGGTGGTACCGATTAAAAACAAAACTGGTAAGGAAGTCACTAAAGCAATGTATTCAATATTAAGAAAAGGAAGAAAGCCAAAAAATCTTCAAACTGATGATGGAACAGAATTCTTTAATAAAACGTTTCAAGACCTTATACAAAAACAGAGTATAAATCACTATTCCACATATAGCTCTTTAAAAGCATCAATACTTGAACGTTTTAATAAAACTTTAAAAAATATGATGTGGAAAAAATTTAGTATGAATGGTTCTTATAGATGGACTAATATATTAGATAAGCTAATTGATGAATATAATCATAAAAAACATAGAACGATACAAATGAAACCGTGTGATGTTAAAAAGCAAAATTCAAAACATTTACTTTCAACTGTATATTCACATATAAAACGATTTGTTGATGGAAAATTTAATGTTGGTGATAATGTTCGAATAAGTAAATATAAACATCTTTTTGAAAAAGGTTACACACCAAATTGGACAACAGAAATATTTAAAATAATAAAAATTCAAAATACAAATCCTGTCACATACTTACTTGAAGATTCTCAAGGGTTGCCAATTAAAGGTGGTTTCTATGAATTAGAACTAAATAAAGTTAAAAATAATGATATGTATCTGATAGAAAAAATTTTAAAGAAAAATGGTGATAAAGTTCTTGTAAAATGGCTTGGTTTCTCAAATCAACATAACTCTTGGATCAATAAAACTGAGATTTTGAAATAAAAAAAAACACTTTTTATTTATAACAATAATGTTTACTATAATTTTTAATTTCACAATTTTAGGAAATAGCCATATGATAAGTTTATTTCATGGACTTAATATTAATAATATCTACATTTGATTTATAATTTATATCACGATCTCTGAAAATCTCAATCTCACCATCGCTGAGAATTCTCTCGTTTTCAAACTCACGATATTCATTACAATATATCTTAAGTGATTTTTCTATATAATTGCTATCATATGCACATCGAATAGTTATTTCTTTATCTTGTTCATCAAATTCTAGTAAAAAATATTAGTACTTTCAATATATCCGGCTATATCTGCTTCCTTTCTTATTAAATCTTGTCTAAATAATTCAATAGCTTCTTCTACAGAAACAAATTTGTAATGGTTTTTAAAAAAATTAGGATCCAAATCTGGATTTGTTGTTTTTGTTGTTGCCATTGCTCTTAGAGGTGTTTCTTTTGTTGTTAATAAGACATCAATTGCCGCATCTAAATTTTTAACAGTCATTAATTTGAATAATAATTCAACTGAAACTCGATCTTCATTAGGTAACTGTAATACAAAACCCAAATTTGCTGTTCCATTTTTTTCTACAACCACTCCTGGAATTGAATTATCATTAAATATATTTAAAGCTGCACCATCTCCATAACTGTTTAGCATTAAATAACAGATTAATAGTAAGAAGACAAATTTCATCATTTTTGTTTTAATGTTTGTAGTTGTACTTCTAAAATTGCACTGAATTTATTATGCCTTGCATCATGGTTTTAATAAATTATTTTTAGTTTATAGATAATTTTATAATAGTAATGCATAATTATATATGTATGTATATATAATACGATTGACTTCAAGATATCTAATACCCATTATTATACAATCACATTTTAAAGGATCTTTATTACATTGACAATCATAATAATTAACACTGAAGTGTGGAAATCTTAATATGAATGCAATAATTATTTGTTTATGATAATTTTCTATTAAATTATAATATTTATTTAAAAACTGCTTTATTTCCTTTATATTAAGCACCATTGTATCTATTAAATCAAAAACCAATTTTTAACTAATGACTTTTATTACCTTCTTACAAATTTTAGCAAAAACATAAACATTCTTATTATTTGAATGAAGATAAAATATACAGAAAAACAATTTGTAAAACCGCAAAATAGTATTATCATACACATCATTAATCCATTCTCAAATTATGTATTTTCGCTAAAATTATTTGAATGAAAATAAAATATTCATCAGAAAAACAAATTGTAAACCGCAAAATAGTATTAGATAATATATTTTTTAAAATTTTAAACAGTTCTTATCTAATGCTAGCCTGCGGTTTTACAAATTCTTATCAGACACCTTATTAACACATTCCACTTTATTAGCACATTCTCAAATTATGGGGTTTGCTTAACGGTGAGCCAAAAGCCCCTTTGTTTACCTACTTCGTTTTTTCCAATAAATTTGGTTCCCACAAATTTAACAGAAAAAATAAAAATCTCTAATTTCAAATAAATTATTGAAATATAATTATTTTCAATAATTTATTAAAGTATTTCCAAAAAGGAAATACTTATCTCAAATATCTTGACCATGAAATTATTACAAGTTCAAAAATCTTGAAATAATTATAATATTCAAGAGAAATGCGTTTTCTCTCAAATATCAAGCAAAGCGATAAAAAAACTAAAGCCAAGCCTTAAAGTAAGCCAGGCCATAAAGTAAGCCAAGCCACATACTTAAGAATTTTACTGACTATGCTTGTGCATTTTTGTTTCTCTCCTTATCTTATTTTCTTACATTCTTATTTTATTTTAATGAGAGCACGATACACTGATAAAAATATTTATTCGTCTGAATTGAAAATCGCGTTTCTCAACAATGAAAAACGCGCCGAGCCCAATTCTCGCATATGGATAATTACCGAGGGTAGTTGTGTATTATAACCATTTGCATTTACTATGGTAATAAAAATAATTTATAAAAAATATGAATAGCGTTAGGCCCAAACGACACACAAATTAGTAAACAACGTAATTTAAGACAATGCAACATGTGAATGGCGTTAGCCCCAAATGACACTCAAATTAGTAAACAACGTAATTAAGACAATGCAACATCTGAATAGCGTTAGGCCCAAACGATACTCATATTAATAATCAGTGTAAGTTAAACATTAACAGTAATTATATAAATAATACACACATTTGTTGAAAACTAAGTTGTTTAATACTTACATAAAATAAATTAAAAATAATATATATATTATTATATATTTATTATTATATATATATATATTATATTATTTTTAATTTATTTTATGTAAGTATTAAACAACTTAGTTTTCAACAAATGTGTGTATTATTTATATCATTATTGTTAAGGTTTAACTTACACTGATTATTAATATGAGTATCGTTTGGTCCTAACGCTATTCGCAAAAACAAATATTTTTATAAAAAATCTATAAAAATTAAAAACAAAAAAAAAACCAAATATATTTACTTAATTGTATTTTATTTTTACAACTTAATAAATTGTATTTTAATTAATAAATTACATTAATGAATAATTTTATTAGTAGTAATATAATATGTATATAATTTTTAAAATGTATCCTAAAAATAAAGTAAAATAAAATAACAATTACATTCTAAGTTCACTTTAAATAAAATAACAATTACATTCGAAGTTCACTTTAAATAAAATAACAATTACATTCTAAGTTCACTTTAAATTTTCACTTATTGTTAAGTGATTGATATTATTATTTTAGTTATTATTATTTTCACTTTAAATTTATTATTTGTGGCCCTTTTTATTTAATAAAAAAGCCGAAAAATAATAAATTATAATAAATTTCACACACAAAAAAAAAAGAACTTTTTAAAAATATGTCCGAACATGCCAAATGATGCAATTATTATGAAATAACTTTGGATTTTAACAATCATAATTTTCTTAAAATGCTTTTGTATTATTGATAGTGGAAAGCCCAATTAATAAATAACTGAAACAGGGGCTGCGGAATTGCAAGAATGCGTTTATGATAAACGCTATTATAGTTAATTAGTTTCTTTGTTATTATTACTCCCAATGAAATTAAGAATAAACGCACCGCAGGGTAATCGACGACATGAATTATTATACGTCGCCTAATTTAAATGGGCAAAAGAGTATTATAAATACAATAAGAAATAAGTAATTTTAGCGTTATAAGAAAACAATTATAGATAACGTTATGTTACATTGATGTCAAATAACATTTGCATTGTGGTTAGTGTAATGTACTAATGACAAGAGTATGTCACTTATAGACAGTGTATTATCCTACCCAACAACGTGATAAAAATCAACTCGTTTGTAAAAAATGAATATTTTTATGAGTGTAGAATAAGAATATTTCTATCGCGCATACATTCTTATTTTATTCTAATGAGAGCATATATTCTTTTTCATATGCATTAATACAAAACTTATTATGCTCACTCAGTATTCAGCCTCATTAATTTTCTAATTGGCTGAAACTAATGAGTAGTTGAGAATCAGCGCTTAGACTGATTATTAATTTCAAAATCTAAAAATCTAAATAAATTAGAAGACAATTTAAAAATAGAGGCAGAGTCGATTTTCGATCAGTGCCGCGTAGTTGTCCTTAGAACTTATTTTTTTTAACTTAATCTTACAAAAAAAACAAGTCTTTTTTTTATATCAATGTATATACTAATATAAGTATACATCATATTTTTGTCTTATTCTTATAAACATTTAATTTTGTTTTAACCTTTAACTATGTACGTGGTGTAAATTTTGCTCCTCGGAAATAATTTCGCTAAAAATTTATTTAAGGCTTATGAATTAAAGCTATTTTTTTTTAAATAAATGACATATTATTACAAATAATTATTTTTATTTAATTTTTAAATGCCCAAAATAACGAAAAAATTTAAAACTTACTAAATAATAAAAAGTCTTCTGTAATTAATATTAAAAATAAAAATGGAGGCAAAATTTACGTCACGTACAAGGTAAAGTAACACTCACCCACGTACATAGTTAAAGGTTAACTAATAAATTAGTGAGAAAATAAATAAATATTAATAAAGTGTTTTAATCCGAAAGTAAAAGTGTTTTTACGAACCCGGTTAAGTTGGGTCGGGCGTTTTTCTTTATAACTATAATTTTCATTAAGCTCCGCCGGGGGATAACGACGTTTGCCCGTTTTTAATTTGCCCGTTTTCCTACTTGCCCGTTTTATTTTTTCAGTCCGTTTATCATTTGCCCGTTTTTTATTTGCCCGTTTTTTATTTGCACGTTTTTTATTTGCCCTTTTTTCATTTGCCGGTTTTTTTATTTATTTAAAAAATTTCCCGTTTGTCCCCTTTTTTTAATGTGATCCCATATGCAGCGTTACCCAGAACCAACGACGTGGGCGTGATGGGATTCCTCTGTTTTTTAAGTTTTTTATTCACGTTTTTTTCAAATTTTATATTTTTTTTAGATTTGTTAATTTTATAATTTTTTGAGAATTTTTTGTTTGTTAATTTAAGGTAATATTGTATGCAATATTTTTTTAAAATTTATTTTTATCGACATTTTCTTTTTCTTTTATTATATTTTTAATTCTTTACTTTTTCAAGCATTTTTTTATTTATGGGTGCTTTTTCACCAGCTTGCCGTCTATCAATTTTGGTTTAGGCAATAATCCATTCTATTGATAATTCGGTTATCATTTGGTATATACCAATATGGGGTTTACCAAACCACGACCTGGAAGCGCATTCTTCATTAAATATTCAAATATTAAACTTCATTAAATATTTTCATATGCCTTTATATTAATTCGGGCGCCCGAATCACAAAAAATCTGACACAAAAAACGGGCATATGGAAAGCGGGCAAATGAAACCGGGCAAATGAAAAAACGGGCAAATGAAAAAAGGGCAAATTTAAAACGGGCAAATAAAAAACGGGGAAATAAAAAACGGGCAAATGAAAACGGGCAAATGAGAAACGGGCAAACGTACCCAACCCCCGCCGGGGGATAACGACGTTTGCCCGTTTTTAATTTGCCCGTTTTCCTACTTGCCCGTTTTATTTTTTCAGTCCGTTTATCATTTGCCCGTTTTTTATTTGCCCGTTTTTTATTTGCCCTTTTTTCATTTGCCGGTTTTTTTATTTATTTAAAAAATTTCCCGTTTGTCCCCTTTTTTTTAATGTGATCCCATATGCAGCGTTACCCAGAACCAACGACGTGGGCGTGATGGGATTCCTCTGTTTTTTAAGTTTTTTATTTACGTTTTTTTCAAATTTTATATTTTTTTTTGATTTGTTAATTATAATTTTTTGAGATTTTATATTTTTTGTTTGTTAATTTAAGGTAATATTGTATGCAATATTTTTTTAAAATTTATTCTTATCGACATTTTCTTTTTCTTTTATTATATTTTTAATTCTTTACTTTTTCAAGCATTTTTTTATTTATGGGTGCTTTTTCACCAGCTTGCCTTCCATCAATTTTGGTTTAGGCAATAATCCATTCTATTGATAATTCGGTTATCATTTGGTATATACCAATATGGGGTTTACCAAACCACGACCTGGAAGCGCATTCTTCATTAAATATTCAAATATTAAACTTCATTAAATATTTTCATATGCCTTTCTATTAATTCGGGCGCCCGAATCACAAAAAATCTGACACAAAAAACGGGCATATGGAAAGCGGGCAAATGAAACCGGGCAAATGAAAAAACGGGCAAATGAAAAAAGGGCAAATGTAAAACGGGCAAATAAAAAACGGGGAAATAAAAAACGGGCAAATGAAAACGGGCAAATGAAAAACGGGCAAACGTACCCAACCCCTCCGCCGGGCGTAACGTAACATTTTTGGTGGAAGCGGTGGGATAATTTGCGATAAGTTCTACCTCCAATTCCCCAATAATATAATAAAAAACTTAATAAAGACATTATAATAAAAGTAAAAAAAAATTGCATCGTAAAATTACGGAGGCCAAGAGCACCGTAATTTACAACAAATACAAAGAAAAAGGTAAAGGCGAAAAATTAAAGGAGGCCAAGTGCACCTTAATTTTTCCAAAAAGGAAGAACAAAATAAAGAAAACATCAAAATAAGTAAAGCCGAAAAATTAAAGGAGGCCAAGCTCACCTTAATTTTGCTAAAAAGAAATACAACACAAATCAACAACAGCATCATCAACTACAACAGTCATCAACAAAATTTAAAACATCATCTAAACAACAAAATCAACATCAAAAATGAGTATCAAATTAATGTAAGTCAAAAAAAATTTTCATTTACAAAAAAAAAAACGGTGAAAGAGAAAAATAAAATTTACAAATATTTGAAAATTATTATTTTTTTTTGTGTATCAGTTAAATTTAAATTCAAAAACCATGAATCAAATAAATCAAATAATACATTCTCTTTCACCTCATCTTACTATTTTCATTATTGAACCTAGATTAATCCTTATGATCGAAAGCGGAAAAATTATTATCTTTCGATCATATGATCAACTGAAAATTTTACAAATATATATTATATATGTATATAAAATCTTATAAGAAAAAAAACTCGTATAAAAAGTATTTTGTTTTATATAAAAAATTATAAAATCTTAATTCTTATTTTGTTCCAACCAATATATCATAATTTAGTCGTGACTAACGAGTGTGATGACCTATTATTTGATGGAATTTTAGGACACGTTTTTCTCTGCAAACGAAAATGATGCAAACGAAAATGATGCAAACGAAAATGCAAACGAAAACTTTTTTCAAATGCAAACGAAAATGATGTAAATTTAACTTTTGAAGAAATTAAAAAAATTAATAATGTTAAACTTGAAGAATATAACATTATACAATTAGATACGGAAAAGGATCCAAGAGAAAATAGATTACAACATTTGGAAAATATTTTAAAATTAGAACATTGTAATAAAGAAGAAAAGGAAAGTATCCTTAAAATATGCAGAGAATTTAACGAATTATTTCATCTGGAAGGTGACTTTTTAACTCATACCGATGAAATCTCACATGAAATTAGAATACCTGAAAATCGGACACCAACATAGAAAACCATATAGATTACCGGAAACTCAGAGCGTATCCACTGCCGAATATTACGGATATTCTTGACCAGATTGGTAAGTCGAAATATTTTACAACTCTGAATTTAGCTAGCGGATTTCACCAAATACCAATGAAATGAGTGAAGAGCATAAAGAGAAGACTGCTTTTAGCAATTCCTTTGGACGTTTTCACTATAAGAGAATGCCATTTGGTTTAAAAGGAGCTTCAGCTACTTTTCAAAGATTGATGAATGTTGTACTGACAGGATTACAAGGATTACAAGGACTACATATTGTTTTGTATATTTAGATGATATTGTAATCTACGGATATAATTTAAAAATCATAATGAAAAACTTGTCAAAGTATTCGAAAACTTAGTCAAGCAAACTTAAAATTGCAACCAGATAAATGTAACTTTTTAAAGACAGAAATTACTTATTTAGGACATAAAGTAAATGAAGACGGAATTAAACCGAATCCTTTGAAAATTGAAATCGTAAAAAATTTTCCAACTCCAACAAATGCTAAAGGTATTAAAGCATTTGTCGGTCTAGTAGGTTATTATAGATGTTTTATACCTGATCTAGCTAAAATAGCTAAACCTTTAACTAATTTATTAAAAAAACGATGTTAATTTCAAATGGTGCAGTTTTTGTGATGAAGCTTTTAAAATTTTAAGAGGAAAATTAATCACACCACTGATATTAACATACCTACAATTTGATATAGAATTTATTGTAACTTCGGATGCTAGCGATTACGCCATAGGCGCAGTATTATCTCAAGGTGAAGTAGGTGATGATCGACCTATATGTTATGTAAGTCGAACCTTAAATCCTGCTGAAACTAGATATTCAACAATAGAAAAGGAACTATTAGCAATAGTATATGCAGTAGAACAATTCAGACCTTATATTTATGGTAGAAATTTTTTAGTTTATACAGATCATAAACCTCTTAAATGGATTATGAGTCTAAGTAACCCATCGTCGCGTTTATTCAGATGGATAATCAGATTAGAGGAATTCGATTACGAAGTTAGATATAAACCAGTAGCCCGTTTCTGTAACTGAATCGAGAAATACTCGATTAATTGTGACGTCACACATTCTCTACCAGGTATTCTCTATCAAAATGTTTTTAGTGTTTCTGTAACTTTCAAAATTCACCAATCGAGAATTTAATGGTGAGCATCTAAAATAAAAACGAAATAGGGGAAATGAAATCCGTATTTATTTATTTTGACATATTGTATACTATTAGTAGTATTATTATTATGTACTCCTAATAATATTATCAAAAATATTATTAGGAGTACATAATAATATTATTAGAAATTCCCCTATTTTAATTTTACATCAAAGATTACAATAAAAATTATTAATAAATATTAATAATTTGTTCGCCAACTCGATTCTCCTTTAATGAAAAGGTAGTGAGAAATACTCGATTATTTTTAACGTCAAACTCTATTCCCCACAGATACAGAAACACTACAATAGAGAATGACGTCATAATGACGTGTAATCGAATATTATCAGTAGAGAAACGTTCTCTATTGGGTGACAGAAACGGGCTACAGGAAAAATTAATGCGAATGCAGACGCACTTAGTAGAATGTCTGTACTAGAAAATCCGAAAATAAATATTGAGACTAGATCAGAAACTAAAAATCATCTTAACGATGAAATAATAAATACTTATACTCCTGAGATTATGCAAAATAATAATTCAAATGTTAAAATTTTAGAAATAAATGATTCACTTTTAAATCTAAAAGGAAAAAAACTTAAAATATTCTTGCTTCCTTTAACAGAAATTGAGACTGAAATAGCTTTAAAAGACGTTTTTAAAGACTTAAATCTAAATAATGAAGAAATCGTTATTAAACATACAAAACATTGTACATTTATCATATGCAAAATGAATTTATCAACAAAAAATTCCATTGATCTCGATAGAGCTGATAAAATATTCAATGAAATAAAAAGTTATTGTAATTATTATAAATTTACTGAGATAAACATCTCATTACCAAATTTGGAAAATAGAATTTTGTTTTAAATAAAGAAATCTTTAAAAGAAGTATTTAAAGAAGTAAAGAAAATAAATATATATATAAACAATATAATAAAAATAAATTCGGATGCAGAAAAATTAGAAATTATGAACATTTTTCATAATTCCCCTCTAGGAGGACATCAAGGAGTCACGAGAACACTAAAACGAATTAAAAATATGTATATTTGGGACAATATGAATGCAGAGGTCGCCAAATACATACAAAATTGTGTATCATCACAGGTATCACAGTTTTGTTGAAATTTGACATTTCAGTATTGCCATTAAAAATTTTTATTGTTTACATTTTTTTATGTTAATTATATTTTGAACTAAATTTATATATAAAATGTAAAAAATGGAAATGTTAATAATTTAAAAAAAAATTAATTAACTTTGTTTATGCCGGGTTTTTTCATTTACAAGGATGTATATAATTAATTTTGGACTGTACCATTAAAATTATTATTTCCAATTATTATAATAAGTTTATATGTAGTAATTTCGTATTTTAAAATATTATTAACGATTGGTAATCAAATTATTTCCAGGTTTTTGCAAAACATATAATACGTATATTTTTTAAAACTTTAATTGATTGAATGAAATTGATACAAATGCATCACAATAATATATTAATCAATAAATTTTAATAATAATAATCACCGAACTATAAACGTTCGTTGATAATAATAAAAATTAAATTTTTATATTATTATTATTAATATATTAAATTATTTAATAGAGTAAATTACTTAACATTTTTTAAATTACAACAAATTCAATTTTAAATATATTTATTAATATATATATTATTCAGAAAAGTGTGATAATTATATCAGAAAAAATTCAAATATTTATATGAGATATTCAATATAAATTTTGTAAATATAAATTTTTTACAATTGATTTTTAATCATACAATTTGCAGTTAATATTTAATTGCTGATCTTAAATATAATAATTGAAATGATTTATTATTTTTTTAAATAAAATTCTACTGCCATTCAACAGTGCCATCTGTGATCTGTACAGAGATAATCAGCCATTTTATATTCCCTTGTCAAAAAATAAATTCCCTTCTGCAGCGATCTACTTTTTTCTCATATAAAAATACAATATACTATCTCGTTCTATTTTTCCTGCACAAGCGGCAAATTTTTATCATTAAAACCCAGAATAAGTCTACGTGATGCTCCAACAAAGTTACGACCATTATCACTATACATGTGGTGAATACTACTCGCTCTTATATTGACAAATCTGGACAAGGCGGCTAGAAAAGTATCTGTTTCTAGACTACTAACCAGCTCTAAGTGAATGGCTTAATACACCATACAAACGAACACGGCAATATAACCATTGGTGGTAACGTTACGGCTCTGCTTCACCTGAATTGGTCCCGCGTAATCAACACCACAATGATAAAATGCAGGTCTGGGTTGGAGTCTGATCGCTGGCAAGTCAGCCATAAACTGTTTAGCTGCTTCTTGACGATGTCTACAGCATATCACACAACCCTGCTCAATAAAACTCGAATATTTATAATCCAATACTTATTTCTCAAGTATTGAGTACAGAGCTGAACACCACCATGACATAAAAATAAATGAGCTTCTTCAGCAAGTCTTCGAACTAATGTACCCTTATGATCTAATATAACTGGCTTCCTGTGATTTAACGGTAATTTTAAATTATTTAACCGGCCGTACATTCGTAGCAATCCATTTTCGTCCATCCATGGCGTCAAAGACCAAAGGCGGCAATTTCTTGAAATTGGTTTATGGTTGAAAATGGATTGATATTCTGATGGCAATGACTCGCTCTGCGCCAATTTAATTCAATAATTGAGAGCATTGTTCAGTTCTTGAATGGCTAATTTAGCAATCTTTAATTTCTTCTTACCTATTTTAATGACAAAATTGCTCCGTGGAAATGCTAACTGTTGATCTTCATAGATCTGAAATAATTTGACGGATTTGTTTCTCCGTTTGCGAATTGACTCGTAACAACATTGGCAAAACCTAACAACATATGCAGTGATACGACAAACAGCTCTTTTTACTGTCTGTAAAAGAACTCAGTAATACATTATCAAACCTTATAACCGGTTCTAGACATTCGCTTATAATTTTATCATTAATTTCCTTATCCAGCTTTTTAGATGTCCATTCTGGCCAGTCTTTATTAGGTTCACTTAACATAGATGGTCCGTTCCACCATAAACGGTTGTTTATTAAATTACTAGTTTTAACTCCACGCGATATCAAGTCAGCAGGATTATGTTCAGATCTTATATGACGAACCTGTTGAGCTGTCACTGATTGTAAAATCCTACTCACCCGATTAGCAACAAATAGTTTTAATTACATCAACCAGTGTAGCACAATTTCTGAATCAGTCCAAACAAAAGTAGGGACATTTTCAAAAATTGGTATACGGCTAATCTTTGTTACAAGTTTACAACTTAGCTCAACTGCACATAGTTCCTATAGTGGGATAGTAACAATTTTAATTGGTGCAACTCGGCTTCTTGAACATAACAACTTTGCACTACAATGATCCATATTAACTGTACGAATATACACAGAAACACCATAAGCTTTCTTTGAAGCATCAGCAAATAAATGAATTTGAAATTTCTGGCTTAAGGAAGTACCTAACCATCTCGGTATATGTATTTTCTCAATCAATTTTAATTCATCATAAAATTCTTTCCATTCTTGTTGAATATTTAAAGATAATGGATCATCCCAATCTTTACCATTGCGCCACAATTCCTGTATGAACAACTTCGCTCGAATTATAACAGGTGCTACATAACCGTTTGGTAATAACTTCAGGTTGAATTCGTGGTTTTACTTTAAATTGGAATTCATCATTTCTGAAATTCCACAAAATACCCAATATACTTGTACTACTTTGCTCATCAACACTTTTCTCTTCCACATTTTCATCCATTATGTCTATAAAATTTGATCTCGATTTTGCTAGTTCAAACCCTCCTTTACGAAGCAGTGCGATAACCTCCCCCTTCAAAGAAATGGCTTGGCTCTCTGAATCAACCGATGTTAACATATCATTCATATATAAATCGTTTAATACAACCTGTGCACCAATTGGAAATTGTTCAATATTATCTAGTGCGCTTTACACGAGCGCCTTGACTGCATTATATGGAGATGAAGCTAATCCATATGTAACAACTGTTAACAAATAATCATGTTGTGTGACAACATTTCATGCATTTATGTCGTCATTGTGTCGATAGCGCATTGTAATAAATAATGAAAACAAAAACAATAATAAAATACGTCATCGTATTATAAATATTATTGTTTACAAATAATACAAACCATAATGACACACTTAAGTTATTATGTATAAAATGTAGAACAGAACATATTAATAAAAGGTAAATAAACCTAATGTAAATAAACGAAAGCACATAAGCTTTCCTAATAATAATAATAAAGTATAATGCGTTATCAGCACAATGGGCAATAGCAACATAATTAATGTATGAATTGTTGTTGCACAATTTTACCTTTAATTAATAAGAAATATTAATTAATTATATTTATTGAAATATTCTAATATTGCTGAAGAAGCAATATTAGCATATATAAACGGCTGAAAATTGGTATTTCGGAGAGTTCGAAATTTGAATTCTTACTGCTGATTCACAATGAGAAACGATGCGCAAAGCAACGGAACGCAAATCAAAGTTAAAAAGTTGAACTATATGAAAACAATACTTCTGTTCACAATGAAGAGAGAGAGAGGCGACGCGACGCGTAACAAAGCAAAAGTTGGCCAACTTTCAACTTTTACGATAATCAACGCGAGTAATTGACAGATAATAATAAAAATATTTCTCATTGTCAAAAGTATTTGTGGAAAACTAGATCGAAGGAATTTAATTTAAAAATAATAGTTTAAAAAATTATTAATTCGTCACCTCAGTTCTTAAGTGTTCAATAGACCATTTTTTGACAAAATGAGTTAAATATGCAGTTTTACTAATTTGACTACGATCTTTCGATTGGCGTAAAACGTTTTGTTCTATCACAAATCGTTTCCAAGATATTCTTGAAAAGTTATGTTCAAAAGTTATTTATAATTTACCGGTCTACATATAATATACTGTTAATATCCAATTCGACATCGATCACTAGTTTTTTAAAAAAAATATAAATTATAACTATTTATAAATATTTTTGTTATCACTTTTATATAAAAAAAGAAATGAAATATTTATAAAAAATAATTACAATTGTTGAATTGTTGCAAGAAGTATTAAAACTTTTATGCTAAATCATAAATTTCAATTTCTCAACATTTTTATTTTTGGACATAGAACACTTAAGAACTGAGGTGACGATTTGTATATTAAATATACCAATTCTAGTAGTATTTAATACTATTAATATGTTTTTTTTTATTTTATTATTTTTTTGTGGAAAAAATGGACAAATGGACAATTGACTGAAATAAATGAAAATCAAAAGTCATTTAACGCTGGAAATACCAACACATTGTGAATTGCAAAATTATTGGAAAATCCAATCAAAGAACTTAGTAAATTAACTAAATAAAACACGTTTTATTAAACAGTTAGTTACAGTTTTAATTATAAAAGTTTGAGCGAAGTTTGAGTTTAACAAGAAGATTATACGAAGGCGATCAGGCCAGGCCAAAAAATAAAGGTGAATATAATTTCATATAGGGTCAAACACAACATTGGTGCCGTGACCAGGATTTGGATTAATATCCAAAAAAAACGAACAGGGACTACAACGTTTTATTCCTTTTATTTCAGACCCTCTACGTGCATATTGCATGAGGTAGTGTACAAGCTAAAAGCTTCACAACTTGAAATAATAAGGAAAAATAAAGATACTAAATGACAACCAAACAAGCAGAAATAGAAGAGAAAATACGTGAATCACCCACCGCGGGACCAAAACCAATATCGATAGCGGAATATTTGAAAAGAAAGTCGACGGCAATCAGAGAAGCACCCAAAGAAGTGAAACCAATAAAAAGTAGAGGCGGGGAAGCAGCAAGAAGACGCGGAGAAATAAAAGACCTGCACAGAATCCTTCGACTAGGGTGCAGTAAAATACAGGAAGAAACTTTTAAAGCCAGAATAAAAACATTACGAAAAGAGCAGAAACAGAGCAAAAGGAGAAAAAAGAAAAGATAACATTAGATAAGCTGTTCGAAAGATGTTTTAGAACAGCTGATGAAGTGTTAGGAATAAAATAAGTTTAAATAAGAGAAATAATAATATAAACTTAAAATTGAATTTAATAAAGTAGGGGAAATTATAAGATATAAATAGCGAATAATTTTTTTATATATTTGAAAAGAGTAATAATAAAAAAAAAGTATGAAAATATCAAGTTATCAGAGTCAAATATTTCTCTTAATTATTTTTTCAAATGAAATTGTATTAATATTTGAGAGGGGAAATATAATAATATTTAAAAAATATAATGATTAAAAACCAAATAATAATATAGCAATAAATGATTTAATTATAATTACTCAAAAACAAAAAGACTTTATTTATTATTTGCGTTGAAATTGACTTTATATTTTGCATTATCTTCTTTTGTATTCGTTTTCTCTCATGAATTTTCTCGCTTTTAAATTTTTCAGTGTTGTCTCTCGCAATAAAATACAATTATTGGTAATTGTGCTATAACCCTATAATAATACCACAGTTTGAAAGAGAAAATGTTTGTCAAGATTTACTTCACATTATATTCTAAATTATATTAATCAAAAGTAGAATAATTTTAAAGTCGCTCACTAAAAAATTTAAAAGGTTTGAGCTTTAAACCAAATAATTCGAGGAAAATTAAAAGAGCCGCGGACATTTTTCATTTTTTTTCTCTCTAGCAATTACAAAAATCATTCTTTAAGCTTGTGCATAAAAAATAATACACAAAAAAAAACTCAACACATATATGTTATATGCATAATTATTGAGAGATTTTTTTTTTGTTGTATTGGTGTATATATGCGATACAATAAATGGTCGTTTTTGAGAGTACATATATATGTTTTGTATTGAGAATATATTTTTATTTAAAATAATTTTTAACCATAGGCGTAGAGGAAAAGGGAGTTTTTTTTATTCAATAAAAAATTGAATGCGAATTATTTTTATTATTGAATGTTAATGAGTTTTAATAATTGTGGTATTATTTTTACGAAAGTATAGGAATATTCTTAAAATAAAAATAATAATAACAAAATAGTATAGAATTTTAGGTATAATTTGTTGAAAAATTAATTTAATTATTTTTGTTTGGTTACCATTTAACACATGGCACCAACTACTCGCGGACAAAAGAAAATATTAGAGGATTCTACTATTTTACCGGAAAACCTTAATTTTGCGGAATTATCACTGATAAAATCCACACCACAGGGTAATTCAGATAATTTAACAAAACGAAGACGGTCGGTAACTTTTGCGCCGGAAAATTCAGACGACACTACATCAAACGAAAGCGGGTCGGAAACGGAAATTAATTTAAATGCTATTAATTTGAGTTTACGTTCAAATAACATTAGGACAAATTCTGAAAATAATAGTAGCGAAAGCGAAGAAGAAGGTGCCGTAGGAGGTATAACAATAGATAATATTAGTCAATTAAAAGAAAGAAACAAAACTTTGATTAATATTAATAAAAATTTGGACAAATTAGAAATGGATACAAATAGACTATGTACGCAGGGAGCAATTCCACGCACCAATAGCGGCTTACAAATACCCAACGGATTATACGAGGATTTAATGCCACCAAACAACGGATCAGGACACAAAAATTATAGGAGATCAACAAATTTTTTAAACAAGGATAATACATACGATTTCGGTATGACAGCTCCAATGAACGCAACAATGTCCCTAGAAAAAACGTATAAAACATTTTTTCAGGGCATTCCAACATTTTGCGGAGAAGGAGATCGTATGATACTGGATTTACAAAATTTTGTAGCGCTCGCACATGACGCATACTTCAGAACAGAAGAATGTGACCGCGCCGCGGTATTAAACCAAATCATTCGAGAAAAATTAAAAGGAAGAGCCGCGGACATTTTTCAGGAACGGGCAGTGAATAGCTTTAGAGATTTTAAAGCAACTCTGGAAAACGCTTCATCCCTTACAAGGATTTAACACAATTAAGGCGAGAAATTGAGGAATGTGTGTAGATTCCTGACGAATCTGTCGAACAATTTGGAGATCGTGTAGAACGGAAATTAGGATGCTTCAAAATGGCTGCCCGGCGATGCTGAAGAAACGGCTAGGAAAACATTTATTAGAGGTTTGCGATCAGAGTCCATCAAACACTACATAATTTCCCAAAATTGTGCTAATGTTGAAGATACCCTTACAAAAGCAATACGATTTGCTAGGGAATCCTTGTAATTGTTGGGACCACAACAAGCGGAAAAATCAACGGAAAAGGCAATGAATGATACCACAAAACAACTATTGGAAATGATAAAAGAACTGAAACTCGGTTCCAATAATAGAGATAATAGAGACAATAATAGATTCTTTAGGCAACAAAATATGCAACAAGCACCGCAACGAATGAGAGTACCGGTAACAGCAGCTAGGCCAGTAAATAACTCTTACATGCCAAACAATAACAACGGACAAAGAGTAACTTGTTTTAATTGTGGCAGGATGGGTCACTACAGCAAAGAGTGTAGGGCACCTCGCAAAACAGGCGCACCACCAGCTAATAACGTACAAAGAGAAAATAAATGGGCACGTATGGAGTGTTATTTATGCAAAAATTCAGGATACATTGCAACTAATTGTCCGTTTAATAAATCAAAAGCACAGGAAGCCACAACTCAACAAAGAGTTAACACATTCCGATTAGGACACTGTGAGTGGTGTCAAAGAGAAGGACATACAGAGTTAACATGTCCAGCGCGGCAATACTACCAATCGAAGCAGGGAAACGAGCAAGGGATGAGGTAAAATCCCCATTCTCATCCCCAAACAACGAAGGAAAGGGTGTAAAAAACGGTAACCTCCGCTTAGACCCCTTAGTGACTATGCCTTTGGATATTTCTAACACAAAAAAGTCACATTATTGGTAGATACAGGGGCTCGAATAAGTTTAATTAAAAAAGAAAAAATAGCTAAGGAGGTACCTATAGATCTTAAGGAAAATATATTAATAAATACAATACATAACCAAAGTGCCACTTTGGGCAAGTGCTTTGGAAAATTTTTGACACCAGAAGAAATGAGATGCGAGTTCCAAGTAATAGGTAGTAATTGCGACCTTCCTGCGGATGGAATTCTCGGAAACGATTTTTTAGCAGAGAACTGTAACATTTTAGGACCACAAAGGACTTTACATTTTCCCAAAACAAAAGTCAATAAAAATGAATTTTCAATTCCCTTTACGAACCAGAATAATATTGAAGTAAATAGAAAGTTTGAGGAAGTTAAAATGTACAAAACAAAGAGTAACGATAAATTTGAAAATAAAGAAATGAATAGTTTTTATAATAGAAAATTAGAGAGAAATAATGAAGTTAAAATAGAGGAAATTAATAATGATGAAGTAAAAGAAAATATCGAGTTTAAAAAGGAATTCATTTTGAAATTATGAGAAATAATGATGAAATTAAAAAGGGAAATTTCGAAAAAGGAAAAAAGGATAATAGGATTAACGAAGAGTTTGAAATTGGTGGAAACTCAAAACCGGAAAACTCAGGAGCTGACCATAGAGCAGCGGATCTTGAAGTTTTTTCAGGCAACGAGAACAAACCAATTTTAACAAAAGAAAATGAAAAACTACAATACAAGGGAACATTTTCAGGAGCAGACAACTGCGCTGCGGATCTTGAGTTCTCCCAAGGAAAAGGTGGAAAATCAAAGTTGAAAGAAAATGCAATTAAAATACCCGCGAGATCAGAGAAAATTATAGAAGTAGCTGTTAAAGAACAGGGAGAGTTATTAAACATAGGGAAAAATTTGGAAAATGGAATATTCTTAGGGAATTGCATCAGCAATGTACGAAATGGGAAAATTGCCGTCCTGGTGGTAAATACAACAAATCAGGAACAAATAGTTCCAAATTTCGAACCAACAGTTCACTGGCTAAATTTTTATAATGTACACCCATTAACAAATTGGGGTAACGATGAGCATAAAACGCAAAATGATCCAGTTTATTATGTAAGATATCTATTCAATCAAGAGAAAACAGACATTATGGGAGTATAAGAAAGGATTAAAAAATTAAAGGACGTCTTATGTACTTCACAGTATCTAAGCATCGAATAAATAGAAACACTAGAAAAGATATGTGAAGAATGTCGCGACATTTTTCACCTAACCGGAGATAAATTAAGCTGTGTTGAAAATATTACGCATTCTATTTCGGTTAAAGCAGATACTAAACCTATAAACAGTCGTCAATATCGTTTACCTGAATGCCATAGGGAAGTAATAAATGAAGAAGTCGGTAAATTATTAACGGAAGATATAATACAGCCTAGTAATAGCCCTTGGAACGGACTATTACTTGTTGTGCCAAAAAAGGCAGGGCCTAACGGAGAAAAAAGACATCGAGTCGTAATAGATTTTCGAAAATTAAACGAAGTAACGATAGGCGATGCCTTTCCACTTCCTCGTATTGAAGAAATTTTGGATCAATTAGGAGGTTCAAAATATTTCACAACCTTGGATCTTGCTAGTGGCTATCACCAAGTACAAATGGAACCTACAGACAGAGAGAAAACTGCATTCAGTACTGCCTATGGCCATTTCGAGTTCAAGCGAATGCCATTCGGACTAACCGGAGCACCGGCCACATTCCAACGAATGATGAATTGCGTCTTAACTGGACTTCAGGGGTTCAAATGTTTCGTATATCTCGATGACATAGTAATATACGGAAAAAATTTAATAGATCACGATTAAAAATTGCGATGTGTGTTCCAAAGGTTGAGGGAAAATAATCTGAAATTACAACCGGAAAAATGTAAATTTTTAAAAAAAGAAGTAGTATATTTGGGCCATAAAATAACATCAGAAGGAGTGATGCCCGACCCAGAAAAAACCAAATGCGTACAGGAACACCCAGTACCTAGTACTACAAAGGAACTTCAATCATTTTTGGGACTAGTAAACTACTACAGACCTAGTATGCCCAAACTCGCCGACATTGGGGCATCTCTGTATAAAATGGCAACAAAATCCCAAAAATTTAATTGGACTTCGGAACACCAAATAGCATTTGAAAAAATAAAAAAATTATTGGTAGAACCTTTCCGAGTATAAATTTACGATCGAATATAAACCAGGAAAACAAAATGGTAATGCGGACGCACTAAGTCGGATTCCGTATAGAGAAAACGATACGGAAGTAGATCAACTAAATGTAATAACTAGAGCTCAAAAAGCAAAATTAGCGGACAAGGATATGGATAGAACTATTGAAGAAGATTCTAACACTGACGAAGAGGATGAAGATGATGTGGAAAAACCAACTGAAAAATGGTCAAAAAGAATGGAATTAACAGACGAAGAAGAAATCCAAAAAATAATACAACAACATCATGACTCACCTCTTGGCGGTCACATAGGTGTCGTTAAAACTTACAATCGATTAAAGAGACACTATGTTTGGAAGAAAATGCTTAAAACAGTAAGGAAGTATATCGAGTCATGCCCAAAATGTCAAAAAACTAAAAGAGGAAGGGTTACAAAAATGTCTATGATGATAACAGATACCGCTAAACGTCCATTTGATAAAGTATATCTAGATATCGTTGCACCACTCCCAATCTCAAATACAGGGAATAAATAATTTTTAAGCTTTCAAGACGATTTGACCAAACTACTTGACTGTATAGCTCTGCTCATCATGGAGGCAACAACAGTAGCCAGAGCATTTTATGATAGAATCATATTAAAATACTCCGCAATACCAAAAAAATTAATTACCGATCAAGGTACCAACTTCACTAGCCAAGTTTTCAGAAATCTTTGCAAAATATTGAAAATTAAAAAATTGGAAACGACCGCTAAAGAAGACATGGGCCATTAGTAGAATATTTAAAAATGATAGTGGAGAAAAATGTGCAAACTTGGGATGAATGGCTAGCAGAAGCAGCCTTTACCCATAATCACACACCGCACGAAGGAACCAAATTTTCACCTTTTTTTGTTCTATATGGTTTTTGCGATCCATTACCAGAATTTGTAAGTCGGAAAACTGAGCCTCTATATAATTCAGACGACATCAGTAACGTCATCAAATTCAAGCTTCAGAGGACAATTAGCACGGGAAAACCTAATTAATAATAAAAATAAGGCAAAATTATATTATGATAAAAACGAAAAAACTTCGACTTATAAGAATGGTGATAAGGTACTATTGCTAAACCCACAAAAATTAAACAAGCTTAGTTTAACTTGGTTAGGCCCATTTGAAGTATTAGAAAATTCAAACGAAAATACAACGATTATAAGGGTTAAGGGTAAAACACGGCGAATACATACTAACCGACTTAAATTATGGCATCAGCCTACCCCTTTATGACTAGAAAACAAAAAATACCTAAAAATCTAAATTTCAATCACTAAAGAAATTTTTCATCATGTTATTTTCAGTACCAAAATTTATCAGGAAGGAAACGCAGGACATAAAATAAAGGAAAATTACTATACAATGTATCTAATATTATATTTTTCTACGCTAATCAACCTCGTACTAACCACACCCTGGAGTATGATGGAACTTGAAAACACAGAAATTGTTTTCGAAAATTTAGGAAATACCATAGAATACAAGGACGAAATCACAATTTATTCTAAATTCACAATAACGAGGGAGGACGAAATAGAGGAATTCATAAACAAATTATCAAATAAACTAAGCAGTACCTGCAACACTGTTTTCAACTCTCAAAATAATAAAAGTTGTAAATTATGGAAGGACGAAATATCATATTGGAGAAACAAAATTATTAAGTTAACAAAAGGACTAAATCATTTCTTCAGTAGACAAAAACGAGGCGCATTAGACATTATAGGATCAATTTCAAAAGGATTATTTGGAACAATGGATCAAGCAGATTCTGATCGAATCTATAGCACTTTAGATAAATTACAAAAGGATGGGGGGATTATGATTGAATTATTGGATAAACAAACAGCAGCAGTGGCATCAAATTTCGAATTTATAAAACAAGTTACGGGAAACCTATTAATGCAATCTTTGGAAGTAGAAGAAAAATTTAACAAGTTAACTGACTCAGTAAACACAAATTTACTCATTTTAAAAGCAGATAACAGGGATTTGTGGGCGGAGTTGGAAGTTAATCGAATAGTTATATTTGCATTGGCTGAATTAGAACGATTATACGATTATTTATTAGAACAAGAATCCATAATAATTTCGTTACAACAACATAAAGTACATCCATTACTTATAGACTCACAACTATTAACAATTCTAACAAGAAATCTAACTCTGGAAACAGGACATCAACTTCTATATTCATCAGCAGTACTAAACCAACTAGCGAGAGTAAATTTAAAATATAAGAATGGGGAGTTAGGAGTCACCATTAAAATTAGCATTCTACAAAAAAATGAATATACATTATATAAAATATATCCCATACCAAGGAAAAGCAAGGAAAACATAATAATATTAAGACCGGAATGGGATTACTTAGCTAATAATTCGGCGGGGCACTTTCTACACTACACCAACGAAGAGAAAAAGACAGCTTGTCAACAAATAGATACAGATGAAAATAAAGTTTTACAAATTTGTAAGCAACTACAACCAAAAATTTTGGATTTATCACAACCACACTGCGTCATAAAGCAATTTTTAAAAATGGAATTACTGAACAACGAAAAGTACGAGTTATGTCAATATGACGCACTAAGGGAGATAGGAAATCACATTGTCCCAATGAAAACAAAAAATACATGGTTATACATGTTCCTACATAAAAACACTTTAGTAGCTCTCTGTGAAGCACAAACTCACACAATTGTACTAAAAGAAACCGGTATTCTAACTTTAACAGAAAAATGTACTTACTTACTAGAACAATTAGAGTTACCCTACGAAAACAAAAAATTAAGATTCAATTTGGAGAATAATTTTAAATTTGCTAATATAAGTGAAATAGAGCTTAAGGAAAATGAACATGAAATTTCCATAATAACAATAACACCTATATCAAAAGTAATTAAACCAATAAATCCAGAAGAACTTAATAAAGAATTCGCAAAGAGAAGCCAATCATTAACAGAACTTCATGGCGACATACAAAGAGCCAAACAAAATCAAGCAAATTGGGATACATTTAAGTTAACCTCAATTTCAAATTCGGTGGTATTAAGTGTAGTAATCACAATTTTAATAATATATATAATTGTCACTAAACTCAAAAGTAAGAAATCAAAGAAAAATAACATTAGAGATATAGAATTGGGAGAAAGACGAAATAGACCAACAATATCCACACCTATAATACAAACGGAAGAGGTCACAGTTCGACCACCCCGGAATAACCCACCATCTCCACCAAAAACGCCAAAATTACCCAGAACCAAAATGGCAAAACCTAGTTCCAAGTTAAATAAATCAATTAGAATGATCCAACAAAGGGAAAACGCAATGGATGAATATGTAACACCCGAAGTGCTATCATTTAGAGAATAAATCAATTGTATTTATAATAAAATAACACTTATCAAAAAACAAAAAATATATACATAATACAGATAATCCAAATTACGGATAATTTACTTTATAACTAAAATTTAATTTAATATACGACATCTATTACAGTATCGTTAAGTCTTTAGCGCAGGTTTAGAAAAGTTTTTAGCGCAGGTTTAGTAAAGGTGTGAAACTTAACTACAATGAAGTTTAGCAAATATTTTTTTAGTATTAGTAAAGATTATTACCAACTAAGTGTCTTAGATTAAAAGGGGTTTTAGTATTAATTATACTTTTAGGAGTAGTAAAAAATAAATAAGAATTTTTTTTTATCAACATAAATTTAGGAATTAATAATAAAATTGAAGAGAGGAATAGGAATTTTTTTTGTCTATAAGAAAGAAAAATAAATTTTTTCTCGGGAACATCAATCTAACAAATTTTTAAGAAAACAAACAAGTGGATTGCAAAAAAAAAAATGAGTGGAAATTATTTAAATAAAAACATAATAGCTTAAGGTATTTTTAAAAAACAAAAAATATATTCATTTTTAATTAACAATAGGTTTACTTTTTTTTTAACAATAGGTTTACTTTTTTTAAATTTTTATTTTCAAAATAATTTCACATTTTTCTCAAAATAAATCTACATTTTATACATAATATTTTATACAATTTGAAAAAAAAAAAAAAAAATGTTATATAATGTTATACAGCAAAATAAATCTACATTTTTTTACATGTACATATACTCCTAGCTGAAAATATATAAAAAAAAAAATTTTTTAATTTTAATTAATACAAAAAAAACTTTATATAATTTTACCGTCTAAAAATATTCCCATCGGAATAAGAAATTATATCCACCCGTTTAGGGGGATATACAGCGTGATACAGCCCCCGTTGGGAGCCATAATTCCATAAGAAGTCGTTTAGCGAAACGCCGGTGGAAGGTCGCCACGTTTCCACCAGCGACTCCCGGAATCCCTCGGATTGCATATTCACAACGTCACACTCGACGAGGCACCCACCCCCATTGTGGACCGTTGAAACATACTAAAAATAAATAAAAATTGAACAAAAAAAAATTTAAAATAATTTTAGAAATAAATAATTACTTACCCATTTAGGCGTTGGAACAACATTTCTTGTATAATTATTAGACATTTTATTTTAAAAAATAATTATCAACTTTATCCTTCAAAAACCACAGAAAGAATGATTTTTATTAACGCAACAAAATTATTAAATCCCAAAAATGCATAATAGCATAATTGAATTTTTTTTGCGACACACTTCATATTTAGCAAAATTCGGTAAAATTTACAAAATAGTTTTTTGTAATTGGAGAAGAGAAGATAATAAAATAAATAAAATTTTTTTTAGTCTATTATGAAAAATCATTCAAAAAATTTGAACAAATAAACTATTAAATTTAGAATAAACTATTTATGATATTAAAAGAAAAATTTTTATGTAAAATTAAATTGAAAATTTAATTTTTAAAAAACAATGGGAGGTATACATATGTATACATAATATAAAAATAAAAAAAAGAATATATATAAAATTATAAATATTAAAAATATATATAAAAAGTATATATAAAAAATTATAAATATTAAATTATTATTTTAATATATTGAAAATTTGTGAAAATGAAATTATACCATAAAAATTGTATTAAAATTATAACTTGAAAAATTGATATACTATAAGAAAATTTATGAATATATATATATAAAAATGATATAAAAAAATATTTAAAATAAATTGAACTTCTAATATGTTAAACTAGAATTAAGTTGAAAAATTGTAAAAAATAAACTTTTTAAAATGAAATCTTGAGAAAAAATAAAAAAAAAGGCTCGAATTATGTTAATTGTGTATAAAAATCGTATATATAATTATTAAAATGAAATGTAACATGGTTATGAAAATTGAATTATAACAATTATTGAAATTAAATGTAAAATTATTGTAAAAAGAATTGAAAAGTTATTTGAAAAAAGTATAAAAATTAAAAACATTGTTTAAATTATATGAAAATAAATTATATTATATGAAATTTATAAGAAAATGTTAGGGAAACGACCGAGCCTAATCCCTTAAAGATAGGTGAATTTTCTTAACAAATAGTTGAGAGTGCATAATTCGGTTTTTAAAACAAAGTATGAAAAGAATGAAAATTAATAATTGAATGATTTGAAAAACAATATTATTATATTATGTAAAAAATAAATTATTGAATTAACGTATTCAAACCTCAACCTGTACAGACGTGTTTTAAATTCGCTAAACAATTAAAAAATTAATTTAAATTTAACTTATTCGTTATATAAATAATTAAATAAAGAAATTTAACAATTTAAAGAAATTTAGCAAGTTCATATTTTTAACCTGACGCAATTTCGTTTAATTTTATTTATTTTTAATATAACATATACTGATTAATCATCACTTTTGTGCCTTACATTTAATAAAATAACATAAACAATATAAACAATTTAATCGTGTCATTGTTCTTAGTTTTTGTATGTTTATTGACAAATTTGCAACGATATATATGTACATTTATATATTTTTTTTTTTTTTGTGCTTTTTAAATATATGCATTTTTAAATATATATATATATATTTTTTTTTCATATTGCAATTTAATTACAACAACAAAAATAATTACTTTACTTAACTTGTAAAATAATTTATTGACACATATTATAAATTTGTTGTTTTTTAAACATAATTTACATTACAATGAATTTCAAATGTGATATGCAACATTGTTCTGCCTACGACAATTCATCTAAATTGGTAAAATGTAAAGCTTTTTGTAACCGTAGACTCCATGGTGCGTGCATTGGTGCTTCTAGGGACTGGTATCACCACTCTTTGGAAGATTATTTTATATGCACCGACTGCCAAAATACAGAATTTCTTCTGAGAAGCATGTATGATGGTATCACTCGGAATATATCGAATCTCAATCGTGAAAAAGATGACTTAATCGCTAGACAAAGTCAGTTTATAAAAAACAATAGCGATTGCTTCAATGAGATGGCTAAAAATTTCGATACTCTATCTAGCAATATTTCTGAAGATATAGTTCCTGTATTGAAAGAATCAGTTACAGATATATCAACACAGCTCACATCTAAGTTAACGTCCTTAATTGAAAATGAGCTTGCATTTCCATTAAAAACTGAAACATCTAGTACGCTGTTGACTATCATGAGAGATATGAGATCTCTGCATAATGAAATAGCGTCTAATATTTCATTGTTTACTGCCAAACTCGACTCTTTACATCCACTTTCGCTCAATGGACCAACTCTAAATCATGAACTTATATCATCTGAAATTCTTGAAATAAAGACTACTCTCGCCGATATAAAAAACTCTATTAGTACGAGCTCTGACAATAATTGCGTTCGTAATTTAGCAGACCCACAGTCAATGTCACCATCACAACTACGAAAAACTCCGCTGACGCCAGAATTAATTAAACCTGCACCAAGACCTAGATCACTAATTCATGTAACTTCTAATGGTCCAGAATTGATTCAACCAGTACCTAGACCACGAACTCATGTAACTTCTGATGGTCCAGATCCACTTGCTTCACCACAAAAATCCCCCGAGGTGAATATCACAAAATTTGGCGTGCTTTGGTCTAAAAAGGATTGGTGTAGAAGAATAGAAAAACTAAGTAATGCTAATACCAGTGTTTCGTCAAATAAAAAAACGTCAAAAAAAAAAATAAAAAAAAATAGGCGCACCACTTCTCAATGTGATCTAACAACCTTCCACGTAACTGGTGGCGATAAGTCATCATTAATGAAATATCTAGTACAGGACTTACATATAGATGTCGCTTCCTGCTCCATAGTGCGACCAGCATCCAGAAAAATTAAGAGAAATAGTTCATCTCTCAAAGTAGAGATACCTACTAAATTTGCATGGCTCTTCACTGGCCCCAGCAATGAATATCTTGATTTAGGTAATTTTATATTTAAGAAATGGATTAATTATAAGAATATTAATATTAGTAATAAAAGTGTAAAAAATACTAAGAACATAATCACGGACATTAATTGCACAACCTCTAATAAAACAAACTTGCCAAAAACAAATTCCCCGATTATTCCTAATCTCATTTTGCCAATTAACAATATTAACAGTAGTAGTATTAACACTAAATATCATAACTTTGTGCAAGGACGAACACTGAATCCTATTCTTCCTTTTATATCCCTTCCTAATAAAACAATTTCTACTAACGCCACTAATATTTCTATTACTAATAGTCCTCTTCCTATTAACATTAATGACATTTATGAAGGTAACCATCCTTTCCCCCCTGAAACCACCCCTCTCCTACTTCCTACTACCACCCCTGTACCCCAGGCTAACTTCACACATCCTCCTAGATCCAATGATATTATGCACACTGCAATAATTCATTCAGCACCAAGGCAACAAGCGACCTCACAGTTACAGTTACAAAATCACACTAACACCAATATTCTAACTACAAAACAGACTACTTTCACATCTATACCTCACGCCACCTCTCACAGATCCAAGTCAGCTCACAACCGACCTTGTTTCAACCTAGATACCATCGAAGAGGCTCCAAAAACTGACGAAGTCTATGTTTTAAGCAATAATAATAATAATAATAATATTAGGAGAAATCCCACTAATTTACAGCGAGAAACACTCAATTATTCACATAAGAAAGCCCCCTCCCCCCACAGTACTCTTCAAAGCAATTCTTTTTTAGATCCACTTTTTCCTCCTAAAATAAAGCACACAGTAAATTCTATCGACAGTTCTGAAAACAGATATTTATTGGGGCGCCTTAGAGAACATAGACTTTCTGAGAACGTACGTTTTTTTTTGGCCTATCTGCACAAGCAACCTGATGATACTTGTATAGATGGCAGAACCAAAACTAACACATTGGTCTCCATTCAAAAGGAAGGTTTTCCTACTGACTTTAGTAGTCTTAAATCATTATACTACAAATATCATGACCAACTCGGGTTTTCGAGCGCTCAGATTGACCAAGAACTAGCTACATTTGCGTCCCATATTAAAGCAAAGCACACTACACAATTGCAGAAACTGCAGGAAAACCAGGACAAGTTTTTTCGTCTCCCCCAGAGTAATAAACACAACCGTGAAAAAAAATCATTCTACATACCTTTCTTCTAAATCTCTTGTCCCCTATAAATCTTCTACTGTTAATCCATCAAGTCCTCTCAGAATTTTTTATCATAATTGTGGTGGTATTAGAGGCAAAATAAAGAATTTATTTATTGACGCAAGCTCGAGCCAATTCGATATCATAATTATCACTGAAACTTGGCTTAACGAGACTTTCAATAACCAAGAAATTTTTAATAGCGAATGGACCATCTACAGAAATGACAGAGATTATAATGCTTCTGGTCTATCAAGAGGTGGTGGAGTTTTGATTGCAGTACGTAACTCAATTTCACACTGTAATGTATCTACAGTCCAATCACGTTACTTTGAACACAAATTCATTAATATACTAATCAATAAAAATAACTTATATATTGGTGCAGTTTATATCCCACCAAATTCTGACGAAAGTATATATAATGAATTTTGTGATTCATCACGAACAATCATTAACTCCATGACTGAAAATGATAAAATTTTTATCTACGGCGATTTTAATCGTCCAAAGCTTCAATTTGTGAAGGATAATTTAGACGGACACCTGCTTCCAGTTAATTTTACTGACGAAATTGATTTTACCCTTTTTGATCTATTTTACAACAACGATATTCAGCAAATTAACGGTTTCCCTAACAGCAACGGGAGATGGCTAGATCTAGTATTCACTAACTCATATGACGAAGCACTTATTACAACTGCCGATACAACAGTCAATCTTTTTTCTAATTCTGTACATCACACAGCTATCATTGTTGAACTCCCTACGTCACAGGTTACGTTTAATAAGTCTTACAACAAAAAAGTTGTATTTGATTTAAAAAACGCTGACTATGATAGTATCAACAATGCTCTGGCAGCAATTAACTGGACTAGCATACTATCATCTAACGACCTTGATTACAATTCGTCAGTATTTTATAATGAAATTTTCAATATTATAGAACTGAATGTCCCTAAAATAGTAAAAAAGGACAAACTTACTGAACCATGGTTGAACAAGGATCTGAGAGCATTACGTAATCATAGAAACAAATTGTATTTGAAAATTAAGAAGGCTCCTAATCCTGATGCTGAATTATTACAGAACCATCAGAATCTAGCAGCTGAATTCTCAACCAAATCCAGAGAATCATATGATAATTACATTAGTAATATTAGCCAAACCATTATAACTGATCCCAAAAAATTCTTCGATTTTGTCAATTTAAAAAGGAAAAGCAATGGTTATCCTTCCACTATGTTCAAGGACAATATATCATCTTCCTCACCTAGCGATATTTGCAATATGTTCGCAGATCGTTTCCGCGAGGTTTATCGTCCCCCTTCTCAGCCTAATAATAACCTTTCCCATTCCACTTCTGCATCTATAGTTAACTCTTTATCGCTAACCTGTGAAGAAATTTTTAATGAGCTACGGAATTTGGATATTAAAAAAGGTCCCGGACCTGATTTAATACCACCCAGCTTTCTTCATAATTGTGCACAACATTTGTCAATCCCGTTAAATTTAATCTTTAATAAATCTTTATCTCTTGGTATCTTCCCATCTGAATGGAAATCTTCCTTTTTAACACCAATTTATAAAAGTGGTGACAAATGCGATGTAGCCAATTATAGAGGGATTGCCATCTTATCAGCTATCCCGAAGCTTTTTGAAAAATTGGTATGTGACAAAATTTCCTCTATAATTAATCCGCTTTTAAATGACCAGCAGCATGGTTTCAGGAAAGGTCGCTCCACTACCACTAACTTAATGTTATTCACTTCCGAAATTCTATGTAACATGGAAAAAGGTCACCAGATAGATGCGGTGTACACAGATTTTAGTAAGGCTTTTGATAGCGTTGACCACCATATTCTAAAAAACAAACTTTACTCTATTGGAATTAAAGGGCCAATGTTAAACTGGATCTTCTCATATCTTAGTAATAGGACTCAATTTGTTAGATTCCAAGGACTCATTTCATCTCCTATTAATGTCACATCAGGTGTTCCTCAGGGTAGTCACCTAGGACCCCTTCTATTTAACATATTTATTAAAGATCTTTCAGACTGTCTCAGTGACATTTCACACCTCTTCTATGCCGATGACCTAAAAGTATATAAAATTATTGATAATGTGTCTGATACTATCTTCCTTGAAAATAAACTTCAGGACTTAGAAAATTGGTGTATCGCCAATAAGTTAGACCTGAATGTTAAAAAGTGTCACACAATTACTTTTTCTCGTAAGAAATCGACATTGCTACATAACTACCATATAAATGGTACGCAGCTTCATCGGGTCAATCAAATCAATGACTTGGGTATTTTGTTAGACACAAAGCTCAGTTTTACATGTCATATTGACCAAATCATCTGTAGAGCAAAAAAACTACTAGGTTTCATCAAAAGAAGAGCAAAGGAATTTAACAATGTCTGGGTAACCAAATCATTATTCTGTGCTCTCGTCCGTCCGATCCTTGAATACGCCTGTCCTATCTGGGACCCTTTTTTCCAAACTCATAGCGAAAGAATCGAATCTATTCAAAAACAATTTCTTCTATTTGCATTACGTAATTTACATAACCCCAATGACTTCACAAATTTACCAAGCTACTCACATAGACTTAAGTTACTTAATATCATTCCTCTTTCTACAAGACGCTCAGTGCTCACCTCTTGCTTCACCTTTGACGTATTGAAAGGTAAAATTGACGTAACTTCTATAATAAATAGAATTAAGTTTAATGACGACGTCAGACGAACAAGACACACTAGCCTCTTAAAAACCTATCCACACACGAAAGAATATGCCAAGAATGAACCAATTAACAGATGCTGCATAACTTTTAATTCACACAGCAATAATTTCTCCTCTAATATCTCGAAAGCCACCTTCAAGACTAACCTTATTCATTCCTTATCTAATCCTGCCTGAATATGCTTACATTGCTATAGTAATTTGTATTTTATTTTAAGAAACAATGTCTTTATATATTTTTAAGATACAAAAACTTTAATGTAAATTTAAATTTAATTACCAATAACAGTTAATAGTTAATATTTTATTTTATATTCAATTAGGTTAAATTATAAATTATAAATAAATAAATAAATAAAAATAATCTTAGTATTTAAGATATAGATTTAAGATGTGTATACCTTGTTTGGTTAAATAAATAAATAAATAAATAAAATTATGAAATCATTAAATTATATGTATATAACAAATGGTTTTTAAATATTATATAAAATCAAATTATTTACAATGGAAAATTATAATGTAACTAGATTAAGATCAAAATTGTTTTATACGTTTTATAATGTTTTTAAATAAAGAATGTTCTAAATTTGGAAATTCATATTTGAAAACTCTGAAATACCATTAAATTAAAAAATATAGATATTATTTATCTTGGAAGAGGGAGGTGTTGTGTGACAGTATTTCATGTATTTATTACGTCATTGTGTCAATAGCGCATTATAATAAATAATAACAAAAACAATAATAAAAATACGTCATCGTATTATAAATATTATTGTTTTCAAATAATACAAACCATAATGACACACTTAAGTTATTATGTATAAAATGTAGAACAGAACATATAAATAAAAGGTAAATAAACCTAAAGTAAATAAACGAAAGCACATAAGCTTTCCTAACAATAATAATAAAGTATAATGCGTTATCAGCACAATGGGCAATAGCAACATAATTAATGTATGAATTGTTGTTGCACAATTTTACCTTTAATTAATAAGAAATATTAATTAATTATATTTATTGAAATATTCTAATATTGCTGAAGAAGCAATATTAGAATATATAAACGGCTGAAAATTGGTATTTCGGGGAGTTCGAAATTTGAATTCTTATAAAGAACAGGTCAAGCCTACTTTATATGAAAATCCAATAAAATAACTTAGTAAATTAACTAAATAAAATACGTTTTATTAAACAGTTAGTTACAGTTTTAATTATAAAAGTTTGAGCGAAGTTTGAGTTTAACAAGAAGATTATACGAAGGCGATCAGGCCAGGCGAAAAAATAAAGGTGAATATAATTTCATATAGGGTCAAACACAACAAGCGTTTAATACAGCATACGGGCACTTTGAATTCAAAAGAATGCCTTTCTGACTCACGGTAGCACCCGCTACTTTCCAACGGTTAATGAATTATGTTTTATCACGGTTACAAGGAATAAAATGTTTTGTCTACCTAGACGACATTGTCATATATGGTAGAAACTTACAGGATCATGACGAAAAGCTAAAGTCTATTTTCCAACGATTACGAGAAAATAACTTAAAACTGCAACCGGAAAAATGCAAATTTTTGAAACGAGAAGTTGTTTATCTAGGACATCAAATTACTTCGGAAGGAGTTCTACTTGATCCTGAAAAAACAAAATGTGTAAAGGAACATCCCACTCCACGCACCACCAAGGAATTACAATCTTTTTTGGGTCTAGTAAATTACTATCTGCCATATATGCCGGAATTGGCCAAAAAAGGAGCTATATTGTACAAAATGGCGACCAAATCGCAACCCTATAAGTGGACCCCGGAACATCAGGAAGCCTTTGAGCAGGTTAAAAGTTTACTTATTCAACCACCTCTTCTAGCATATCCTGATTTTAATCATCCTTTTAACTTGCCGACTGACGGATGCAATTATGCGCTGGGAGCTGCATTATCGCAAGGTGAAGTGGGAAAAGACAAGACAATTGCATACGCTAGTAGGGTATTAAATAAGGCGGAACGGAATTATGCGACTATTGAAAAAGAAATGCTAGCCATATATTGGGCTATAAAAAATTTCCGCAGTTATCTTTTAGGAAGAAAATTCAAAGTATACATGGATCACAAACCTTTGATAAGTGAATATAGAAAGAGAGATTCGGAAGGAAGACTTAATAGATGGAAGGTCCGTCTAGCGGAATACGACTTTGAAATCCTGTATAAGGCAGGAAAAAATAACACAAATGCGGACGCACTTAGTCGCATACCCATAATAGAAGAAAATGAAGAACCCAGTAACGAAGGTACAATAAATGCGATAACTAGGAGTAACGCCAAAAATTAAATACAAGTCAATTAAAAATCCTCAAAACAAGAAAATCCAAAACAAGAGGATCCATCCACGGTAACAACGGAACCAGTAAAAAATGCCGCGGAACTTGATTATGAGAGTGACTCATCTAGTTCAAGCATATCCGAAAAAGGCAATCAAGCAATAACACTAACATCTAAAGATGAAATAGAAGCCGTAATTAAGAAATATCACGATTCCCCACTAGGAGGACATATGGGGGTACACAAAACATACTATAGAATTCGGCAATTCTATAAATGGAAAAAAATGTTTTATGACATTAGCAAGTTTGTGAAAAAATGTACCAAGTGTCAACGAGTTAAAAGAGGAAGAATAACAAAAATGCCTATGGTAATTACGGCCACAGCATACAAACCTTTCGATAGGGTATATATGGACATCGTAGGTCCGTTCCCTGTTACTCACAGAGGACACAAATACATCTTGACTCTTCAAGATGACCTAAATAAAATATTGGACTGCATACCACTACCAAATCAAGCAGCCTTAACGGTAGCGGATGCATTTTATAGGAAAATAATCCTTAAATATTCTGTAATTCCACGTAGGCTAATTACAGACCCATGTACAAATTTTACTAGCGATTTAATTCAGCGGTTATGTAAACTGCTAAAAATAAAAAAAGTACAAACCACGGCATACCACCCCCAATCCAACGGTTCTTTGGAAAGAAGACATGGGCCACTAGTTGAATACTTAAAAACCATTATTAATGAGAACATACAAAGTTGGGACGAATGGCTAGGAGAAGCGCTTTTCTGCCATAACCATACACCACATATGGGGAGCAAATACTCGCCCATTTTCGCTCTTTATGGTTTTTGCGAACCACTGCCCACTACCTTTAAACAAAACCCTGAACCAATTTATAACTTTGACGACCATTGTCAAGTCGTAAAAGCTAAAATGCAAAAAATTCACCAGGTAGCGCGGGAAAAATTAATACAGGGGAAAATAAAATCGAAAGAGTACTACGACAAAACGAAAACAGAAACGGAATTTCAAATAGGGGACAAAGTCCTACTAAAAAAACAAATAAAAAATCACAAACTAAGCAGTGGGTGGTCAGGTCCACATACAATAATTGAAGTAATGGACTCAGTTAACGTTAAAATTAAAATAGGAAAAAAAATTAAACGCGTCCATAATAATCATTTAAAATTATGGCACGAATAATAGTAATAATAGAAATAAAAATGGAAAATAAAAACCATTATATAAAATAATAGCGAAATTCATTTACAAAAATATATAACTTTTAGATAACTAATTTTCAAAATTGAAAAAATTTTATATTAAGATAATAATTTTATATTAAGATAATAAGAATTATAGATATATGCATAAGATTTTTTTTTTAGAATTAATAGAATTAATTATTTAACGCGAATCGTTTTCCTTAATAACATCAGAGCCTAACTAGCCAGGTTGTCAACCAGCCAGTAGGTAAATTTTTCTTGAATACCATCAAGAAGTGCAACAAGGTTTGTTACAACTCTGATATTAAGAAAAAATTCATAAAACGAAAAATCGCGACGGAAACAGAAGATAACTTAAAGTAGCAGTAATATTATAAAATTAGAAACATAGTACTGCGAGCTAAGTAGAATGGTAGGGTTAATTTTATAAAGTTAGTAAAACAAAACTTAAAATTATTTGTTATGAACTATCAGGTTTACAAAATTTTATCTGATAGTTCGTTTTTTATACCGAGTACCGTGCGCAAAACAAACAAGTTTACAAAAATAAGCTACTTTACTGCGCCACGATCAATTTAATTTAACATTTAAGTTAACAATAAATGAATTTTTTATAAAAAACAAACTCGGTTTATGTAAGGTATTTAGTTAAAAAAAAGGGGGTTAATATTAATGGGGACAGTAAAATTAAAATTAACTCACGGTTCTTTTGGGTGGTATAATTAACCAACCCCAAGGAATCCCACGTAGATATTAAAAAATCTTGCAATCTTGTAGTTTTTTTTTATCCCACGACGAATTCCTTTTTCTTACTGCTGCCAGTCACATCTAAAACAAAATACATAGTTAGTATATATATAATTAAAATTTAAATACGAAAAACACAAAAAAAACACCCAAAACCTGGTTAAAATTTTCTCCGGAAACCTGAAAATATACACAAAGAATTATTCTCATTAATAGATAAAATAACAGTGTACTTATCTAAACCTTCGAGTAGGTACCAATGTTAATTCCTGTCAGTAGCAAGTATGCCTAAATCTAAAAACAAAAAAAATAAAACATGAAATAACACTTCACACACAAAAAGAACTTACCTAAGTTTTCATCTTCCTCCAGTTTCGGAAGGAATTTATAAAAAGTAAAGAAAAAAATATGTAATTTTTTTTAATATAAATAAAACACAACATTAAAAATAAAACACGTCACTATATCCAATTTATTTTGACTTGAATCATTTATGTCACAATAAATTCCACATGCCACATTTATTATAAATGACACATACACACAACGACACCTATTGCGAAATAGAATCATTTAAGTACTCTGCACAGGTTTAGGAAAGAACTTAGCGCAGGTTTAAAACTTAGCTAAAATAGAAATTTAGTAAAGATTTAGTAGTGTTTTAGATTAATAGTAGTGTTTTAGATTAAAATTAATCATAGTAGTGTTTTAGATTAAAATTAAAATACACAAAAGAGTTTTAGCATTAAGGAATGGTTAAAATAGAAAAGTAGTTTTTTTTGTAAGAATTTTTTTTATTAACATAATTTTAGGATTAGTAGGAAATGGAAAGAAGAATAGTTTTCTGGGTCTGTAGGACAAAGAATTTTTTTTTTAACATCACTCAATTTTTTTTTTTGAGGCAACAACAACGAATGGAATTCGAAAAATATACGAAGAACTAATTTTTATGAAATAAAAGATAATAGATTTCGTTTTTTTTTAAAAAAGAGGGTTATTTAATATCCAAAATTATAAAATACATACATTTAAAATTTAAAACCAACAATATAAAATACATACATTTAAAATTTAAAAACAATAATATGAAATACATACATTTACATTCATTTTTTTTCACATAAAAAATTTTTTTTATTATGGCGCATTAAAATACGAGTTTACTTCCAACCTCGATGGGACATTGCGGGAGTACAACACGATCCGCCGATCCGCGTGAAATTCACCAAACACGATCCGCGTTAAATTCACCAAAAAAACGCTCCAATGAGACGTTGGTCGAAGGTCGCATCGTTTCAACCAACGTCTCCCCGAAATATTCCGCATTCTGAAAGGATCTTTTGCAGTCCAACACAACACCATTGTCTCCCACCGTACTAAAATGGTACTAAAAAAAAAAATAAAAAAGAAAATCATTATATCAATAAAAAAAAAAAAAAACTTACCCAACTCGGCATACGAGGAATTGTATATTCATTGCTGTTCATATTTAATTTTTTTTTTCTCACCAATTGGCTCGGAAGTTACAATAAGAATGATTATTTTAAATTTACTTACAAAATAACAAAATATACCCATTACCTATATCACTGGATGTTAGAAATTTTTAACGTGCCGTTCGAATCGAAATCACTGTGACTGGCACTTCATACTATTAAACTTTACAACTCAACATAATCTAACGACAGCCCGCCAAACTTTCCGTAACGGAAACTTAAAGTTTTCCGAGTCTAATTCCTTCTAACCCGCCAAACATTGCGTAACGGAAACGTAAAGTTTTCCGAGTCTAATTCCTTCTAAGGTCTTGGAAAATGTTACGTTTTGGCGTAACAGAATTGATATGCAACTGTTACATTCCTTATATGAGAAGTGACACTATTTTTCGTTACGATAAGTTCTCGCAAAAGCGTAATGTTTCAGTACAGTTTAGGTGTAATGTTTTCGTACTATTGAAGTGTAATGTTTTCGTACAGTTTAGGTGTAATGTATTCGTACATATTTAGCGTAACTTGTGCGTACTGTTCATGTGTAACGTATACGTACAAATTTAACGTAATTTTTTCGTACTGATTTAATGTAGCGTATTCGTATTTATTTAATAATTAAAAAACAAATTAGTTATTTTAATAATATATTTCCAAACAAAAATAAATAAATTCATATTAGTAGTAGGAAACCACACGTTGAAGAAAATTTCTCCGTGCCAGTAAACAACAGCAAATAAAATACCACCTGTCGTAAGAGTAATATGTTAGATAAGAAATTTGAAAAATCTTTGATGCCCATATGTATGTGTTGTTAGAGGAGATCAACCCAATTATATTTGCTTTAGAACCTCCTTCGTAAAGAAACTTATTCTAAAATGTATTGCAATGTTGTTGTTATTTTTTATCTAATTCGAATAGCCATGTGCAAAATACTTGTTGTAAAATAAATAAACAACAAAAAAAGTATATAAAAATTAAATGTTCATACAAGAAATTTGATATATGCTTGTTGTATAGTAACATGGTTGACCACGTGTGTATTTTGTTTTTGTAAAACAATGATGTTTTTTTGCGATTTGTATATATACATAAAAACTTGTTTAAAAAATTATATAATGTCTTGGGTGAATACGTATCCATAGAGGAATATGTAAACAAAAAAAAGCACATGGCTAACAAATTGACGGTAAATTCAAGTTATGAACGATTTTGTGTATAGCAATATATGTGGTATGGGTTTACGTATTTTTCCACTGCTAAGTAATGCCACTGCTAAGTAAAACTCATAAGAATTATTCTATAGTGGCATAACAAAGAATAGCAGAATAAAAAAAGGCGTATTTTCTTTTTGCATACAAGAATCTTGATATCTGTATGTTGCATAGCAGCCTGGTTGATTAGCGTGTATTTGTTTTTGTAAAATTGCAATAACAAATACGTTATGAATAATTTATTTATGTATTTGTGTATATGAAAGAGTTGGTATGTGGTATAGAAATACGTATTTTTGTTACAAAAACCAATATACGTAATAAATGCCACTGCTGAGTAAAACTTAAGTAGAATAGTGGAATAAAGAAAAAATGCATTATGTGTGAGAGGAGATATGAATTTTTGTTGATATGATAAAAAAGTGCATGGCAGCTGTTTCAGCTCCGCCTTTGTAAATAAAAGAAATATGGTTACATAATAATTTTTTATTTATACATTATATGAGCTAATATACTAATATTACATAATAATGAAATTAATGATATGAAATGAGAAAATCGTTTTATATTTTGTTGCATATTTGGTACTATGTGTAATATCTTCGATGATCCTCTATCTGTTAAACCACATACATCCATGCCTTGATTTTTAGATTCCGTGTTTTTGTACTGATCGGTAAATATATAACAATTAGGTGAATATTTTTTATGTTCGTTCAATATGCTATCGTGTTTCTGCCAATGATATATCTGAACGTTACAGTAATAACACTGTACAATATCGCCCGTATTTAAATAGAAAAATCCATTTGAGGCCAGATCTTCTTTGCTTATAAAAGACTTAGGCCAACATTCAAATGTTTTAAGACGTTCTTGGTTTTCACTTAATAAAGTCATTGCAAGGTTAATTTAATACAAAATAAATCGTAAAGAAGTGTATCGTATTTATACCGTTTTTTTATTTTAATATGAGTAATACTAATTCAAAAATTAAAAGGGTGTACTTCGACAAAGAAGGAGTTAATATATATGGTTCTGTAGCAAAAATCCATGCTGCCTTAAGAAATAAAAAAGTAAGTCATAATCAAATAAAAAAATGGCTGAAATCCGAGGATGTTTATACATTACATTATCCTGCCAAAAAAAAATTCCCTAGGAATCACTATGTATTACAAGATATTGATCAGTTATGGGAAATTGACCTATGCGATATGAAAATGTATAAAAACGTTAATGACAATTATACATTCTTGTTATCGGTAATTGATGTTTTTTCAAAATACGGTTGGGTAGTACCCCTAAAAAATAAAACAGGTAAAGAAATAACTAAAGCCTTTCATAAAATCCTTGAACAAAGTGATAGAAAGCCTATAACAGTTCAATCAGATAAAGGTAAAGAATTCAAGAATTCGAATTTTCAAAATTATCTGAAACAAAATAATATCAGACAACGATTCCCAACTATTTTGTCTACACAAAAAGCCGCAGTTGTTGAGCGATTTAATCGTACAATAAAGGAAAAGATGTTTAAATATTTTACGGAAAGTTCTACTAAAAGATATATAGATATATTACCCAATCTTGTCAATTCTTATAATAAATCGTATCACAGTACAATCAAAATGAAACCATCAGAAGTTAATCAGAAACATGTGAAGCAAATTTATGAAATTTACAAGAATATACATAAAAAAGACCCCCAAATTAATTTAAATATATTTAAAGACGACTATGTACGCATTGTTAGGAAAAAAGCAATTTTTGAACATGGCTATACACAGAAATGGACAAAAGAAATTTTTCAAGTTGATAAAGTTATAAATAGAGAACCATATCCCTTATTCATTTTGAAAGACTTGAAAGGTCGAGAAGTTGAAGGTAGATTTTATTATCAAGAACTTCAGAAAGTTTATAAAAAAAATGATAGTTTTTAATCATCCATTTACAATGATGATTGCTGGACCCTCGGGTTGCGGTAAAACAACATTTATTTGTAAATTGATAAGAAAAATGGATCAATTTATTAAACCTGTACCGACAAAAATTTTATGGTGTAATCCTGAATTCAGTGCAGTACCAAAAAGTATAAGAAATTTGGAATATCATAATGAAGTTCCAGAAAATATCAGTAATGTAAATAATGAACCAATACTAATTGTTTTGGATGACTTAATGTTAAATGCTTACAACAGCAAAGTATGTGAATTATTTACAAAAGGATCACACCATCGAAATTTATCAGTTATTTTAATTACACAAAATGTTTTTCATCAAGGAAAACATTGTCGTGATATATCACTTAACTGCAAATATTTGGTTCTTTTTAAAAACCCCCGAGACAAGTCACAAATAATTCCTTTGGCAAAACAAATTTATCCTGAAAATTCAAAGGAATTTCTAAAAGTATATAATGAAGTAACATCAGTTCCTTATGGTTATATTATTCTAGATATGACACAAGATATCAACGATATATTTCGCTTCAGATCAAATATACTTAATTCAAATTATTTTGAATGTTTTTGTACATTAAAACAATTAACAGAGTAATCGGAAAAACATGAAACGTTTGACAACAAACCGTCATATCTTACACGTATTAAAAAAATCTAAACCAAAATTTCGTCAAATTTTGCTTAAAAACTGTGATCCAGAAGTTATTAAAACTATTTGTGAAATAGCTATAAACACCCTTAATGGAAACCACAAAGTGTCTAATCAGATTTATAATAAATTAAATAAAAATAAAAAAGTGTTGCGTTGCTTAGCTTGTCCCAAAAAATCTTTGAAAGTAAAAAGAAAAGTTATTATACAGAAAGGAGGGTTTTTACCTATGTTGATAGGTTCAGTACTATCAGGCTTACTTGGAAGTTTATTATCAAAATAGTTTTTTAGAAACATGAATAATTTACAACGGATGATTGTTATACCTCCAGAACTTTATAACAAGTTGAAAGAGAATTTCAATAATGATGCAGAGCTTTCACACCTTGACAAAAGTATGAAAGAAATACTTTTAAATAAAAAATTATCAGATAATGAAAAATGGTATACATATCGACAAAAACTAATAAAATTTGCCAACAAAAGAAGGCATCAATTACAGCAAAGAGCTTATAATAACTCCCAGCCACAACAATTAGAACACCCACCTTCTATAAACACAAGTAATTTTACAAAAAAAATATTTTCAAGTATGAGCACCCAAACGGAACCAGTTAGCAAAGCAAAAAGAACACAAAGGGTCTTAATTACACCTGAAGATGTTGCTGTGCAACACCAAAAACCTGAAAATGTTGATGTGCAACACCAAAACCTCGAAAACGATATGTATACATTTACACCTGGTAAGATAATTGCAACATCTGATAAAGATAATGCTAATTCTGAAACGGATGACGAAGTTTTTGATAATGATGACGAAATACGCAATTTAGCACTCTCAGCAACACCAACAGGAAAACGTATAAAAGAAAGGAAATCTATTGGTTCAGCAGATGTACGTATGTTTGAAACAGATGAAGGTGATATTATTTCAGTGCCTATATTTGATAGACCTAAAAAAGATACGAGTATAAATCGTCAATTACGTTCTTCTACTAAGAAAGCATCCGCTCAAACTTTATTGAGATTCCCAGTTCGTAAAAAAATATTAAAATCGGAAAAGGATAATTTACAAGCCAAATCAGAAAAAGATAAGTTAAAACCTAAAACGACAACTCCATTAAATCTTTCACAGTGGACAACTTATAAATAAAAAAATGAATCAAACAGATGATTTTTTCATTACTCTCTTGAGTGATGCTTCTAATAATTATTATAACAATAACTCGTTGACACGTTTTACAAATAAATTTCCAACTGAAATTAACTTAACACATAATAATTGGAAAGTAGGTGTTTCAGAAGTATATATTAACGATTTTATACCGAATAGGTATAACGAAAATTATGAAGAAAGCGCATTTATAATAATTGGAAGTACGGAAAAAAATAAATTAGGCGTAGGGAAAACATATATTCCATATAACAAAGATGATGTAAAATGTGACTGGAAAGCCTCTATTTTACCAATACTTCTTGAAAATATATCTGGGGGACCAGGCTTAAACAAAAAAGAATGTGAACGATACTTGATTTCGGAGATTTACACTTTTATCACTGATGATGAAAATTATAAGGATCCGGACAAAATTCTAGATATTAAAGAGTCAAAATATATTGAAGTGTGTGTAACTAGCCCTAAAATAGATGTGAAGATTCCTATTAGCAGATCATATTCAGTCAAAAGCTTTATGAAAACTATTTTTTCCCAAGTTAAAAATATTAGATCACATAAAACAAAAATTGTCAAAGCTTTTGAAGTATTTTTAAACGATTTTATTTCAATATCAAAAGCAGCAATGTTGTTTATGTACAGAAGCTCTGAAAAATTTGAGACGCGAAGCTGTAAATAAAATGCATTCCATGTATGGTTCTGGAAAAAGGAGAGCTATAAAAAGAAAGAATTCTACAAAACCGCGTCATTTACGTTTTAAATTGAAGAGACGTAAAGTTAAAAAAAGTAGTAAAAATAGAAAACGTGTATTAGACATTTTTGATTAAAGATGTTGGAGTGTATGAAATCAGAGTTAGATATATTTAGTTCACCACCTATTCAATCAAGTATCTTAAAATCAGAAGAAGTTGCTTATAACCCAATTGCTTCTTTAGATAATTCTTCGACTATAGAATTTGTTTCTTTGGGGCATGGCGATACATATAGAGATTTGTCATCAACATATTTAAAATTGAAAATACAAATATTAAAGAAAGATGGATCAGTGTGGAATGATGATAAAGATACTTCTACACCTCCTAAATTAATAACCCAACCGGCAATTGTTAACAATTTATTACATTCTATGATTAAACAATGCAATGTTCAGTTAAATGGTAAAAATATTACTTCATCTGACAACAATTATAATTATAGAGCTTACATCGAGTCTTTACTTAACTATGGAAATGATGCTGCTAATACCCATTTAGAATGTGCTGGTTGGTCGTTAGATAAACATGATGTAGGAAAATCTGGAAATAGTGGTTCCTCAGAACGTAAAAAACAATATAATAATAGTGGTGTTGTTGAATTGATGGGTAAACTCCATGTTGATATGTTTAATCAACCCACATTATTAATAAATGGTGTGGATGTCAGAGTTTTGCTAACTTTGGAAAAACCAGATTTTTACTTTTTCGCTGACGATAATGATGAAAGTCAAATGAAAATAATTGAAGCTACATTATTTATGAGACATGTGACAGTAAATCCTAGTATTTTACTTGCACATAATGCTGTTTTAGAAAAGGCCAATGCAAAATACAATTACAAACGTGTTGAAATAAAATCATTCACAGTACCATCAAGTAGTACTAATATATCGCTTGACAATGTTTTCATAGGACAACTCCCAAATACTGTACTATTTTGTATGACAGATAATGATGCTTTTACTGGGAAACGTTCAAAAAATCCGTTTAATTTTAAACATTTTGAAATGACTCAATTTATGCTATATGTTAATGGCGTTCAAATACCGAATTTACCAATTGAAACTAGTTTTGCTGACAAACATCGTTTTGATACACGTGCATATTATACTCTTTTTAATGGAACTGGAATTCATCATTCGGACAGAGGCCATCAAATCACAAAATCAATGTTCAGCAAAGGTTTTTACATTCTTGCATTCGATTTAACTCCAGATTTATCAGGAAATAATTCGTGTCAAAGTTTATTGAACCAAGGAACTGTTAGAATTGAAGCCAAGTTTTCAAGATCTTTAAATACGACAGTAACATGTATTGTTTATGGCGAATTTGATGGTAGTTTACAAATCGATAAAAATCGAAACGTATATACAAACCTATAAATAGGTTACTATGTCTTATTTTACACATTTTAAAATAGACAGTTAAGTAAACAACAATGGTTTATAAAAATTATGCATTAGTAGATATGAGCTTTTGCTCTGATAATAAGAATGCTATTTTTGTGAAATCCATTAGTATTACAGGCATAAAAGAGTCTTGTAAAATCTTCAATAAAGAATTTAAATATAAATATCCGACAACAGACGAATTAAATGATATTGATAAAAATAACAACTTTTCATTTGGAAATTTATTAAATGAACAAATTACTAAAGAGCTTCATCAAACGTTAAAGAAAATCGACATCATACTTCTTAATGGTAAAATAAAAAAAGAGTTTTTGCAACATTTCGTTGAAGGAGAGACAAAAATTTTTGATTTCTCCACTTTGGAATAATATGGATACAAAACAAATAATAAATATATTAAAATGCAACAATTATACCAGAAATCGATTTAGAGGAGTTTTTCCCTTAAATAAAATACCCAAAATTATTAAAAAACCTGCAATAATTGTTGTCAATACAGATCCTTCAACAAAACCTGGAACTCACTGGATTGCTATATATTGTCCGTTAGTGGGTTGTATAGAATTTTTTGATTCGTACGGTCGACAACCTCGTCAAAAAGAGTTTGTTGACTTTTTAATTCGTAACTCAAATTGTTATATTGCTAATGGACGTCAATTACAAGGTATATTTTCTAATGTGTGTGGGCATTATTGTTGCGTTTATTTGTGGTATCGTTGTATTGGAAAAAGTATGCAAGCCTTTTTACAAGAGTTTCACAACAATCTTTTTGATAGAAACGATAATCTAATTTTGAACATGTTCAAACATGCTTTTAAACACAAAACAGGTTTTACAAATTCTAAACACAAAAAAATTCAAAAATGTGAATCCTTTCACGTATAAATGAGGGAGCCGTTGCAATAAACATTCCAGTTTATTTCTAACATTCTTTTAAAAATGATTGCCCTCCAAGAAACTAAAAAGCGCAATTCATCTGGGAAAAATAAATCAGAAGTTAAAAAGAAGAAGTGCAGCAAAAACTTAATACCCCGAAATTTGTTGTTAGCCTACACATACTTCTTGGATGAGGCTCAAACATGTAAAATTAATATTGGTTATAGTATTGAAACTTTGGAAGCCGAAATAATTTTCCATCGTTTTAAAGAAGAACCTTTGTATATGTCTTATACAGAATGGGCGAAATTTTACTTTAATTTTAAAGAAATAGAAGAAAAACGCTTAAGTAATGAAGCTCAGATATTGGAGGATATCTTAGAAGCCTATGATGCTCCAATTACAAAAGTAAACTTTACATTTGATGATGACAACAAAAAAGTTTTCGAAATGTCAAAGTATGAACATGGACAATTTTTGGATATAATTGAATTCCTAAATGTGGTCATGTGTTACCAACAATGCGGTTGTCAACGTACGAGAATATTTCCACAAGTATTTGGAAAAATGTAAAGAAAACAATGTGTTTAAATTGACTTTTAAACACTATTATATTGCATAGGTATATTGCTGAACATTGATTTTGTGATTATCTCATGTTCACTGCAACTATGCCAGATTATTTTACGAAATACCACTTTACTGTTCAAACAAGTTATTTGAAAATGTAATAAATAATATTAAGATTGAAATCTAAACAAAAACTAGTTTTAAAATTGAAATGTAAAAATATATTTTGAAATTAAAACAATAAAAAATAATTATTTTTCTTAAAAATCAATTTTATTATTTCTTAACAGATACATATAGATATTAATACAATTTTGCACAGCGCATTTATAATTTTTATTATTATTGGTATGTATTTCACAATAGCTGTTATAATTTCTCAAAGAACTCAGTTTGGGTATCTCATTTTCCAGCTCTATAATCTCTGTTGATAGTTGTAGGTATTGGCGTAAAAAGGTTTTCTTTTGATTACCTTTTACATATATTTTATACTCCGAATAAGTTTGCAGTATCGTAGTGATGTCATTATAAGGAATAGTTCCATTATTCCATTGAAAACTGTTAATATTTTTCGAAATAAAAACGTTTTGACGTTTGATATTATCTTTTAATTCTTCCTCGGGGTAAGGAGGTTTGAAAAAATAAACTATTGGGACTAGTGAACCTTGTTGAAGTATTGCCAATTCTTTTGCAAAAAGCTGACCCCCATTTCCTAGAACAAATTGGATATCTAAAAACAATTCCATCATTACTTTTTTATCTGCAATAGTCTAAACTATTGTACAGAGTTGTAACAAGCTAATGAAAATAAAAAGCCATTACAAAGATTTATATAGATATATATTTTTTATTTTTTCTTATAATTTCAAGTTATACAAAAATATAAAATTGAAATCTTAAAATATTACTTAATATAAGCTATAAATCTTAAAATATTATTTAATACAAAATATAAATAATTTTTTCTTATTCTTTATAAATTTATTTTCTTAAAATATTACTTAATACATATTACTTTTTTCTTACATATATTTATTTACTTATAAAACCATAAGGTATAGTTTCAAAATTGTTTGCTTTGCAGACACGTTTTGTAAAAGTGAAACCAAATTTTTTTGTTTCACTTTCGGTTGCCACAGTGAAGTGTTTTTTTCTTTTTATTTTCTTGGCTGTATGTATATTATAAAAACCATCACCGAATGGATCTACTATAAGTTTTTTCAGATTTTCAAAATTTAAAATTTTTTTGTTTGTCAAATTGCATGTTACACCTTTACATTTTGCAATTTCTCCTCTTTTATTAGTTACAGGATTATAATATCTGTAAGAGTAACATTTAGGACCTGTAGATACAAATTCTTCAATATATGTTTCATGGCCATATTCCTCCAACTCGTTTGTAAATTCTCCTAAAAAGTTACCAGTAACAGGTTTGTATGGAGAATTTTCCTCTTCAATAAATATAACCGAATCAGTATCACAATATAATATGTTTTTTTCGAACTTATAAAGTTCATTATATAACTTTATACGTGCATGGGCTGTTGTGTATATACCTACGGTTAAAGAAACATGTTTTAAAGGTTCAGCATATTCAGAATTGACATATTTCCATGCAACCCATATTTGATTTTCACCAGCCATATATAAATCGGATATTTCAACGCCAGGGGAATGAATCAATTTATTAAATTCATCGACTGATGAAATAACGCTGGTGTTAAACAATAAATTGCGTTGTATAAATTTACCCCATAGAGAGTTTAGACATATTTTCGAAATATTTCGTTTTGAAGGTTTTGGTTCTATATTAGCCTGTTCTAATAGAACTCCTTCTTTTTCGAAATATTGTTCTACATACAGACGTTTTTCTTCTTCTGTAACACATTCACGGGGATAACCGCTTGCTTCTTGTTTCATTTTAATGAACGTGTTCATATCTTCTGCAAACAAACCCTCAGTTTTCGTTATAGGATCGTATATACTAGTTTCATAAGACCATACCTCTATTAATTCTAACAATTTATATCCTTTACTTAAAGCTAAGTGAATTTCTATGGCTGCCCATGTCCCTACAAAACTTCTGTCATTGTCAGGATGAAAACATTTTTGTAATACGTTTTCGTTTTCCGCACACGTACGACAAAGCGCAAATAATAGCTTGTTATTTATTTTACAAGGTAAAACAGGTATAAATAAATCTTGAGGAGGTAAAATACTACATTTTATAATACCCTCAATTTCATAAATATTATTTATACTTTTACATTGTTCACTATTGTATATTTCGGGAAATCCTATGGGATATTTACAGTTTTTATTTACATAAGGATACAAGGAAGTAAAGTCTAAATAGCGAATTTTCTCACCAGCTTTTATTTTATGATACAGTTTAAATACTTCTGTACGTCCTCCAAATATTGCATCACGTGGTTGCAAAGAATTATATAATATCACAGATTTGTTATTTAATTTATTATTTATATTTGGATTATTTGTTAAAAATAATCTAAAGGAACATTCCCACATACTTTTAACAATAAAATTTTTTTCTTTAAGGAAATCAAGCCTTAATAATGTATTTTCGTAGTTGTCTTCAAGAGAAACACCATGTTTGGAAATATTTCTTATTTGAAAACATGTAGGACATCCATGATAATAACAACCCAAAAATTCATATACAATATTTGTCTCTTGATTGTACCCATCTACTTTAAAACCACAATTTTTTAATGTGACTTCATACTTAATATTACCATTAGCTTTCTCATTTTCATATTCCAACCATTTTTTACCTATTAACGATTGCATTTTAGATGTATTGAAATTATTATTAGGGATGACCCCTAAGGTATTTTTTTGTAAGAATTTTTTTCTATATACAAGCATTACAGCTTGAGCAATAGTAAAACTTTCTAAAAAAGGATTTATATCGAGAAGAACAACGAAATCTGACATAAATTTTAGGCACCCTTGTTGAAGTAATTTAACATCCATTTTGCAATATTTTATCAATTCTTGACGGTTATTGAAAATGTAGCCTGAATTTTTTAATTCGTTCCACCATGTATTAAACTTTTCTAATTTTTCCGAATTAAAATTTTCAGTCGCAAACATATTTATATCAGGTATTTCACCTATATAATTATAATTTTCAGTTGTATTAAAAAAATGGGGGTAATCCCCCTTAGCAATATCTTTCAGACCGAAAGTTTTCGGAAATTTTGATAAAGCTATTGGTAAAAAATTTAAAGAATCTATAAAGGTAATATAATTATTGAAAGTAATTTTAAGAATCTTTAAGCCTCCCATGATTGGAACAATTGTTTTATTCCTTTTTAACAATTCAGTAATTATAAACTGACTGTCATAACTTTTGAAATTGTGTGCTATACAACAAATTTTCTTTGTTGAATAAGCACTAATACCTAATAAATATGTAATAAATTTTTCAAGGCAATTCTCGTTATTGTCATTTTCAAAAACGTGTATACGTTTTTTACAATTCTGACATTGTATATCATCATTATCGTCTAAGTAACAAAAGTGACAAACTTGATTTGCCACACAAAGGTTGGGAACATGTTGAAAGCTATTTATACCTATTTGTTTATTTTGGGTACATTCAAGATCATAAAATATTAAGGAGAATTTTTCGGGTAATTTTTTTGTATACGGTTGTACGTAACAGTTATGACTTTCGTCTGTTAATTTGTAACAAATGGTGCATATTTTTTCTTCACAAGAATGAACCTGTCCTTTACGTTTGGAAAGATCATAATATTTCAAGCATTTATTACAAATCTGTATTTGGGAACATACAGTCCCCTTACCATAAATTTTTTTTCTATGGTTTTCTTGATTACCACGAAATGTTCGAAAACATGTATCACATTTACAAGCCACTGCAACGTATTTGCAAGGAGGTTGTGTTTTGCAATATTTACATAATTCTTTGCACCTATGTGTAGATTTATATAGAACGTTACAATATATACATTGATATTTTTTACCGAAAAAGGCTTTTACACTTTTTATAGTAACAAAATGTTTTAAATCTTCAAAATAAAACAAATTAATACTCTTTGAATTGTTTGTATTAAAACGATAACACTTTTGAGCGTCTTTCTTGTCAATATAAACAGTGATATTATAAGCAGGCATAATTTTTTGAATTTTAAATATATCCCCGACATTGCATCCCGAGTGTTTGTCGACATTTACATTTGCTTTTCGTACTAGTTTTTCCACATCTTGGGATAATACTTTCAAAGATTTTTTATTAATTTTAAAATTTTGAGTATTATTATCCGCAAGATATTTTCCAATTACAATAGATTGGGGTAAACAATGAGTATTAGTTTTCTCCCCAATATTTATTATACTAATTTTTTTTCTTAGTATTTCCGGTTCAGATAAAGTACTAGGACAAACACGGCCTGTACCCGAAGGAATATTTATGATTTTAGCAGTTATTTCAATCAAATCTGACGATAGAAAATTTTCATTTGATTGAATAACTGCAGCAAGTAAATCAGTTAACATATTAGATGTTAGATCTGATACTTTTTTAAAGGGTATACCGATTGGGCGCGTATTTTCAATAGAGCGAATTGATATTGTAATGCCGATCATGTCATGGGCAGAACAATCTGTCTTTACTATGTCTAACATATTTTTAAAACAAACATCTAACCAGTCGACTATTGTATCGAATTGCTGGTTACAGTCGTTTATTTTAAATGTAAAATTTCTACTATTAACTCTAAACTTATTGCTAAAACTTTCAAATTTCTTAACTAATGTTACATACTTTTTTTTATTTGAGGTATGGGCTGATGATGTTGATGGTTGGTTTTCATGACCATGGCCTATTTGGTTTTCTGCTAAATTAGCTGATTGTTGCTGTGGTTGTTGTTGGGGTTGAATTTGTTGTTGATGTTGTTGATGTTGTAGTTGTAGTTGTTGTTGTTGTTGTTGTTGTTGTTGTTGTTGTTGTTGTTGTTGTTGTTGTTGTTGTTGTTGTTGTTGTTGTTGTTGGGGTTGGGGTTGAGGATGTTGTTCTGGTTGTGGTTGATGTTGCTGTAGATTACTGCCCTGAGTTACGCCGTTTTGCAATTCTGCTATGGCATTTGTACTTTCTGCAGGATAGCTGGCTACGAAATTCTGCGTGAAGTTCATTATTGTTGTAGCAAGTTGCTGGGCAAATTGCGTTAAAATTAAAGCTGTATTCTGAAAGGAAAAAACAAAAACAATTAACTATATTGATCATATTAATATTTTTGGTAATTAAGATGACTTACTTGATCCATGATTTTATTTTTTATTTTCACTTTTTGTAAAGAAAATCTAATGTCTTTTCTTATTCGCGATTGCACAATGTTTGAAATTATTTTGTTTAAATATTTACCTTTTATATGTTTAATATGTGAAAAACATGTTTTAGAAAAAATTGCAATTCTTTTAACAGGTCTATAACCTCTATATAAATTAGAATTCGTTTTGCGGAAAGATCTGCATTATAATTTTTTCAATATTCCCTCATATACATATATATATGTACATTTTTAATTAGAACTAACATTTTACACTATTTTTTCTGTTTTTAAAAACCTTTATAAATATAGCTTCCAACTAAAATAAATAAATTATAATATGAAATTTAATGTTATGCCATAGAATGTAAATTCCATCTTTGCAACATTGATTCATATAATCTTTTAGAAATTTATAAAGAACATACAATATATGTAAAAGTAACTTATAATCTTCTGAAAAATAACTTATAATAATTTATTATGTACGTTAGGTTTAAACTAGTCTTGCAACATTGTTTAATATAATAAATATTAACCAGCTTTGTAATAATAAATTATTAGATTGGAATTTTTTAATCAAAAAATATAAACAAGAACTTGTCTTTAATGTTTTTTTTTGTTAATTAAATTATACCTATGTATTATTTGAATATAATACATTTTAAAGACAACAAACATCATTCTTTAGTTTAAAATTATTTTTCTAGTTTGTTAGATTTTTTCTTGAATTTAGAAAATTGGAAACATTATTGCATTAAATTAGAGTATCTATTTTTATAAAGATTAATCTTATAGAACAGGATATTATTACCTTAGGTGGATCATTAATAAGATTTTCTAAGTTAATTGGATTTTTTTATTTTTATTAAGTACCATCAATTATAATTTTTAAGTAACAATATTTTTTGGTATAAAAGAGTGCAACTTTTCTGAAGTTTTATCAGTAATTTTCAGAAATTATAATGGTAAGTTATATTTTCTTCAATAATATAGAATTATATTTTTTAATTATATAATTATAGTTTTACAAGAAATTAATATATTTCTTTCTTTCAGGACTTTTTGCAAGCTTTGAAATCGGTTGCCGGACAGACTCAATTCAAACCAGTGATTAGAACAGACGAATTAATCATTGGCAAGGAGTATCCTATATTGTCTGTAAAGACCATAAAAACAAAATATGGAAAGAAGCTAGTAGCGGATATGGAGATGTTCCAATACTTTTTCCCCGACCGTATATGCACGGTTCTTAAAGGCTTCAAGGACACGGATGTCCCTAAAAATTTAGTAATGAAGCTGTTAAGAAGAGAGGAAAACGAATATAAAACCCCGATTTTTGATTTTAAAATAAAACAAGATCCTACAAAAGAAATGCCTTCTGAATCAGAAGACGATGTAGAGGAACCAGCTAAAAAAAAAAAAGAAAAATTTGAGACAAATCTGAAAAATAAAATGCCTATAAAATTTTAATAAAAACTTGTCTTTTTATTTATATTTTTAAATTTTTTTATACTGTTCATAGATTTCATACTTTTCAGAATAAGAACAATTTCCTAGGAATAAAAAAGTATTTCTTCTTATTATACGAACTAAATTTTTTAAAGTTTGTCAAATTCTCTTAAAATGAATGAGGCCTTGAACTAAACTGCACTGAACTTTTTTTCATATTTATTACATGCATACTTGAAAGTAAGGAGTTCTTCTAAGTATTTGTCTAAGAGACATTTTCGAGTTCTGGATGTTCCAGTTAGGTAAAGTTTGACTGTATATTATATACGATTAAAATTATTAATATTCCCATACTTTACATATTATAAATTTTCGTATGTCATAATATTCACATATAAAAAAACTAATGCTAATAAACTTTTGAAAATTTAACCTTGAATTAAAAAATTCTGTTTAATTTATTAACATATACGAAAAACATTTTTCTTGTTGCATAAGTGTTTCATATTTAGAAAATAGTGTTAATAAACTTGTATTCAATAAAAAATGGTTATTAATAGGAGGTAAGATAATTGTGATACATAATTTATTTTTTTGCAACATTTATATTTTGAGGTATTTTAATGCTCACACTAAAGTTATTTAAACAAAAAAAAAGTATATAGGTTTTTAACCCCACAACATTTTTAACTTAACAACAACATAAAATGTGCATAAGAAAACATTTTTCTTATTGCATAATGTTTACATATAGAAAAATAATGCATAATATTTCCATAATGTTAATAAACTTTGAGAATTTCACCTTGAATAAAAATAAATCAAGTTCAACATATTTTTTCTGATAACAGGTTTTTATTATAAACATTTATTAGATACATATGTTTTTTTCATAACACAAAGAGATAACAAGTTTTATATAGACAAAACTTTTATTTACAAAGGCGGAGCTGAAACAGCTGCCATGCACTTCTTTATCATATCAACAAAAATTCATATCTCCTCTCACACATAATGCATTTTTTCTTTATTCCACTATTCTACTTAAGTTTTACTCAGCAGTGGCATTTATTACGTATATTGGTTTTTGTAACAAAAATACGTATTTCTATACCACATACCAACTCTTTCATATACACAAATGCATACATAAAAGCATTCATAATGTATTTGTTATTGCAATTTTACAAAAACAAATACACGCTAATCAACCAGGCTGCTATGCAACATACAGATATCAAGATTCTTGTATGCAAAAAGAAAATACGCCTTTTTTTATTCTGCTATTCTTTGTTATGCCACTATAGAATAATTCTTATGAGTTTTACTTAGCAGTGGCATTACTTAGCAGTGGAAAAATACGTAAACCCATACCACATATATTGCTATACACAAAATCGTTCATAACTTGAATTTACCGTCAATTTGTTAGCCATGTGCTTTTTTTTGTTTACATATTCCTCTATGGATACGTATTCACCCAAGACATTATATAATTTTTTAAACAAGTTTTTATGTATATATACAAATCGCAAAAAAACATCATTCTTTTACAAAAACAAAATACACACGCGATCAACCATGTTACTATACAACAAGCATATATCAAATTTCTTGTATGAACATTTAATTTTTATATACTTTTTTTGTTGTTTATTTATTTTACAACAAGTATTTTGCACATGGCTATTCGAATTAGATAAAAAATAACAACAACATTGCAATACATTTTAGAATAAGTTTCTTTACGAAGGAGGTTCTAAAGCAAATATAATTGGGTTGATCTCCTCTAACAACACATACATATGGGCATCAAAGATTTTTCAAATTTCTTATCTAACATATTACTCTTACGACAGGTGGTATTTTATTTGCTGTTGTTTACTGGCACGGAGAAATTTTGTTAAACGTGTGGTTTCCTACTACTCATATTTATTAATATATAAAAATAAAAAAAAATAATGAATAAAATAATTGTAACTTTTTACAAAAAATTTCGTAAATTTTTAGGCGTTCGTAAACTTAACATTTCCGTAAAGAATTTATCGTAAACTTGAAATAGTATAAAAAAAATGTTGACATTAACATTACATTTTCATTCGGAATTTAGCGTATACAATTTATGTGTACGCCAACGTTACATTTTGGTTAAGAAATTTTCGTAACTTTTTAGGCGTTCGTAAACTTAATATTTCCGTAAAGAATTTAGCGTACACTTGAAATAGTAGAGAAAAAAACTTTACGTTAACATTACATTTTCGTTCGGAATTTAGAGTATACTTTTAAATGCTTGGCGGGAGGTATTAAACTTACAGATGCAAAGACATTGTCGGAAGAATTTAGGAAAAGGGGAAGGGGTTTAGATCAATTAAAATTAGATATCGAAAATGAACGCAAACGCACAGAAAAAGAACGACAAGGAGTAATCAAAGAAAGATGGCATATAGGAACACTAGGTTTCACTACTTCCATATGTATAATATTGGTTATTATAATAATATTGCGAATATGTCTAAAAAATCGAAAGAAGAAAACAGGGACGAACATAGAAATAAACTTGACAAAAACACAAGAAAACAAGCTGGAAATCCAAAATTTCCAGCAAACAAATAAAAACGAAAAACAGACAAAAAACCACACCTACCACCGCACACCCAATACGCTAAGAAAGCACTAGAACTATCTACTAATAAAACAAAACCTACACAACATAATTCAAAAAATTCAATATCTGAACCTAGAAAACTACCTGCTCTAACTTTTAGGGAATCATAATTAACTAGCCAATTACAGTTAAAATGCGAAATAAAGTTTTATTAAAAAATATATGCATATGTATGTATAAAAAAAAAAATAGTTGAAAATTAATAAAATTGTCTAAATTTAAATTTGCATAAATTTAGACTACGTTATAAATGAAATTAAGAAGTTTAAATAATAAAACGAATGGTAAATAGAAAGCAAAAACGTAATCAATAAAAATGGATGTACTTTAATTTATATATATGTTCAAAAAATTTTAATTGGGAAATTATAATATATAAATATTTAGAATAATAATTTGTAATTCTAATGAATAATTGTTAGAATAAAAAAAAAAGAAAAAAGAAGAGGACAAAAGGGGAAGGAAGTAGAAGAATATTAAAGTTAATATTAAATAAATATTGATGGAAAATAAAAATAAAATTGATTTATAAATATATAAAATATATAAAAAAAAAATATTCTTTAAAAATGAAAAATGAAGAAGTATTTAATATTGTTTTATTTAAAAACGACTAAATACTAATTTTATAAATTACAGGAAAAAATATTGTAAATATATAATGTATAAAAGAAAGCAAAAAGAAATGGAATTGAAGGACAGTAAAAAGAAAGTGAAAATACGATAAACAACCCCCGGGTTTGTCAAAAGCACATTTTCTCAAAATCGCCTCATGTAGAACTATGAGCTATTCTAAAACAATGGGAATTCATATCATATACGTGTATAGTATTTTTTAGTAGTATTTTCAATGCACTATACATGGGAAAGATAAAAAATGATATGGTAGATATAGATAAAAAATGTGTCCCTGTTTGATTTTACTAATTTTTTTTCCTTCCAAGGTTATTATTCCAGGAAAATATATATAAACTTATCATTTAAGTTTTCTGTAATTTTGCTTTTAATTGAATATAATGTGACATGAAATAATATCCAATATTCCACTTATAAAGCTCCTAAAAATATGGAAAATGTCCGTTTTTTGCAAAATTTTACATGATTAAGCATTTTGATTAATTATAAGTGTGAGGCACATGATTATAATTTATTAATTAATTCACTTTAAAGAAATATGATTTTCGAAAGTTTTCTCAATATTTGTTTTTAAAAATATTGTGCAGTTATAAACAAGTAAATTAAAAATGTAATTTTTTGATTTTCGAAGGGCCACAACGGAAAGGAGAGGGGAGATATGGATATAATTTCTTCAGAGACTCTAGTTATTTTTAAGATATCTCTTAGGTACATAAATTTCAGCCTTCCATAATAAGAAGTTTAGGAAATACATGGTGTTAAAAAAACTAAAAAAAGTTTAATGAAAAGTTTAATGAAAACCGTTATTTTTTATACAAAAAAAAATTAAATTTGATAATTTCAAAATTAAGATAAAAGATTTTCCTATCTTATAGCTTTTACAGATCTCAAAAATTTTTATTGGTTTAAGAGTTATTATATGTTCAATATGGGAAATTTTCGATCTTGGAGAGGGGAATAACTCAGAGGGGAAAAGAGATAAAATAAAATTTTGTTCCACTGGACCTATTATTTTATTACTATCTATCTATGGTCCAAATTTTAACACTCTATCTTAATAGATGTAGAAGTTTGTTTAAACGGACGGACAGACGGACAGACAGAGTGAAATTAATATACACATTTCTTCCAATTTTGTTGGAAATGTGCTAAAAAGGATGCAACAACATATTTACGAAGTAAAAATATTAAATCCAATAGCCAATACATCCTAAAAGCCATCACAGAAAATAAATCTGACGAAGGAACTCAGAATTTAGAAGAAGAACAAAATGTGGAAACGCAAATTGACGAATCGTATTTAAATGCACCTATTGCTACTGAAGTGAAAGTGCAAAACATTGCAGTCTCCCGAGAAGAGTAGGAAAACTTTTACGGAACTAACACCTTCAAATGAGACTAGTTTAAAACAATCAGGTACATTTAAATCTTTTTTTTTTCTATAATAAGATTATTTTTTAATTACTTTAGAAAACTCAAATTCTAAAGTGTTACGTATCTGTGTAATCTGAGTCAACTATTATAATCGAAAGTGAACCTCCACAATCAACTGATGAAATGATAAATCTTATGTTTCCGAACTCTCAAAATTTTGAAAATGAAATTTTGGAAGATATCCAAAATATACAAAATCTTAAAATAAAAGTCCATGCAGATCGAGTTTAATGGGTGGCAAAAATATTACAATGACTTCCGAAATTTATTCACCATCATTATCGTCTAAGTCGTCATTTTCAAAATCATCGACATCATCATCTGCGTCATCGTCATCATCGTCTATAAGCACAACCACTTTGTCAGATATTTCGAATATATCGCTGAATACTGCTAAGGTAAACTATCTTTTTGAGCTTTGTATATTTTTGATTCTTATAGAATACCTACTTTTGTAAAATATATATATCTAATATTGTCGTAATGAGTTAATAAGTATTTTTAATTTTTTTTTTTTAATATTTTCTGTATAAAAAAAAAACAGTATCAGTATAAGTATTTAAACAGTATTTTGAGAAAAATATTAAAGAAAATTGAAGAAGAAAAGGATGTAATTGAGTAAAAATAACAAATAATCAACATATTTACTTAGAAAATATTCCAAATTCAGAGAAAGGGGATAGAAAATTTATCAATACCTTACTGCAGGTGGTATTTGGAACTGAGACTTTATCGTTGTGCAGTATAACTGGTAGATCTAATCAGGGCAACAAAAAGCACAGCTTGATCCTCAAAAAAATTAATTTGTGCAACGTTTATTTTGGGAACGTTGTCAAAAATACAAAAATGCCAAGAAAAGATATGAAATTTATAATAAATGTGTCAATAGAAAGATCCAAAATACCATACTCTCAGTAAAAAAATTACTCCAAAAGGAGGCACAAAGAATTGAAAAAGAAAAGAAAAGTAAAGAGAAGAAAGTAAGACAAAGAGAAGAGGATTTATTCTGAAAAAAAGAAAAAAAAAGTCACTAAATTTGATTTTTTTAATATATTTTTTCATTTATTTCTTTTTTATTAATTAATTTGTAATTTGAATTATTTAAGTTTAGAATGAACAATATTTTTATTTTTTTGAACCTTATTAAATTTATATTATTTATATGCAATACTAAAAATATATTCTTTTATTTAAAATTTAAACTAACAGCAGCCTCGAAAAATAATACAAATTGGTTTAGTTGCTATAGTATTTTTTAAGTTTGAATTTAGGCAAACATACGAAAAACATATTGCCATAAACTAGTAAAATATACAAAAAAAATTTTACTTAGAAAATATACTTACACTTACAGCTCATATGGAAAAATGAGTATTTTCTTGGTATATTTTTTTCGACTTTCCTGCTAGTCTAAGCAGGTTAATAGTCTGTATTGCTTTCAGCGCCCTATGTTTTTTGTCATGCATACAACCCATGTAGCCAAGAAATGTCGACATTTTAATTGTCACAATTTTGTGACAATATTGTTCACATTAAATTGACATTAGTGTCGTTGAAATGTTGTGAAATGATTTTGTGACATTATTGTCACATTACTACAATATTTTTAGGTAATAAAACTTTTAAATAACGGTAAAAAACGCAACATAAGCATTGTGAACATATTTTGACAATTTGTTCACATCGATTCGTTGATACCACGATATACCCAGTTCTTTGTTCTGGAAATTTCGAGAATAAGTAAATTGTTTTTAATATTTGAGTAAAACTTTTGATAATAGAATTTAAAAAAGAAAAAATAATAAAAATGAATTAAAAAATTTAATTAAATCAAATTTAAGTAAATAAATTTTTAAAAAAATTAAATTTTCATAAAATAAATATAAAAAAGTGAATATGAAAAAATTTAACAAATTTAAAGAAAGTAAATTTATAAAAAAAGAATTAAAAAAATTTGAAAACCTGACAGTAATTCAATACCTGAGCCTGGTTTGAATACTATGAGCATAATGGACTGGGAATCGCTAGAGCCTGGAAATATTTTTAACTTAGGTAAGTTACAATAAACAGTATACTCCTGTATATATATCCTGTATATATATAACAGTATATACATTTTAATATGTTCTTATACTTTCTGGTTGATTTTACACTAGTTTATATTATTCAAAATGTTTTTAAATTTTCTCTCTACAATTTGTTAATGATTAAAGGCGGAGAAAATATCAGATTGAAATTAAGCTAAATTTTAAAAAAAAGTGAGAAAAAAAATTAAAAGTGATAAGATATATAAGTTTGAAAAAAACAGTACACTTTATGACATAGGTTTTTATTTATATAGTTTTTCAAAAAAATTTAAAATGTAATACAACTTTTGTTGGGTAATAGTTTGGTACAAAAATAAATTTTTTTACCATCCTGATCACAAATATTAATAGCTATACTCTCAAAAATCTTTTTTCCCACAGGTACGTATTGAATATTTTTAAATTCGGTATTAATTTGTTTTCTACAGTTTCAATATTTATTGCACGTAAGGCTCTTATTTTATTAATTCCAAAAATTTCTGGTTGAATAATATCACTATATACAATTACCATGCCTCTTTTTTCATCATTATGTTTATCCACAGTACGCTTAAAAATATCAACCAATACTTTTTGTAATTTGAAATGTCCTTTTTTGCTGAAAGAGTTCTTTCATCATATCTGGTATAGTATAGTTATGATCCTGTTTTAAATAATAACTTTCTTTATCAAAAGTTTTTGACAAGCGCACAAGTTTTAATTGGTCTGGAGCCGAAACTGCTTTATAAGTAATATTTTTAAATATTTCATCATCTAATAAAATTGCCATTACTTCTGTATGAAATACTCTTATCAACTGGTCTCGTGTGAACCCTTCAGATGGTGTTAAATTATTGATAAGTGTAGGTACAAAATGTATTTTTCAATCCCCATATTTAAATAATGCGCTTTCCTCAGGATAAAATGTGTAACCAATACGTTTTTTTACTTTTTCTTTGTTCTTACCTACTAAGACTTCATGCACGCCCAATGAAATCGTCACACAAGTTTCTTTTTTATAGATGTCAGTTTGCAGGTAATCATGCATAAATATTTCTGAAAGACCAACTTTCCAGTTGCCTCTTGTTAAATATAAATGTGTTGGAATTCTGTGTTCAAAAGTTGATAAAGTGTATTATCCGGAAAATAATTAATAGAATCATTATTAAAAAAGGTAAGGTAAATTTCATCTCTTGAATCCATACTCGCAATTTATATTATTTACTTATAAGATGTCCAATAGGGTGGAGTATTTAATGTTTTATGTTTTATACATTCTTACATTGGCATTTGAAGTTAATCTTCTAGTTAAACGTTCATCAGGTAATGTCTCTTCTAAAGCTAGTTTTTGCACAGTTTTCTCTTCATCCGTTTCAAAATCATCAACGTCCATATCAGGATCGTCTATCTGTTGCTTATATTGTTGTTGCTGTTGTTGCTCCTTTACTGGATCAAAATTAAAAACGAAACGATTGTCTGGAGCACAATATAAAAGAAAGCGAGAAGAAAAACAAAATGAATCTAAAAAAATGTTTGGTTCAATAACAAAGTTTTTAGCAAAATCAACAGAATTAGAAAATCCTTCCAGTAGCCATTCAAATTTAAATATTGAATCTTTTTCCATTGAAAATGTAATTGAAATATCTGCGGAAAATGAGAATGAAAATAGTAGTAACGACGAAATGGAAAATAATTCTGGTACTGAGCTTTGCAATAACGCTGAAATTGATGAACCATATACTTCAATGTGCTTGGAATTAAGTGATCCAGCTTGCTGGCCTTCAACACTCAGCAATAAAATACTGGATATATTAATCGAAAAAGGACCGATTCAAAATGTGCAATTAATATATCCAAATAATGAAATGGGAAGATCATTTTCAAAAATTTATTTCTACAGAAAAATGTCTAATGGTGAAAAATTTAATCGTGAGTGGTTAATCTATTCGCCAAAAAATGATGCCATATTTTGTTTCTGTTGTAAAATATTTGGAAAACAAGAAATAAAACTAGTTAATGAAGGCTTCAATGATTGGCAACACACTTCTGAAAACTTATCTCGCCACAAAAAACATCAATGCATATTGAAAATTGCACCAATTGGAAAAATTTGGAATTAAATTTAAAAAAAAAATGTACAATTGATAAGAATATGCAACGATACTATGACGCCGAGAAAAAACGATGGTATCGAATTGTCGAACGTATGATATCTGTGGTACAATTTCTTGCAGGACAAGGTTTAGCTTTTAGAGGCGGTTCAAGCAAATTGTATGAAAAAATAATGGGAATTTTTTAAAATCAATTGAAATGATAGGAAAATTTGATGATATAATGGCGGACCACATTAATCGTGTACAAAAATCAATCTCTTTAAAGAACCACATGCCACATTATATGGGAAACCGCTTCCAAAATGAAATAATTACTATCCTTGCAAACCAAATTAGAAAATATATTTTAACATCAATACAAGAGGCAAAATATTTTTCAGTCATTTTGGACTGTACGCCGGATGCTGGACATGTCGAGCAAATCACAATGATTTTCAGGTATGTACATATTCAAAATGATGAAGTTGAAGTAAGAGAAAATTTCATTGGTTTTTCTCAAGCTGAAAAAAGTACTGGAGAATTTTTTTATGACTTCTTAATACAAAAATTAAAGAATCTTGAATTAAATATTAACTATATGCGTGGTCAGGGATACGATAATGGCTCCAATATGTCCGGAAAACATAATGGATTACAAAAACGAATTTTGGACACTTATCCACGAGCTTTGTTTATGCCATGCAACGCGCATACATTGAATTTGGTCATTAATGATGCTGCTAAAGTTTCATTTGCAACAGTTGATTTTTTTAGTAATGTATCAGCAATATACAATTTTTTTCTAGTTCTCCATTTAGGTGGCAAATTTAAAAAAAAAAAATGTAAAATCTTTAACAGCGAAGCAAGTTAGTGAAACTCGATGGGAAGCAAGAATAAAAGCTATTAGACCACTGCGAAATGAATTAGGTGAAATTTATGACAGCCTAATAGAAGTAGCTGAAAATAGTTCAACAGCAATATCTCGACATGAAGCTGAATGTTTGGCAATGAAAATTAAATCTTATAAATTTATTTGTTCAACAATAATATGGCATGAAATCTTGGGAAAAGTAGACATTATTAGTAAAATGATGCAGAAAGTTTCTTGGCATATCAGTTCATGTGCTGAATCAATTAATGAAGTTTTGAATTTTTTTAAAAATATCAGAAATGATGAAAGTTTCGAAAATTATTTGAAGCTTTCTGATGAACTGTGTGAAAAAGTTGAAACTGAACCAGAATTTCCTGCAGATGTTAGTGTACGTCGCCGACGTCGTCGTAAACAATTTGACTATGAAGGAGATGAAATATTCAATTTAATCCAAAAGAAAATTTCAAAATTAATTTTTTCTATATAATATTTGATACAGCTATTTCATCGCTTACCACTCGATTTCAATCTCTATCATATTTTGAACAAACTTTTGGATTTATAATTAAATATATTGATATGGAACATGAGGAGATAAAAAAAGTTGTTTCGATTTCCATAATAAATTTAAAAATGGTGATGAATATGATATTAGTGGTGAAGCATTGTATGAAGAATTGCTTTCTTTGAAAATTATCATAAAAGATAGAAAGCAACCCGAAGATTTATTAAAATATTTATATAAGCACAACTTGGCAAATTCTTTCCCAAATTCTGCTACAAGTTTAAAACTTTTGCTAACAATACCTGTATCTGTTGCATCTGGAGAGCGAAGTTTTTCGAAACTTAAGACAATAAAAAATTACTTGAGGACATCAATGACGCAAGAACGCCTCAGCAATCTTTCAGTTATCGCAATTGAAACTGAAATTGCTGGTTTTTTAAATATACATGAAGCGATTGAAGACTATGCTACGCAAAAATCGCGTAGAATTAATTTTTAATTTAATATACATTATAATGTACACAATAATAAAATTAATGATGCACAAATTTTATTTTCTAATTAAAAATTCTTATTTTTCTATTTTTTATTTTGGAAGCGGCCAAAACACATTGGTACGCAGGCGGCCATATACTCAGGCACGGGCCTGCTTTCATGACATCACCATCGCAACTTTTTAAAATACTATTTCGAATTTTTTTTTAGAATTTTTCAATAGCCGTAATATATGTTGGTTTTTCTTCAATAGCTTCATATTTTTTGCAATATATTTTATTATTTAAATCATTAGTATTACAATAACATACACAATAATTTTTTTCAAAAATATTGCTACGAATGCGGAATAAATCGTTACCGTTTTGAGTCAACTCTAACTCGTAACCGTATGGCAACGAAGTGATCTCACTATATACCTTTAGAAACTCTAGAAAATTTTCAGGATAAATTTGGCGTGGTAAAGGTAAAATTGGAGATTTGTCGCGTGGATTTTAAAACAGCACTAAATATTTAACATTCAATGATATATCACGACAAAATTTACCCTGGTGAACACATTCTGAATCAATAAAATTATTGATAAATTCCTATGATGCGAACCTTTAGTAAATAGCTCACACACTTGTTTATTATAAGTAATCAATCACTAAATCATCTAAAATTGTTAAAACTTTATCATTATTCTCATTGTTTATTTTTTCTGGTAAGTTGTTATAAAATTCAATATTTGGAAAATTTATATTTTTAGGTATAGCAGCTGATTCAGGATTACACAAAATTGTTTTTTTTATATTCGGTGTTATTAAGTTTTTATTTTGTTTTATTAAATTACATATAAAAGTCGTTTTTCCACACCCAGAAGGGCCCGCAATAATCTTAGTAAATTGATGTGAAAATGGAAACATTTCTTATATTTTAAAATTTTTTAATCTGCTTATTAAATTTTCAAATTTGTTTTTAAAGTTTTCCATAACTTCGAGTGCGTCTCTAAATTTAAAGCTTAATGTAACACATGAACAAGTATCTGGACCTGATGTATCTTCATTTTGTGACCAAATACAATTAGTGAAGTGGTTACCATATTTAGATTTTGTAGTTCCATTGTGTTTTGCATATTTTAATTCCTCCAAAAGTTTTTCAAATTTTTTAAAGTTTGTATAATCCATATACTCACTATATTCATTTAAAAAATTACTAATAATTTCAATTTTTTGATCTACAGTCATTATAAATTATAAAAAATTATTACTTATGGGCTGATTATAATTGTACTACCACGACAACCACAATCATAGCTACCAACTACATGTAGCGCGACGAGTTATAATAGCGCGATAAAGTAGAGTGTTTCAAAATAGGGTTTATGTTTGACAACGATATATATTAAAAATTAATAACAAAGGAGTCGACCCCTTTGACGTTAATAAATTATATGAATAAAATTTAATTAATTTTTCCATTTATACTAATAAAAATACAATTGAATTTTGAATTTTTTTGAATTTTGACAATTCGACACCACATTTTGCCAGCGCTTCAAAATATTTAAAATGAAACTATATTCGCAGCGACGGTCGCGTCTATTATAACTGAAAACATTGTTTTCCATAAGTATGAAGTTGGTAGCTGTGGTTGTGGTTGTGGTTGTGGTGGTAGTACAATTATAATTAGCCCATTAAACATATAACAGATTGTTCGTTCCTTTAATTTGTTTTGTTTAATGTTAGAATGCAAATCTGAAACTAATTATTGATTTAAAATTCAGTTCCTTTTATATGAATTTTTTCCATTATCTCAACTATAAATCCAATTATTATAAAATTCACATTGTTATACGCATTACTTTACTTTTTATCAAACAACAGAAAATTATTTCTAAAAAAGTAAATAGGTATAAAGCAGTAGAAAAAATAACGCAGAAAAAAAAATTTCTGTAAAATAATTTTAATCAGTATCTATATATGAGATAATATTGATTACAATGTCATAATTTTTAAATGCAAGTTCAAAATCAGGAATATAATTTTTTAATATACAAATTAAAACAAGTTTTTCATTATATAAAATTGAAATGAAATACTTTTTAAAAAACCAAATGTGTAAAAGTTTTATATGGTAGACCACAAAAGAGAATACAAAAAAGTTACTATGCGTTAATTTATTGTGGTATTGTGGTATTTTTTTTAAATTGAAAGTGAAACTTATATTCGGATTATATACCGTCGAAGAGAATTCGAAAAAGTTAATGTCCACGATTTTTATTTTATTAAAATTGAAAGTGAAACTTATATTCGGATTATATACCGTTGAAGAGAATTCGAAAAAGTTAATGTGCGTGAATTGTGTAAAAAATATATGTGGAAATTACGACAAAGCAAAATGAAAAAAAGTTGGGTTGTGTAGATTTTATATTGAAAAGTATATGGATTTTCTGGACCAACTGAGAATTTTAAATTTTCAAAAAAAAAATTTATTTTGTATGGAAAATAGTAATAGTGGTCCAGAACATATATATCTATACTACTAACAACTTCTTCAGAGCGTAAAATATTTGTTTGTAGAGGTGGGGCTGCAAAATGATCTATTAAAAATATCCAAAATACGTGACTTTTTTTATTTATTTTTCCAACTTGTTGTATCATTTGCCTTTTGCTGATTGAATATAAGTTTCGTTTTTCACGTCTTTTTATAGTTTTACGTTTTCTTGTGCTTTGTAGTAAATTTTTACCACGTTTTCTCTTTCTACCGCTACCGTACATTGAATGTAATTGATTAATTGTTGAAGTTTTCAAATTTTTCAATCCTGCTTTAGCCTGATCTTGAAATACTTCTTTTTGATTAGCACCTGACGCTATATCAGTTAAAATATTTACTCCAGTTTCCAAAGCTTCGTCTTTTAGTAAATTTAAACTAGTGACCAATGAAGGTTTAATAAAACGAAATAAACTTGCAAATAAATCTGCAAGACCACGGCTTGAATTGTTGAATACGATTGTAACAAAGGGCCTATTTCATTTATATTTCCACCAGCTTGTGATGGATAATATTTAATGTATTCTCGCTGCATGTTTGAATTAAACGATGACCTTTTATAAGATGTATTTATTTATATACTTTTTATTTTAAAATCTTTTAAAATGTAATATAATTTTTGTCGGATTGTAGTTGGACACGAAATCTATTTTTTTACCATACTAAAAATCAATTTTTTTACAATACTTTTACCAATTTTTACCAGAAATATTAATGGCAATAGTCTCAAAAATCTTTTTTTCTACTGGTACGTAATGTATATTTTTAAATGCTATATTATGTTGTTTTCTGCAGTTATTAATATTTATTGCACGTAAAGTTCGTATTTGTTTGTTCCCAAATATTTCTGGTTGAATAATATCACTATATACCATTAATATACCACTATACGATTTTTTAACACGATTAAATATATCTATTATTGTTTTTTTGTAATTACCAGTATTTGGTTTTGTTGAAAGAGTCCTTTTATCAAAGATGCTACAGTATATTCAAGATTTGGATTTAAAAAAATTCTCTTGGTCGAATAATCTCGATATTCGTATATATTTTAACTCGTTTGCAGCGGTTACAGCTTTGTATTCAACCTTAAAAGTGTAATCATCTGATAAGATGGCTAACACTTCATTATAAAATTGTTCTAGAACTTTATCGCGTGTATAACCTCCAGATGGTGTTATATTGTTAATAAGCGTAGGTAAAAATTTAAATTTCCAATTATCATACTTAAATTTGGCCTTTTCTTCAGGGTAAAATGTATACCCCAAGCGTTTTTTTACTTTTTCCCTATTTCTACCTACATAAACTTCAAAAACACCCAATGAGATAGTAGCCGAATTTGATTGGTCGTATTCATCAGTTTGTAGATAGTCTTGAATACAAATTAAATTTAGATTTCAACCTTTAGTTAAATTCAAATGTTCTGGTATTCTATTTTCAAAAGCTGACAATGTGTTAGCAGTTTTTTTACGAAAAAAAGTTTTTTTACGAAAAAAGTTAGCAGTTTTTTTACGAAAAACAAAACCTCATCATCATCAAATTCTAGCTGTTGTTGCTTAATATTATTAAAATTTTGTATTTCAGGTTCATAAGAAGTTGATTTATCTTTTAATAATTAAATTTTTGTCTGAGTGTCCATATCTTGCTGCGCTCCTAATCGTTCCTTTTATTGCTGTTGTTCTTTTACAGGGTCAAAGTAAAAAACCTCATCATCATCAAATTCTAGCTGTTGTTGCTTTGTTACAATCGTAACATCAAGAATACTCTCTTTTGGTTTTGATTACTTTATTTTACAAACTTTTGTCTTAACATGTATCATTTTTGAATGGAATTTAAACTTTTATTATGTAAGAGTTTTTCGGTATTTTGATTTAAAATATGCAAGTTATTTTCATCATTCAATAATTTTTTAAATTTAGAAAAAACTTCAGGTGGTATAACTATCATACGTTACATATTATTCATTTTTTTTATTGATAATAACATATTAATTTACCAATTATTCCAGATAACACTGTTCCAATTAAAACAGCTAAAAAGCCACCTTCTTGAATAAGTATTCGTCGTTTTGTTTTTAAATTTTTTTTAGTACTTCCTAAACACCGCATTGTATTTTTACATTTTTTTAAAAATGATAAAACTTTTTTCTGGGCTTTATTGCCGTTCAAGGTATTAATAGCAATTTCAGTTAAAGCCTTTATAACATCATCATCACAGATCTTTAATATGTTATTACGATGTTTTTTATTCGGTGTTTTTAAAAGATGTAATATGTTTTTAAAAGATGTCGGTTTCTCCTCAATCGTTTCATATTTCTCGCAATAAATTTTATTATTTAAATCATTCGGAGTGTAGTAACAAACGCAATAAGCTGTTTCAAATATATTATTCCGTATGAGCTATAATTCACTTATGTTCTGCGTTAGGTCCAAAACTATATAACCATGAGGCTGTAGCCTCATTATATACTCTTACAAATTCGCGTGTTTTCTCTGGAAAAATTTGTCTTGCCAAAGGTAAGATCTGGGATCTGTCACGAGAATTTTTAAATAACACCAGATATTTATAACACCAGATATTACATATCTTTAATATGTTATTACGATGTTTTTTATTCGGTGTTTTTAAAAGATGTAATATGTTTTTAAAAGATGTCGGTTTCTCCTCAATCGTTTCATATTTCTCGCAATAAATTTTATTATTTAAATCATTCGGAGTGTAGTAACAAACGCAATAAGCTGTTTCAAATATATTATTCCGTATGAGCTATAATTCACTTATGTTCTGCGTTAGGTCCAAAACTATATAACCATGAGGCTGTAGCCTCATTATATACTCGTACAAATTCGCGTGTTTTCTCTGGAAAAATTTGTCTTGCCAAAGGTAAGATCTGGGATCTGTCACGAGGATTTTTAAATAACACCAGATATTTAGATATCACGACAATACTTCCCCTGATGAAAAATATTTTGAATTAATAAGATAATTGACAGATTTTGGTGGTGAGAACCTTTTGTAAATAACTCGCACACTTGTTTATTATACGTTTCGAGCATCAAATCATCCAATACAATTAAAATATTGTCTTCATTTTCATTTTTTATTTCCGTGGAACAGCTGCCAATTCAGGGTTGCACCACTTTTCCGTGGAACAGCTGCCAATTCAGGGTTTCACCAAATTATTTTAGTTATATTTGGTATGATTAAGTCATTGTGATGCTGAATTATTTTACAAACAAAAGTTGTTTTTCCACACCCTGAAGGACCGGCAATAATCATAGTATTATTTAAAATTAAAAAAAAAAATACATCATAAAAGAAATAAAAATCATAAAAAAAAAAAAAGAAATCATAATTTTAAATTTTCCATTCTTTTTATAAAATTATGATAAATATTTTTGTTTTTTGATAATTTCCAAAGCTTCTTTATGTTATGTAAAGCCTACCCTGTTAAATTTTCCAAATTTAAGTTTCTAAATTAATCTGTTTCCAAATTTAAGAAATATGATATTTCATTTTCTAATAATTTAATTTTATTAATAATTTAATTTCAATAATAATTTACCTTCTGAATTTGCTTAATTAGCAGTTTGCTAGTTAATTCAAGTTCAGGGTAAATAGGCATTTGACCTAATATTGGACTTTGATTTTCCTTTAATTTAATTAAATTATTAAATGAAAATCAAAGGCACATTTTATGATATACTTGGGCTTTACATAAAATAAAAACCTAAAGTTGATGAGTTGATTCGGGTATTTGAGATTATTTATCGGTCGATGTTTTTATAAATGCGTTTTTTTTATATAGATAATTAAAATATAGTATTTTGATAAAATAAAATCAATGTTTTATTAAAAGGTTTTTATATACAAGATTTAAAAATATCATTTAAAATTATCGTAAGTATTTATGTTATGATAAGAACATAACATTGGCGCAGCCGGTTAACGTAAATTTACATATTTACATAAAAAATAACCTTTTTATTCGCGACCAAAGTAAAGCTTAAGCTCGGAAAAAGTATATATATAAAAAAAAATAGAGTGATTTGCCGACGGGAAAACAACATTTAATAAAAAATATATTGCTGTTGTTGAATGAACATTTTGTGTATTAAAAAATTGCGTGCGAAGAATAGATTTTTAAATAATAAAGTTATAGAACATTGCATGAAAAATTTTTAAAATATAAAATAATAGTGATTGAGTGATTAAAGAAGAAATTTTAGAATATAAAATATAGTTATTGAATGATTAAATAATTATATAAAAAAAATTTGTTAAGAAGTATTTAATTGAAGTGACTAAATAGACGAAATTTATTGAAAGTGTTGATAGATAACAAAATTTTCAAAAAAAAAAATAGTGACAATAGATTGAAATAGTAAAATTTAGAGAAGAACAAAAAATTCAAATTCAAATAAGGTATGTAGTAAGATATATTTAAAAAATATAAATACGAAGACAAATATTTTTTTGTGGTTAATTAAAGAAAAAATATATATCATATATTTAAATATATCGTGAAAATTTATCTTACAATATTCGTAAAACATTCTAAAAAGTAGTAAATATTAATAAAAGTGTATTGCCGTCGGGAAAACAATAAACTATTATATGTAGTGAAGAAAGAAAATATTTTTTGGGTGTAAATTATTTTGAGTATTTAAAATATAATAGAAATCGAATTGTTATAAAATTTATTAAATTAACTGTGGTTAATTAAATTGAAAGTGAATAGTAATTGCAATTTAAAGAAAAAATAGAAAAAATATAGTGATAATAAAATAACAAAGAGTATAAATTTATATGTTGTAAAAAATAAAATTGCGAAATAAATTTAAATTTGTCATATTATATAGTAAAATTGAAAAGAAAATTGAATTACTAATTTAAAATTGAAAAAATTACAAATTAAAACCAAAATAATATATATATTCAAAAGAAGTAAATTATCTGATATACGTGTAACATTAAAATAGAAATCTATATCTAAAAAAAAAAGAACTATTGCCAACGCATAATATAAATATTTTAATAAAATAAAATAAAATATAAGAAAACTTTTTGATTCGGCTCCAATAAAAGAATAAATAATTAAAAGATAAAGTTTTATGGAACCCATTACAAGACAACAGAAAAATAAAAATAACAATAATACTGTAACCGACTGGGTAAATAAAACTTTATTAGGAAGAAAAGATATTAACGGCGTGTTGGTAACAACAGACAACACTGCCGACATTACAGATTCCAGCATCAATATAGAATTAGAATTTTCAACCGATAACCTGATAGAATTAACTCCAAGACAACCAACAACAACCAGGTATGACGATCTGTAACATTTGCAGCACAAGAAGCACAAATAGAAGAAAATAGTGGAGAATTAGAAGGTTCAGTAGGAGGTATTAAAGGTACTAATAGTTTAAGTAATATTGTAACAAATACACAAAATTTTGAAAACAATTTAGTTAGTAGTAATACTTCAATAAATAATTTAAATTTAAATCTAAATAATAAAATAAAAAATACAATGAATTCAGAAAGAAATAATCAAGATAATAATTTTATAATGCAGGGAGCAATACCGCGTACTGATAGGCTTTCCAATTTTAAAAATCCCGAATTTCCATTAAGTATAAATAATAATAGTAATTTTCGATTAGAGGATAATATTTTATATGAAGCTAGAAATACACACAGAAGATCAAATATACTGACAACAGACAATACGTACGAACTAGGTTACACATCGGGAAATGCAAATCAGACAATACCTTTAGAACGGACATATAGAACTTATTTTCAGGGAGTCCCTAATTTCAGTGGTGAAGGAGACCAGATGATCTTAGAATTACAGAATTTCGTATCTTTAGCACATGAGCCATAATTCCGCACTGACAAAATGGATAGACCAGCCGTACTCAATTAAATCATAAGGGGAAAGCTCAGGTCAATTGCGTCGAGAAATTGATGATTGCGTCCAAATCCCGGATGAGTCTGTAGAACAATATGGAGATAGTGTCGAACGTAAGCTGGGATGTTTTAAAACAGCAGCCAAGCATAAGTACCCAACAGGATTCGAGTGTATAACACTTGATGCAGAGGAAACGGCTAGGAAGACATTTATAAGAGGCCTACAATCAGAAACGATCAAGCAGTATATTGTTGCTCAAAATTGTTTAAATTTCCAACAAACCATTGTAAAAGTTTGTAAGTTCGCTAGGAAATCACTTAATTTAATTAGACCAATAAGACAGGAATTAGTTTCTCCACCACCAGCTAAGTCTGACACAACGGAAATATTGTTAGAACTAATTAAGACATTAAGATTACCAAACAACAATGACAGGACGAATTCACGAAATACAGAAAGTAACAACCATCGACCAAAAAATGAAGGATTTAGACCACATGTAAATTCACAAAACTCTAGTTTTAAGGCATCAACTTTCGCAGCTCCCAGAAACAATGCACAAGTGACTTGTTACAATTGTGGACGACTAGGTCATTACAGCTGAGATTGTAAGACACCACGTATACAGAATGCAAATCGCACTCCCGGTACTCTCAGACGAACACAAAATACAGTACAATGCACAGCTTGTAGAAATTCCGGTCACACGTCCGCCAATTGTCCATTTAGAATGCAGGAGCATCCGCAACCTACAGCACCTGCTCATATTAATGCTATCGGACAACAAACTGTTTTAAATTGTGCTTGGTGTGAAAGAACAGGTAATGTTGAGCTTACTTATCCCGCGCGCCAAAGATATCAAGCGAAACAGGGAAACGACAATGGGATGGTGTAAAACCCCTAGTTTCATCCCAAAAAAGAGAGGGTGGGGTTGTATTAGCAGGACATCCCCGGTGTGAACCGTTGGTACCTATGCCGCTCGATATTGCAAAAGACAAAACAGTCACTTTACTTGTAGATACAGGATCGCAAATAAGCCTTCTAAAAAAGAGTCAATTGCAACAGGGAACACCGATTAGGGAACATGAGAAAGCAATTATACAAACAGTACATGATCCGAGTGCAACATTAGGGAAATGTTCCGGAAAATTTTTGATTCCCGAAAAAATTACATGTGACCTTCAGGTTGTAGAATCAAACTGTCAATTACCGGCTGACGGAAGTTTAGGGAACAACTTTTTATCAAATCACTGTAACATATTAGGACTGGAAGAAAGACTGCATTTCCCGAAAATGACGAATAATAGGACAGATTTCTCAATACCAATTAAGAGTATAAATAATGGTTCCAGAAAACAAATCGCAATTCCAAGTGTTTCACAAATTTCTTTTGACGAATCCAGAAAAATTTAATTAATTAATAAATTAAAATGTAGCAAAGAGGAAATAGAATCAAATAGAGATAAAATTATAAATTTAAGTAAAGATTTATACGATAATAGTAAAGGTATAGAAGAAGATTATTTAAAGCAAATTAATTTTCACGATGAAAATGTAAAAAAGTCAAATGAAAATGTTAGTAACTCAAATATCGAAAAATTTACTAAAAATTATGATATCGATTCCGAAAATTATTATGAAAAAAATATATTAGGTTTAGGAATCGTTGAAAGTAATGAGATTAATTGAATTGATTTTAGTGAAGATGAAAAGATAGAGTTAGAAAAATTAAATACAAAGGTATCTCCAATAAATTCGTATTTTGAAAGTTCAATAGAAAAAATTGGTAGAGAAGGTTGTATTTACAATGATTCACCAATAAATTCGTATTTTGAAGATTCAAAAGAAAAAATTGGAAGAAAAATTGCAATAAACTAATAGATTCGTATTTTGAAGATTCAAAAGAAAAAATTGGTAGTAAAAATTGTAGTTACGATAATTCATCAATAGATTCGTATTTTGAGGAATCAAAAGAAAATGATGGTAGAATAAATAATAAAGAAATTTTTGAAGTAAATGAAAGAAATTTGCTTGATTTTAACTGTAAATATGAAGTAAAACTGGAAAAATTTAAGGTTAGTATTGAAAATCCAGTCGAAAATAGTAGCGAAAAACAAAATATTGATAAGTATATCAAATCATATAGTAAAAATAGTAGCAATGTGGACCAGGAATTTGAAAATAGGAAATTTTTTAATAAAAAAATTTATATTGTTAATTGTAGCGGAAGAAAAAATGTAGATTAAAGAATTTGTAATTCCTGCGCGATGCGAAAAAGCTGTCGAAATATCAGTAGAAGCTGAAGGCCACGTGATATGTTTATCAAAGAAATTAAGTGACGATTTGTTTTTAGGGAACAGTTAAGAATGGCAAGTTATTGGTCGCCATTATGAATATTTCAGAAGTGGAACAAGTTATTACAAAAATTGAACCTGATCTAGTTCCACTTAAAGACTCAGGTTCATAATTTACAGGAGGAATCTGCCAAAGAAAATACAAAAATGAAAATAAAATAGGATGAACCAATCGCTAATATAAGGCATTTGTTCGAATCCACAATACCTAAAAATTTAGAGGTAGAGATACGAATTTCTAAGCTGAAAGAAAAACTTTGTTGTCAAGATTCATTAAACTGGGAAGAAAAAGAAGCCTTAGAAAAGATATGTGCAGAATATAACGATATTTTTCACTTATACGGCGATAAATTGAGTAGTATAACTAATATCACTCACACTATCCCGGTAAAGGTAGATACTCAGCCGATTAATAGTAAACAATATAGACTAATGTCACAGAGATATTATCAACGATGAAATGAAAAAATTACTAGAAGAAGATATTATACAACCTAGTAATAGCCCGTGGAACTCACCATTATTGGTAGTACCGAAAAAGACAGGGCCAAATGGAGAAAGAGGCATAGTGTAGTAATCGACTTCAGAAAATTGAATGAAGTAACGATAGGGGACGCTTTTCCATTGCCCCGAATTGAAGAAATACTAGATCAATTGGGGGATCTAGATATTTTAGTACCGTGGTCCTCGCAAGTGGTTACCATCAGGTTCAGATGGAACCAGCGGACAGAGGAAAAACCGTTTTTAGTACCTCTTTCGGTCACATTGAATTTAAGCGAATGCCTTTCGGTCTTACGGGAGCCCCACCGACATTTCAAAGGGTGATGAATTGTGTGCTGGCTGGGTTGCAAGGATTTAAATGCTTCGTATATCTTGACGACATTGTTGTATATGGCAAGAATTTGGGAGACCATGACGAGAAACTGGGAATTGTTGTAAAGCGACTTAGACAACACAACCTAAAGTTACAACCTGAAAAGTGCAAGTTTTTAAGGATGGAAG
>OX457086.1:31667209-31714916 GCA_949752835.1 Empis stercorea
TTTCGCATTTTAAATAACCCACAATATTAAATAATTGAATAAAACTATAATACACGAATTAAATTTGGAGATTAAAGTTGTGTGCAATACCCCGTAAAAAATCAATTAAATCACGGTTTTCGTAATCATTAACCAGGTCTTCTATTTTTTTTAGCTGTATCACGATAACCATTATTTTTTAAAAGAACAAAACCTTTTTGGCTTCTCGTATATTCAAGCGACATTTTTAAAAAATTTATTACAAATATTTATTACAAATATCTTGCACGAAATTATATTTATAAAAAAAATATTTTTAATATTACCAATATGATTGATCGCATACTTGTTAAATTTATAAAAACAACTAGTATTAACATTTTAATTGTTGTAGAGTGCTTTTAAATTTTCAAAATATAATTAACGAAATCCGACTTATGAAATGAAAAAAATCGCGCGTTATCGTGATACAGCTAAAAAAATAGAAGACCTGGTTAATGATTACGAAAACCGTGACTTAATTGATTTTTTACGGGGTATTGCACACAACTTTAATCTCCAAATTTAATTCGTGTATTATAGTTTTATTCAATTATTTAATATTGTGGGTTATTTAAAATGCGAAAATTAAATTTATCGTTTGTTAATTAGAAAATTATTATACTTCTGATAATTTGTATAAGTTTTTGTCTATTTAATATATTATCAAAGTTATGGAACTTTCGCTCTTTTTTTATCTTTCGCTCTTTTTATTATTGCCTTTTTTTCTTTCGCTTATATTTTTTCGCTCTTATTAATTCGTTCTTTTTGGGTGATACCATTTTTTATATACCTATAATAATTTCTTATATATAGTCATTGCCCTTGATAAAATATATAATCAGCTGTGCATTGATATAAAGTATATAAGTATAGTGAGTTATGAGCTTTGCTGTTGCGGCGAACTTAGTCTATGCGTGAACCGATTAATAATTATTTATCTTATAGCCATAAAGCTCTGAACGACTACTAATTGACGTATTTGTCAAAGTGACAAATAAAAATAAAAAAAATGCATTAAATATATAAGATGGCTACAACGACTATAATAAAGTAAGTAATTATTATAAGTATTTACATTGATCTTTACAATGATTTCTTGCATCATGGATTGTTGCTGGTCAGCAACATGCTCCCCGGCCGCAGCTTCTGGTATCATCATTTATGTAAGAACTTAATTAGCAACTATGATACTGTGTTGTGTTCTGTAGTTTGGTTTTATTGTTGATGTTGTGGCTATGTTGATGTTGATCGTTGTTTACATTGATGTGATGAATGTATGATAATCGATTTGTAGCATCATTTATATGATGATTATGATAGCTCGTGAGTTCATATGTGTGGAATGTTGAGTGATTCGTTTCCTCGATGTGGAACTAATTAAAAAATGAAATAAATCGACTTTTCGCCGATGTCGATCTCCGTGGATTAGACATGAAAAGAGAAAAAAGTGTATTAGTACATTGTGTATTGTAATAATATTTTTATGTTTTTTTTTCGCGATTTGTTTGAGTTGAATGTATTACATATCGTATTATTATTATTGTTATTAATGTATGTATCAATTAATGTTTTGATCGCGTATTTTAATAATTACAGATCGACTGCGTTTATAATTCTCGATTTCTAACGTACGAGGATTATATTGCGGAAGTGTTCAATGAATAGCACTAAATGAATTTTAATATTATAATTTATTTATTCGTTGGCGTTTAACGTAAATTGTAATTACCGAATCGAGTGTGCTATTGATTGGTTTTTTTGTTACATCAGTTTTTTTTGTGATGATGTTTTTACACGGGGTGTATTTTGTTTAATGTTTATGTATTTTTTATGAACCTAGTGTGCATATTAATTGTTCATGTGAATGTTTTGTATTAATTTTTATGTGAATTTTTATAGGGTGTACTAATAATTTATGTACTGTATTTTGTGTTTTTATGTAATTGGTGTGAACATATAGTTTATGTGCATTTTTTCTGCATGTATTTTATGTGTGCATTTATATGTATGTTATATTTTATTTTTATTTTTGTAGTAGAATTGTTTATAAAACTGTAATGTATTAAATATTAAATGTATGGATTAAATGAAATATTTATATGTATGTAAATTGTATAGTTCATTATTTTTAATTCAATATTATTATTTTTTTGTTTTTTAATTTATTTATTTTTTTGTTTAATATATATTTTTAGTATTATTATTATTTTATATCTTTAGATGATGTTATTTGTGGGTAGTAAACATATTTTTGTTAAAGGACGTTTAAATGTTGAGTCTTTTGTTTTTATTGTTACTACTCGGACTAACCCATCTGGTCCAGCATGTGTTGCCGTGATTCTTGCTAATGGCCAATGTGCTGGTGGCAATCGCTCATCTTTTAATAAGACTAGATCTCCGATGTATAAATTTTTTTGTAGTGTGACCCATTTTGGTCTTGCTTGTAAACGAGACAAATACTCGGTGCTCATTGACGCCAGAAATCTTGGTATAATCTCTGTATGTATTTCCATCTATCTAGACTGTTTATTTTTGTTTCTAGAATGTCAAGTTCTGGTGGTGTCAAGAGAGCTTCACCTATCAAAAAATTTCCTGGCGTTAAAATTGTTGTGTCATCTGGATTTGTGGTTAATACGCAGAGTGGACGTGAATTTAAACACGCATCAATTTGAGTTAATAGCGTGGCGTGTTCTTGGAAAGTTAAACTGCTGATACCAACCACACGTTTTAAGTGGTGTTTAACTGATTTTACTCCTGCTTCCCATAAACCGCTGAAGTGGGGTGATGAAGGTGGGTTAAAATGCCATTGCGTACCATGTTGTGATAGAAGTTCTGCTATCTCGTGTGTTGCTTGTTTTTGTATGTTTTTTGTTTTTGTATAATTCTGAAAACATAAATTTTTTTGCGCCGATAAAATTTGTGCCGCAGTCACTATACATATTAGAGCAAATTCCTCGTCAAATTAGAGCAAATTCCTCATGCGGTACAACGAATTAATTTGATATTTATACAACGAATTAAAACGATCTAGAAATAAAAAAAGTAAAAACAAATTTAATTAACATTACTGACAATTATGTTAATTAAATTTGTTTTTACTTTTTTTATTTCTAGATCGGTTTCAAATTCTAGTGTGGAATTTGTGATATTTGAGGTGGACTGATACAAAAATTCTGGTCCGAACCACCAAATATTACAATTGATTAGTTCTCGGGGATACAAACTACGTGATCTTAAATCTGCAGGATTTTCTTTAGATTTTACGTGTTTCCAGATTGCTGGAGTTGTAAATTTCTGGATTTCAGCAACTCGATTTGCCACAAAACATTGCCATTTCGATGGGTTTGCTTTGATCCATGCTAGTGTGATCACGGAGTCAGACCAAGCAAACTGTTGTATGTGTTCTAAATGCATCGCTTTACAAACGGTGTGAAGAAGTTTCGCCAGCATTACTGCACCACACAATTCTAAACGGGCCAATGTTATTTTCTTCAAAGGTGCGACTTTCGTTTTTGATGTGATAAGCTGAACTTCGATTGATGAATCTTCATTTTCTATACGTATGTATATTGCTGCTGAATATGCTTTTTCAGATGCATCACAAAATCCGTGAACTTGTATATTTTTAGATTGTGGAGACATTTTTATCCATCGTGGAATTTGCAGTTTTTCTAAACCGATTAGAGTGTTCCTGAAGGTTGTCCATCGTTGATTGACGTCTGTATTAGTGGGTTCATCCCAATCGGATCTGCTGAGCCAAAGTTCTTGTATTAATAGTTTTGCTAGTATAATACAAGGCGGTATCCATCCTAGTGGATCATATAATTTGGCAATTTCGGATAAAATTGTACGTTTCGTAATTTTATCAGTTTACATAGGTGCTATTTTGAATGTGAATGTGTCAGTTGCCGGATGCCATTGAATCCCTAACGTTTTTATTGTGTCTTTAATGTCTAATGATAATGGCATACTAATTTCTCTATCTTTTTCAGGTATTGTTTTTAAAATTTCTTCTGAGTTGCTGGCCCATTTCCGCAATGGAAACCCTGCCGACTTCAGGACGAGTAAAAGTTGAAATTGAGCTTCTATAGCTTCTTCAAGCGTATGTGCACCATATAGTAGATCGTCGACGTAAAAATTGTTTTTCAAGATTTGTGCGGCAAGAGGGTATTTATTTGCTTCATCTTTGGCCAGTTGAAGCAGAGTTCGTACAGCGAGATATGGTGCAGATGCTGTGCCGAATGTCACTGTTTTTAATGCGTGAGGTTTGATATTGTCATTAGAATCTTTCCATAAAATTAATTGATATTTTTCATCTTTAGGGGAAATCCATATTTGGCAGTACATTTTTTCTATATCTGCTGTGTATGCATTTTCTCCAGCGCATAATGATGTCTGTAATGTCATCTTGTAGTCGTGGTCCAATCATCAGATGGTCATTCAGTGAAACACCAGTGGCATCTTTGCACGATGCGTCGAAAACTACACGCAATTTGGTGGTTGTGCTAGTTTCTTTGAAGACTGCGTGATGTGTTAAAAAATAATTTTTATTATTATAAGTTGGTTGAAATTCTGCCATTTGATCCAGGTTAGCATATTCTGAAATACAATTACTATGTTTCTTTTAATAATTCATTAGTTTTAAATCTTTTTTCTAATTGTAGGAATCTTATGAGTGCTGGACGTTAGGAGTTATCGACTTCAGGTCTAGTTTCATTTTTGAAGGGCAAACTGACTTTTTCGTATAATTTTTTCGACTTTTTCGTAAAATTTTCGTATATCCTTTTCTAGTTCAGTGTGCGTATAGAAGGATGTTATGGATTTTCGTGTTGGATTTATGCCACCTGAGAAGATCCAACCTAGTTGTGTTTGTTGGGCTATAGGTTGCCCAATTGAACCTCTTCTTAATCCTTCTTGGATTACGATTGAATTGATTTCAGCACCAAGTAGTATGTCGATTCTGCCTGGTTTGTTGTACCATGGATCTGCTAACTCCAGATTCTGCAAGTGTGACCAATTTTCCACCGAAAATTCCTTACTTGGTAATAAACCTGTTAATTTTTTGAAAACATATGCGTAAATTTCATATTGTAGTTTGGATTTGGTATTGAATTAATATCCATTTTTACTACATATTGTGATTGTCCAGCTTTATTTTCACCAAATCCAGTAATATTTATTTATGTTTTTTCTCTTTTTAGATGTAGTCGTTGTGCTGCGGATTCCGTGATGAAAGATGTTTCAGAGCCTGGATCTATCAGGGCTCGTAATTTTATATTTTCACCGTTCGAGTATTTTGCAGAAACGAGTGTTGTAGCGAGCACTACTGATTTATTAGTGTTTCCAGAAATTCTCTAAATGTTGAGAATTCTGGTACCATTTTGGAGCTACCTAATTTTTCTTCCCATAATTGTTGGATTTTGTAAGGTAATTTTTGTACTAATATAAATATTAAAAGACTACTCCAACTTTCTACTAATAATCCTAAATTTTTTAGAGAGTGATAAGCTGCGTTGGTTGTATCTAACATCTGTTTAAAAACTGCCGCGGATTCATGAGTAATTTGAGGTTGGTTTAGTAATAATTTTAATTGTGTATTTACTAATACCCGTTTATTTTCATATCGGTCGCATAATATTTCTATTGCTGATTGGAAACCGGCATCTTCTATGAACAAATGTTGAATCGGGATGGCTGCATCGCCTTCAACTTTGTCTTTCAACAGGTTAAGTTTTTGACGTGTTGAAAGACAAAGTTTTTTTTTGTTGGATATTGGTTAAAATATGCGTCCAGCATATTTTTGAAAGAGGGCCAGCTCTCATATGAACCGGAAAATTTTGGTAAGTTTAACTGAGGTGGTTTGAAATCGTGTGATGATGTACCGAATTATTTGTTGTCGTATCGTTTTTGAGAGCATCGTAATCGGTTTTTAAATCACCACCGTAATTAAAATAAATATTTTGAATTTCATCAAAATTTTTATTTTTTAGATATTCCTGAGTCCCGTCATCTTCTCCGAGTTTGATTATGGCGAAATGTATGGCTCTGGCATGCTTGAAATTGACTTCAAGGTCAAAAAAAAATCCTAATTTCTATGTGCGCTAATATCCGTTGGCATCTAGCTCATTGTATGACGCTCGACTGGCTCGCAATGCTTGAACTATAGCCTCAATCTGTGCTATATGTTCATTTACCTTTTTAGACGGCATTATTTATTATTTTTATTTTTATTTTTTTATAAGATAATATATATATATGTATAATATCTGTAAAATGTACTTATTTTTAAAGGAAATTAAATTTTATTTATATGTCCTGTAATTTATTTATTAAAAAAATTATTTATTTATATGTTTGTATTTAAAGAACTTTTATTGTTAAAAATTTATTTATCCTGAAAGATAATTTTGTATTAAAATTTATTTCATTTGTATATTGATTGTATTACTGATTGTGTTTATTAATTTTAATAAAAATATATTAAATTATTATAATATTCTATTATCTTTTATTCAATTAATGAATTTTATATGGTTTGTGTGAATTTTTGTTACTTCATGACGTCATCAATAACCAGAAAATTTTATATATACTTGAGAAAAAAAATTTGTTGGTATATATATTTTAAAATATTCACTGACGTCACCGCAAAAAAATTATGACCGATTTTATTTTATATATAAAAATGGTACTTTAGAAAAATTTTATATATACTTGGAAAAATTTTTGATATTAATTTCTATACAGCTATTTTATTTTAATGTATTAATATACCTATTATGTTGTATGACGCGTTTACACTTTTTTAATTATTTGCGCCAAACAAAATTTTATATTAATTTGTTTGCGGCTAACTAGATTTTTATATTTGTGTATGTACAAAGAAGTTATTATTTAATCTGTTATAATGTTATTTGATATATATTATATGTATTTTAAATGTTATTGAATGCGTATATTATATATGTGCAATTTGATATAAATGTAATTTTGGTATATATTTAACACGATTTCGATGTGCAATAGATATGTATAATTCGCGGCGATTTAATGTGTGTATTGTTTGTGCAATTTGATATGTGTATATAATATGTTTTATATTATCAAAAAAATAAATTTTTAATGTATTTTGTTTTATTTATTAGATATGTAATTTTTTCAACTCAAACCTGGATCCTTTTGGTTTTCCTGATGTGGTTAGCTCAGCTTTTAATTAAAACCGTACCGAATTCCGAATCATGATAAAAAAATTTATATTATCCCGCACCGATAATTTATTATAAAATTTTATATGTAAAGATTCTATATAGACACTAATTTTCACTGTAAAATAAATGTAATTGTTTAACACTGTTTTTTAATTGTTAATTGTTTTTAATTTTTTTTTTTTTGCACTATGTTCAACACACTATGTATTTAAAAATATTTTTTAAATTGTGTTATAATAAAAAAATTTTTTTTGAAACGTATATATTTTTTTTTTATATGCACACTATATATTCACTTTATGTTGTTTTATATTTTCACTGATTTACCGATTTCAATTTTATTTTAAAATTTTCGAAGGACCATGTTTTACTTAGTGATTATGAAATGTAAATTAAACACACTTTTTACTTTATAATACGTATTTTATTTTAAAATTCAAAAATAATTTAAGATAATGCTTTCGATCGCAATTCTCATCATCGAATGATCAACTATGGAATATTCCTACTTTAATGTTAACTAGAATTTTTCATATTCTGTTAAGGTTAAGGTTAAGGTTAAGGTTAAGGTTTAAATACAGGGATGACACCAGAGCGCCACGTCACTGCAGCCATAAGGCTTATTGTAACTTTCCTCATAGTTACTCAACTATCAGACCTGTGCTACTTATACAGTTGTACAGGTTTGATAGTGAAAGATTCCATGTATCAAATGGAGTAATGATATGTCCATGCAGATACCTTAGCCTCTTATTGGTAAGGGCCATGCATTCACATAGCAGGTGTTCAGCCGTTTCATCCTCGTCTTGGCAGTATCTACATACTCGTTCTTGTGACAGCCTCATAGTGTGTAGATGTTTCCTGAGCCCATAGTGTCCTGTTAGGAAGCCAGTTAGTACCTTGACCTTATCTATACACCATCTTTCCACTATCTTACATGCTCTTTGTAGTAGGTCGCATTGTACATTGGTGAATTTACCTCTAATGATTATTGCGAAGTCGTCTGCATATCCTTGACAGGCCAAGCCATTGGCTTGTAGTTTGACCAGTAGCCTATCCACTACCAATGACCACAGAAGGGGTGAGAGAACACTACCTTGTGGACATCCTTTGTTTGTTTTTGCTTTAATGTTTATACCGCCAAGGGATATTTCGATATTCCTACTAACCATCATGGAATTGGTCCACTTGCAGATTTTGTCGCTTATTCCTTTTTCTCTCATTGCTCTGATCATAGATTCATGAGAGGTGTTGTTAAAGGCTCCTTCGATGTCCATGAAGGCCACGATCGCTACTTCCTTCTCTCTGATAGATTTCTCTATTTTCCCCGTCAGGTTCAGTAGCGCCATCTCAGTGGATTTGCCTGCTTGGTACGGGTATTGATGTCGATTCAAAGGGTTATCTATTAGGGTTGTGTCCCTTATGTATCTTTCGATTACTTTCTCTAGCGTTTTTAGTATTCGTGCCGCCGCCGGTAAGTCTTCAATATCTTTGCAGAAATTCTGGAAGGAAGATCTCTTTGCTTTTCTGATCTCCTTGTTGTACGTAGTGAGTGCTTCTCTGTAACTTTTCCACCCTTCTGGATTGTTCCTTGCACTGTTGAATAATCTGCGAACTTTCCTCCTCAGGTCCGTGAGATTGTTGTTCCACCACTGTACCTGTCTGTTGCTAGTCTTATTACGTGGTGGACAGTTGCTTTTTTATTAGTGTTTCCAGAAATTCTCTAAATGTTGAGAATTCTGGTACCATTTTGGAGCTACCTAATTTTTCTTCCCATAATTGTTGGATTTTGTAAGGTAATTTTTGTACTAATATAAATATTAAAAGACTACTCCAACTTTCTACTAATAATCCTAAATTTTTTAGAGAGTGATAAGCTGCGTTGGTTGTATCTAACATCTGTTTGAAAACTGCCGCGGATTCATGAGTAATTTGAGGTTGGTTTAGTAATAATTTTAATTGTGTATTTACTAATACCCGTTTATTTTCATATCGGTCGCATAATATTTCTATTGCTGATTGGAAACCGGCATCTTCTATGAACAAATGTTGAATCAGGATGGCTGCATCGCCTTCAACTTTGTCTTTCAACAGGTTAAGTTTTTGACGTGTTGAAAGACAAAGTTTTTTTTTGTTGGATATTGGTTAAAATATGCGTCCAGCATATTTTTGAAAGAAGGCCAGCTCTCATATGAACCGGAAAATTTTGGTAAGTTTAACTGAGGTGGTTTGAAATCGTGTGATGATGTACCGAATTATTTGTTGTCGTATCGTTTTTGAGAGCATCGTAATCGGTTTTTAAATCACCACCGTAATTAAAATAAATATTTTGAATTTCATCAAAAATTTTATTTTTTAGATATTCCTGAGTCCCGTCATCTTCTCCGAGTTTGATTATGGCGAAATGTATGGCTCTGGCATCCTTGAAATTGACTTCAAGGTCCCTAATCCTAATTTCTATGTGCGCTAATATCCGTTGGCATCTAGCTCATTGTATGACGCTCGACTGGCTCGCAATGCTTGAACTATAGCCTCAATCTGTGCTATATGTTCATTTACCTTTTTAGACGGCATTATTTATTATTTTTATTTTTATTTTTTTATAAGATAATATATATATATGTATAATATCTGTAAAATGTACTTATTTTTAAAGGAAATTAAATTTTATTTATATGTCCTGTAATTTATTTATTAAAAAAATTATTTATTTATATGTTTGTATTTAAAGAACTTTTATTGTAAAAAATTTATTTATCCTGAAAGATAATTTTGTATTAAAATTTATTTCATTTGTATATTGATTGTATTACTGATTGTGTTTATTAATTTTAATAAAAATATATTAAATTATTATAATATTCTATTATCTTTTATTCAATTAATGAATTTTATATGGTTTGTGTGAATTTTTGTTACTTCATGACGTCATCAATAACCAGAAAATTTTATACTTGAGAAAAAAAATTTGTTGGTATATATATTTTAAAATATTCACTGACGTCACCGCAAAAAAATTATGACCGATTTTATTTTATATATAAAAATGGTACTTTAGAAAAATTTTATATATACTTGGAAAAATTTTTGATATTAATTTCTATACAGCTATTTTATTTTAATGTATTAATATACCTATTATGTTGTATGACGCGTTTACACTTTTTTAATTATTTGCGCCAAACAAAATTTTATATTAATTTGTTTGCGGCTAACTAGATTTTTATATTTGTGTATGTACAAAGAAGTTATTATTTAATCTGTTATAATGTTATTTGATATATATTATATGTATTATAAATGTTATTGAATGCGTATATTATATATGTGCAATTTGATATAAATGTAATTTTGGTATATATTTAACACGATTTCGATGTGCAATAGATATGTATAATTCGCGGCGATTTAATGTGTGTATTGTTTGTGCAATTTGATATGTGTATATAATATGTTTTATATTATCAAAAAAATAAATTTTTAATGTATTTTGTTTTATTTATTAGATATGTAATTTTTTCAACTCAAACCTGGATCCTTTTGGTTTTCCTGATGTGGTTAGCTCAGCTTTTAATTAAAACCGTACCGAATTCCGAATCATGATAAAAAAATTTATATTATCCCGCACCGATAATTTATTATAAAATTTTATATGTAAAGATTCTATATAGACACTAATTTTCACTGTAAAATAAATGTAATTGTTTAACACTGTTTTTTAATTGTTAATTGTTTTTAATTTTTTTTTTTTGCACTATGTTCAACACACTATGTATTTAAAAATATTTTTTAAATTGTGTTATAATAAAAAAATTTTTTTTGAAACGTATATATTTTTTTTTTATATGCACACTATATATTCACTTTATGTTGTTTTATATTTTCACTGATTTACCGATTTCAATTTTATTTTAAAATTTTCGAAGGACCATGTTTTACTTTGTGATTATGAAATGTAAATTAAACACACTTTTTACTTTATAATACGTATTTTATTTTAAAATTCAAAAATAATTTAAGATAATGCTTTCGATCGGAATTCTCATCATCGAATGATCAACTATGGAATATTCCTACTTAATGTTAACTAGAATTTTTCATATTCTGTTAAGGTTAAGGTTAAGGTTAAGGTTAAGGTTTAAATACAGGGATGACACCAGAGCGCCACGTCACTGCAGCCATAAGGCTTATTGTAACTTTCCTCATAGTTACTCAACTATCAGACCTGTGCTACTTATACAGTTGTACAGGTTTGATAGTGAAAGATTCCATGTATCAAATGGAGTAATGATATGTCCATGCAGATACCTTAGCCTCTTATTGGTAAGGGCCATGCATTCACATAGCAGGTGTTCAGCCGTTTCATCCTCGTCTTGGCAGTATCTACATACTCGTTCTTGTGACAGCCTCATAGTGTGTAGATGTTTCCTGAGCCCATAGTGTCCTGTTAGGAAGCCAGTTAGTACCTTGACCTTATCTATACACCATCTTTCCACTATCTTACATGCTCTTTGTAGTAGGTCGCATTGTACATTGGTGAATTTACCTCTAATGATTATTGCGAAGTCGTCTGCATATCCTTGACAGGCCAAGCCATTGGCTTGTAGTTTGACCAGTAGCCTATCCACTACCAATGACCACAGAAGGGGTGAGAGAACACTACCTTGTGGACATCCTTTGTTTGTTTTTGCTTTAATGTTTATACCGCCAAGGGATATTTCGATATTCCTACTAACCATCATGGAATTGGTCCACTTGCAGATTTTGTCGCTTATTCCTTTTTCTCTCATTGCTCTGATCATAGATTCATGAGAGGTGTTGTTAAAGGCTCCTTCGATGTCCATGAAGGCCACGATCGCTACTTCCTTCTCTCTGATAGATTTCTCTATTTTCCCCGTCAGGTTCAGTAGCGCCATCTCAGTGGATTTGCCTGCTTGGTACGGGTATTGATGTCGATTCAAAGGGTATCTATTAGGGTTGTGTCCCTTATGTATCTTTCGATTACTTTCTCTAGCGTTTTTAGTATTCGTGCCGCCGCCGGCAAGTCTTCAATATCTTTGCAGAAATTCTGGAAGGAAGATCTCTTTGCTTTTCTGATCTCCTTGTTGTACGTAGTGAGTGCTTCTCTGTAACTTTCCCACCCTTCTGGATTGTTCCTTGCACTGTTGAATAATCTGCGAACTTTCCTCCTCAGGTCCGTGAGATTGTTGTTCCACCACTGTACCTGTCTGTTGCTAGTCTTATTACGTGGTGGACAGTTGCTTTTTTATTAGTGTTTCCAGAAATTCTCTAAATGTTGAGAATTCTGGTACCATTTTGGAGCTACCTAATTTTTCTTCCCATAATTGTTGGATTTTGTAAGGTAATTTTTGTACTAATATAAATATTAAAAGACTACTCCAACTTTCTACTAATAATCCTAAATTTTTTAGAGAGTGATAAGCTGCGTTGGTTGTATCTAACATCTGTTTGAAAACTGCCGCGGATTCATGAGTAATTTGAGGTTGGTTTAGTAATAATTTTAATTGTGTATTTACTAATACCCGTTTATTTTCATATCGGTCGCATAATATTTCTATTGCTGATTGGAAACCGGCATCTTCTATGAACAAATGTTGAATCAGGATGGCTGCATCGCCTTCAACTTTGTCTTTCAACAGGTTAAGTTTTTGACGTGTTGAAAGACAAAGTTTTTTTTTGTTGGATATTGGTTAAAATATGCGTCCAGCATATTTTTGAAAGAGGGCCAGCTCTCATATGAACCGGAAAATTTTGGTAAGTTTAACTGAGGTGGTTTGAAATCGTGTGATGATGTACCGAATTATTTGTTGTCGTATCGTTTTTGAGAGCATCGTAATCGGTTTTTAAATCACCACCGTAATTAAAATAAATATTTTGAATTTCATCAAAATTTTTATTTTTTAGATATTCCTGAGTCCCGTCATCTTCTCCGAGTTTGATTATGGCGAAATGTATGGCTCTGGCATCCTTGAAATTGACTTCAAGGTCCCTAATCCTAATTTCTATGTGCGCTAATTTCCGTTGGCATCTAGCTCATTGTATGACGCTCGACTGGCTCGCAATGCTTGAACTATAGCCTCAATCTGTGCTATATGTTCATTTACCTTTTTAGACGGCATTATTTATTATTTTTATTTTTATTTTTTTATAAGATAATATATATATATGTATAATATCTGTAAAATGTACTTATTTTTAAAGGAAATTAAATTTTATTTATATGTCCTGTAATTTATTTATTAAAAAAATTATTTATTTATATGTTTGTATTTAAAGAACTTTTATTGTAAAAAATTTATTTATCCTGAAAGATAATTTTGTATTAAAATTTATTTCATTTGTATATTGATTGTATTACTGATTGTGTTTATTAATTTTAATAAAAATATATTAAATTATTATAATATTCTATTATCTTTTATTCAATTAATGAATTTTATATGGTTTGTGTGAATTTTTGTTACTTCATGACGTCATCAATAACCAGAAAATTTTATACTTGAGAAAAAAAATTTGTTGGTATATATATTTTAAAATATTCACTGACGTCACCGCAAAAAAATTATGACCGATTTTATTTTATATATAAAAATGGTACTTTAGAAAAATTTTATATATACTTGGAAAAATTTTTGATATTAATTTCTATACAGCTATTTTATTTTAATGTATTAATATACCTATTATGTTGTATGACGCGTTTACACTTTTTTAATTATTTGCGCCAAACAAAATTTTATATTAATTTGTTTGCGGCTAACTAGATTTTTATATTTGTGTATGTACAAAGAAGTTATTATTTAATCTGTTATAATGTTATTTGATATATATTATATGTATTATAAATGTTATTGAATGCGTATATTATATATGTGCAATTTGATATAAATGTAATTTTGGTATATATTTAACACGATTTCGATGTGCAATAGATATGTATAATTCGCGGCGATTTAATGTGTGTATTGTTTGTGCAATTTGATATGTGTATATAATATGTTTTATATTATCAAAAAAATAAATTTTTAATGTATTTTGTTTTATTTATTAGATATGTAATTTTTTCAACTCAAACCTGGATCCTTTTGGTTTTCCTGATGTGGTTAGCTCAGCTTTTAATTAAAACCGTACCGAATTCCGAATCATGATAAAAAAATTTATATTATCCCGCACCGATAATTTATTATAAAATTTTATATGTAAAGATTCTATATAGACACTAATTTTCACTGTAAAATAAATGTAATTGTTTAACACTGTTTTTTAATTGTTAATTGTTTTTAATTTTTTTTTTTGCACTATGTTCAACACACTATGTATTTAAAAATATTTTTTAAATTGTGTTATAATAAAAAAAATTTTTTTGAAACGTATATATTTTTTTTTTATATGCACACTATATATTCACTTTATGTTGTTTTATATTTTCACTGATTTACCGATTTCAATTTTATTTTAAAATTTTCGAAGGACCATGTTTTACTTTGTGATTATGAAATGTAAATTAAACACACTTTTTACTTTATAATACGTATTTTATTTTAAAATTCAAAAATAATTTAAGATAATGCTTTCGATCGGAATTCTCATCATCGAATGATCAACTATGGAATATTCCTACTTAATGTTAACTAGAATTTTTCATATTCTGTTAAGGTTAAGGTTAAGGTTAAGGTTTAAATACAGGGATGACACCAGAGCGCCACGTCACTGCAGCCATAAGGCTTATTGTAACTTTCCTCATAGTTACTCAACTATCAGACCTGTGCTACTTATACAGTTGTACAGGTTTGATAGTGAAAGATTCCATGTATCAAATGGAGTAATGATATGTCCATGCAGATACCTTAGCCTCTTATTGGTAAGGGCCATGCATTCACATAGCAGGTGTTCAGCCGTTTCATCCTCGTCTTGGCAGTATCTACATACTCGTTCTTGTGACAGCCTCATAGTGTGTAGATGTTTCCTGAGCCCATAGTGTCCTGTTAGGAAGCCAGTTAGTACCTTGACCTTATCTATACACCATCTTTCCACTATCTTACATGCTCTTTGTAGTAGGTCGCATTGTACATTGGTGAATTTACCTCTAATGATTATTGCGAAGTCGTCTGCATATCCTTGACAGGCCAAGCCATTGGCTTGTAGTTTGACCAGTAGCCTATCCACTACCAATGACCACAGAAGGGGTGAGAGAACACCACCTTGTGGACATCCTTTGTTTGTTTTTGCTTTAATGTTTATACCGCCAAGGGATATTTCGATATTCCTACTAACCATCATGGAATTGGTCCACTTGCAGATTTTGTCGCTTATTCCTTTTTCTCTCATTGCTCTGATCATAGATTCATGAGAGGTGTTGTTAAAGGCTCCTTCGATGTCCATGAAGGCCACGATCGCTTCTTCCTTCTCTCTGATAGATTTCTCTATTTTCCCCGTCAGGTTCAGTAGCGCCATCTCAGTGGATTTGCCTGCTTGGTACGGGTATTGATGTCGATTCAAAGGGTTATCTATTAGGGTTGTGTCCCTTATGTATCTTTCGATTACTTTCTCTAGCGTTTTTAGTATTCGTGCCGCCGCCGGCAAGTCTTCAATATCTTTGCAGAAATTCTGGAAGGAAGATCTCTTTGCTTTTCTGATCTCCTTGTTGTACGTAGTGAGTGCTTCTCTGTAACTTTCCCACCCTTCTGGATTGTTCCTTGCACTATTGAATAATCTGCGAACTTTCCTCCTCAGGTCCGTGAGATTGTTGTTCCACCACTGTACCTGTCTGTTGCTAGTCTTATTACGTGGTGGACAGTTGCTTTCGAATGTCTCAACTATAGCCGTGCTGGTTGTCCATGCTGCTTCTTCAAGACATTCTATGTTGTTGATCCTACTTGGAATGAACTCTAGTTTGTTAACTAAGTCTTCCTTGTAGGATGCCCAATTGGTGCGTTATTTAGGGCGGTAAACTGAAACTTCGGGACTATGGTCCTCAATATCAAACCTTATGTGCCTGTGATCGGAACATGATGGTTCGCTCGAGACGTGCCAACTTTTGATGTTTGTGTTCAGAAATGAAGTTGAGATGGTAAGATCTAGAACTTCGCTTCTGATTCTGTTGATATAAGTAGGTGCTATACCTGTGTTTGCTACAAACAGGTTGTTACTATTTATATATTCAAGTAATGACTCACCTCTGCTATTAATGTTGGTGCTGCCCCAATTGGTGTGATGAGCGTTTGCGTCACATCCAATCACCATTTGTATCCTGTTTATCTTGGCGTAGGATAGCAGTCCGATTAGCTCTGGTGGTGGACATTGTTCATCTCCCGGTAGATAAGCCGAGCACACAATGAAGCCTGCCGCATCTCCTTTGGATGTTACAATGTCTGATACTACGTCCTTTTTGCAGTAATCTGTAATTGGAACGTAATTTATATTTTTATTAAATAATATACAGGCTCTTGGTCTTGGGTCTTTGTAATCATATAAAAGCTTACCTTTGGAATCGCCTAGCCCGCAAATTTTACCTTTTGCTAGCCATGGTTCCTGTATTAAGGCAATGCTGATGTTATTTTTTATATACCTATAATAATTTATTATATATAGTCATTGCCCTTGATAAAATATATAATCAGCTGTGCATTGATATAAAGTATATAAGTATAGTGAGTTCTGAGCTTTGCTGTTGCGGCGAACTTAGTCTATGCGTGAACCGATTAATAATTATTTTTGTTATAGCCATAAAGCTCTGAACGACTACTAATTGACGTATTTGTCAAAGTGACAAAAAAAAAATGCATTAAATATATAAGATGGCTACAACGACTATAATAAAGTAAGTAATTATTATACGTATTTACATTGATCTTTACAATGATTTCTTTTTTGTATTTTTTAGATGCATCATGGATTGTTGCTAGTCAGCAACAGGGCTTTTAAAATAAAGATTCTAGCCTATGAAAAAGCTTGGAGTCTTACATTTCTATATTATTTTATAAAAATTTGTGCAAAAAATGATATATGAAATAGTTTCTCTATATATTATTATTTTATGACAATAGTAAGGGAAAGTAGACCTTATCAGAATTAATTTCATTTATAAGGAGGTCTACTTACCCTTACTATTGTTGACCGTTATTTAAGCTCCAGATGCCTTGATGTGGTATTATTACCTTGATGTGGTATTATTTGCTTGCTTATTACTTTTTAGTTGAATATTATTAGGAAAGTATTTTTAAAAAACTTTTTTTATTATATTTTTTAGATATCTCTTTGGTACACAAATTTCAGTCTTCCATAATAAGCCGTTTGGGAAATACATCAGGGTGGTAAAAAAATTAAAAAAAGTTGTATGAAGATAACGGTATTTTTATACAACAATGAATTAAATATTATATAATTAGTTAATTTGTAATCATAATCGATTTTACTATCTTATAGCTTGTACAGACCTCAAAATTTTTATTGGTTTAAAAGTTATTAGATGTTCAATATTTGCAATCGTCGAACTTTGAGGGGTAAAGATATAGAAGAAAAATATAAAAAAAAATACAAGCAGCATTAGATGCAATACAATATTATATCAATAGTATATCAATATCAATTGCCTAAAATATTATATCAATCGTCATATAAATTACACTCATATTAGTTATGGTATAAATCAAAACAATAACAAAATAATATTGTATATAAATTATTACTGTTGTGAATTGAGGCACCCTATGCTTCAATTCACAATGGAAATCAATAAAATTTCAAATTAATAAAATTAATTAAATTATTGAAAATTTAAAAAACAAAATTCTCAAATTACGCGTTGCTCGTGCACAGAGACAAAAAATTAATTTATAAATTATAATTTCTCTGTGCTGACAACGCGTAAAATCAAAATAACCAATTAAATTAAACTTGATCGAAATTATTTTATTGGAGAAGCTGATTGGTTTTCCAAAAATTATTGGAAAGATTTTGGAAAGCCAAAAAAGCTCTCCAACAAAATAAAATAGAAAGAAAAATTAAAATTTAGGCAGTAATTCTGCTTAATTAAAAGTCAGTCAGTAGTTCGGAAAATAAAGTTCTAAGTTAAAATTTTTAAAGATAAATTATTTTAAAATTCAAAATAATTAAAAATAAAAATTAAAAATTAGAACCGTGATTCTGATAATAAAAAATTAATTTAATTTGATAGAACATTATTTATATAAATCTGTCTTTTTAAAGACATAAATCTGTCTTTTTAAAGTGCAATCTGTCTTTTTAAAGACATTAAAACACATCGTATATTTATATATTTATGTTATTTATTTAAATATTTATTTATTGTTTTATATATACTTACCTATTTATAAAAATTTTATGATGACGACAAATAAGAGTAATGCATCAGAAATTAAAACCTTGCATTGGAACGCAGGAGGTCTCTCCCAAGCAAAAAAGGTAAACCTAGAAAAATTTCTAAATGACAACAACATTGAAGTATTCAGCATAGTGGAATACAACATAACAGAGAAATCAAATCAAATTTTTCACTTTTAAAAATTACAATATATACAATTTATATAAACATCGACAGGTGGCAAGCGGTATATTACTCGGAATCAAAAACACGTTGGCAGCAAAATTTAAGATCATTAAAGAAATGAACCATCATGATACATCAGAAATAGTTGCAGCTTTTATATGGGTTAACGGTACAAAATATACGTACTACAGCATTTACAGTCCGCCAAACAATTCAAACTTAAACCTTGATTTTGTCGAAATAAATAGAAATACCATAGTCACTGGCGATTTCAACAGTCACTCACCCAGATGGGACTACAACAACAGAAACAGTGCTGGTAAAGAAGTGGAAAAGTTCATCGACTGTAACACCTGCGAATTACTGTACAAACCAGAAGAGAAAAAGACGTATATCCACTATACTGGTCACTCCACATCCCCAGACATGGCAATATTATCAGCCGACTTAACAACAAATTACAAAAAATCGGTTATAGATGATGTCGGAAGCGGTCACAGAATGATACTAACAACAATATCAGAAACAACTAGCATCGCCAGCAAACAAACACCTAAAACTTTATTGAATTTCAAGAAGGCAGACTGGAATTAATTATATGATCAACTAGCAAAACTTTTAATAAAAGGCGTAAATAACAAAAATAACCTAGTCAACTTTTTTACACGTCACTAATAAAAGCAGCGAAAGCATCCATCCCACGAGGAAAAACAGAAAAATACAAAAGCTTCTGGAAGACCAATTTAGAAAAACTCAGAAGGAAAAGAAACGCAGCAAGAACCTTAGCAGAAACAACAAAAGACAAAAACCTAGTAAAAGAGTGGAGGAGATTGAATGTAAATCTACAAAAAGAAATAACAGTTGCAAAAAAATCAAGCTTTACAAATTTCATAAGCAACTTAAACTATAGAACATCAAGCACAAAAGTCCACAGATACATAAAAAATTTAAATATGAAAAATAATACTAGTGAACCAAACGATATTGCGCAAAATTGTATAAATCATCAAGGAAAGTTGCTAACATCACACACTGAAATAGCTAACAAATTCGCAACCCGCTATAAAACAGCATACACACTTGACAAGAAAATTAAAAAACAACTCAGTAAAAAAGGCAAAGTAAAAAACAATTGGTCCCCGAGAGCTTTCAAAGAAAATTTTTCCGCAGCTGAGCTAGATCAGGCTATAAAATGGGTAAAAGTGAAAAAACAACCTGGACCGGATAAAATATTCCCAGAAATGTTAAAAAACCTTAACGAAGTAAATAAAACTTACCTATTGGAAATATTTAATTTAATATGGAATAGCAAAATACCATTCCCAAATGGAAGAAAGCCATCGTTATTCCAATAAAAAAGCCGAATAAACCAACGGATCAACTGTTTAATTATCGTCCAATATCTTTGACAAGTATCCTCGCAAAACTAATGGAAAAATTGATACATAGTAGACTAAATCATCGCCTAGAAAAGTCAAAATTAATAGATTACGAACAGGCTGGTTTCAAAACTACACCTGTAGTTGCACTGAGACACTTCACACAAAACACCACAATACGAACAGAACATGAAATACAAGTGGCTCAACTCAACGAAAAATTGAAACATCAAAAAGAGAAATTCTCGTGGTACAAAAGTGAGCCAGAAATTCCCAGACTGAAAACGCAAACGAGTTTCGCTGAAAAAACAAAAAATATAATCAATAAAATGGGTTTTCAACCACCGCTAACAGCAAAAAACATAGCCACTGATCCACTAGATTATCAACGCATAAACGTCTACACCGAGCTTATAGAGCAAGTAAACAAAAAACAAACTAATAATGAAATAATCAGACAAATAGGGGTGGAAACTATAGCAAATAGATACCCAAAAGCAGAATGGATACACATTTATACAGATGGATCACTCATAAATGAGGTGCCGGAGCTGGTGTATTTTGCGTGCAGGTGCCGGAGCTAGTGTATTTTGCGAAAACTTCAGCCACTATTTTGCACTGTCAATAGGCTCCACAGTTGAAGGCGAATTGGCTGCAATACATTGTGCATTGTCGCAGGTTTTACACAGAAAAGAACAATCTAAAAATATAATCATACTATCGGACTCGAAAGCGGCAATACAATCATTGAGCAATTACGATATCAAAACCAACACCACTACCGCAAAAGATATCCGAAAAATCCATTCTGCATTACAACAACGAGGGCATAACATCATCTTTCAATGGGTTCCAGCTCATACAAATATAGCGGGTAATGAACAAGCAGATCAACTGGCAAAAAAAGGAGCTAAACTAGTAGGTAGAGCACCACAAACACAATCTATCGAAGCCAGACTTTTAAATATTAAAAAACATCTTATAAATAACGAAGAAGCGGAACATAAAGAACTAATGGTGGGAAAACGGTACGAAAACATATGTAAATATTACAACACCATTGCACAAGCATCCAGAAGAGAGGCAGTAGCGCAATTTAGGCTAAAAACTGGACACAGCTGCCTGGCATCATACCTAAAACGTATTGGAATATTTGACTCAGATAATTGTAATCCATGTAACCTACAAGAGCCACAAGATGAAGGTCATCTACATCGATGTACCGGACTGGAGGAGGCCAGGAAGCAAAGTAATTGTATAACGCACTTATACTGGACAGCTCGTGGAATGATGGGTTAGGCCAAAAAATCCGTACCATTAGTCAACAACAATTTATAAAAATCAAATTGTAAAATTTAGATAAGTTATAATGAAATAATAATAAAAATAATTAAAAATATATAATTTTGAAAATAACAAGTAAATTTGATAAATAAATTTATAGTAAATTAACCAAATTTACTACATAATTATAAATAATAAAGAAATATTTAATAATTATTAAAAACTTAAGGTGTTTTTATTTAAAAGAAAAGACAAGTTAAAATTTTTACATAAATATACAAGTTTAAAGGGTGAGATAAAAATTTATGATTTTACTATCTTATAGCTTGTACAGACCTCAAAATTTTTTATTGGTTTAAAAGTTATTAGATGTTCAATATTTGCAATTGTCGAACTTTGAGGGGTAAAGATATAGAAGAAATATAAAAAAAAATACAAGCAGCATTAGATGCAATAAAATATTATATCAATCTCAATTGCCTAAAATATTATATCAATCGTCATATAAATTACACTCATATAAGTTATTGTATAAATCAAAATGTTCACGGCAATACCTTTACTAGGTAGCAGTTTAAATATTTTAATAGTTTATTGATTCTATATAAAATTTTATTGTATGACCAAAACCTTTTTACGGCAATACCTTTACTAGGTAGCAGTTTGAATATTTAATATTAATAACTTGAGTGTTGTATAATAAAATACTGATTTTTTCTGATATATATATATATATATAATTTTATTGCATAAACAAATGATTGTGGCAAAGATCTGATTACGTATATTTTAAATAATTTACTAAGTATGACTTATATAAGATAAGAATCACAGCTGATTTAATAGTTATGTGGTCATAGACCTTAATTTACAAGTTAAATTAAATTTATTATTATATAAATGAGAAAATTACTAATACCAATAAAAAACATTACATTATAATTACAAGTTAAATTAAATGAGAAAATTACTAATACCAATAAAAATATTACATTATAACTACTTTGCCATTGCAATATGATTTTATATAAAAAAAATTGTGTTTATGACGTCACTGCTTCTTGGCTGCTATCATATGATAATGCACTGCATTATCTTATCGCACGTTGAACTTTATTTTCTGTTGACAGTTGGTAACTTAACTTTTGATTGACAGTTAAAGTCAGTTAACGTGGTGTTGTTAAAATATAAATATAAAATTAATTTATATTTTTTTTTTGTTTATTTATGTTCGTCGCGAACATTCTCGCCCCCTTGGAATATATCCGGATTATAATTCAACAAAATCATCGATGTTCAAAGTGATAGTGATTAATGATAGTGATAATCATTTTGGTAGAGTGTAGTCCATCAATATATATTGGATAAAAGAGAAAAAAAAAGAAAATCATAATTTTGTGTTATATGTTTATTTTCAATATAAATTAGACTGTGTCATTGATTATGTTGTTTTGCTGTTCATGTTATCAGAATGAAAGTAAGTGAATTTATGTCATCAATTATATGCAGGTATGCATTTTCTTTTTCTTTCTTTTCTTTTGAATAATAAATTGTACTCCAGGAAACCATCATTTTGGTATATGAAATTAAAAAATTTTGGTTTTAAATGCAATTTTATGAAATAAATATGTGTATATGTATTATAAAATAAATATATATATATATGTGTGTGTGTGTGTGTGTGTGTGTTGATGTGTTTCGAAGTGTAGAATTAATTAATGCAAATGTGAGATATCTATAAGCTTTTATTATATAAACACGTTTGTTTACGTTGATTTATTATTATTTATTTTAGTATATTTTTTATTAATTAACTTTTAAGTTTTCATAATGTTACGATTATTATTAATATTTAAGCAATTTTATTTTGTGGATTATTGTATACTTATTTATTTATGAAGTGTTTAAACCGATATTATCTTCAATTGGTAAAAGATACAATTTTTTGATTGGTCTTTTGAAAGTTCCATTCGCGGTTCTTACGGTGACTACGCGCACTAAGTTATCATCACCGGGATGTCGCGGTTATACGTGCAATGTGCCAATGTGTTGGTGGCATTCGTTCATCTTTTATTAAAACGATGTCTCCGATTTTCATGTCAACTTGAGTTGTATTCCATTTCGGACGTTTTTGGAGTTGTGTTAAATATTCAATACTCCATTTATTCCAGAATGTTTGGCATAAGTGTTGAATATATTGCCACCTATCTAAATTATTTAATTTAACATCTTTTAAATCTCTTTCAGGTGGAGTGTTCAATGAATCCATAATCAAAAAATGTCCGGGAGTCAAAACATCTAGATTATTAGGATCCGCTGATTTTGGGCATAAAGGTCGCGAGTTCAGACAGGCTTCGATTTGTGACAATAAAGTAGCATATTCTTCGAATGTTAATTTTGCATTTCCAGTTATACGTTTCATGTGATATTTAATCGACTTGACTCCGGATTCCCATAAACCACCCATATGAGGAGCTGATGGTGGGTTAAAATGCCAATGTGTGTCCAATGAACTCAATTTCTCAGCTATTTCTTGGGACCATTGTTGTTGAATTATTTTTCGTTCTTTCTTTAAAATATTGTCAGCTCCAACGAAATTTGTTCCACAATCGCTATAGATATTTTGACATATTCCTCTTCTCGAAGTAAAACGATGAAAAGCTGCTATGAACGATGCGGTGCTAAGATCGCTAACTAACTCAATATGAATCGCTTTTGTGCATAAACAAATAAATAAAGCAATGTAACCTTTTATGAATTTGTTACATCGACCTTTCCATGCTTTAATTTCAATGGGACCAGCATAGTCGACACCAGTATTAAAGAATGGAGGACCAGCCTGAACACGAACCGCTGGCAAATTTCCCATTAATTGATTTCCTTCTTTTGCTGTAAAACGAAAACATATAAGGCATTTTGAAATTACTCTTTTAATATTATTTTTTGAACTAATAATCCAATATTTATTTTGTAGATATTCATTAACTAGTGTTTGTCCACCGTGAAACGTAGAAATATGTGCGTCAAGGATCAGCAAATCTGTAAAATGGTTCTTTTTTGGAATGATAATAGGATGACGTCTATCATATTTCAAAGTGGAATTCCTCAATCGACCACCCACTCGTAACATTTCATGTTCATCCAGAAATGGATTCAAAGTTAAAATATTACTTTGTTTCGGAATTGGTTTTTTTTCCAATAACTTTGTTCGTTCATCTTCATATACAGATTTTTGAACTTGTATAATTGCACAATTTAAAGTATTTTCAATTTCTACAGGAGTAATTGGTCCAATTTTTCGACTCTTGTGATGACGAAAATTATAAGTTTTTCTAAAACAACACGCAATTACACGTAATAATTTGGTAAGTGAAGAATATTTTTGTATTAATATTTCAATTAAATTTGTGGTTTTACTTGACGTTCCGATAAATAATGATTGTATTTCTTTTGCTTCTAGTTCTGTTTCGTAACGAACATTTTGTGTAAAATTTTTAGATGAAAATTTTTTAAGGAATGTTGGACCCTGCCACCACAACGAAGAAATTATCATTTCCGCAGGAAGTAGTCCGCGTGAGCCAGCATCAGCTGGATTATCTTTTGATATAACATGGTGCCAATTAATGGCTGGAACACGAGCATGAATTTCAGTTACTCTGTTAGCCACAAAGGATTTCCATTTAGAAGGATGCGCTTGTATCCATGCTAAAACGATCATTGAATCAGACCATGCATAAATTGGAACATCTTGCATATTCATAGAAACTTTAATGAATTGTATAAGTTTTGATAACAATAATGCACCACATAATTCAAGACGTGGCAATGATAGACGCTTCAGTGGAGCAATTTTTGTTTTTGAGGTTAATAATTGAATTCGTACCATCTCATTTTCATCCACAAATCTTAGGTAAGTTACAGCAGAATATGCCTTTTCTGAAGCATCGCTAAACCCATGAATTTCTATATTTTTAGACTTGTTTGTTGTACGAATCCAACGAGGAATTTCTAAGTTTTCAAGAATATAAAGTTGATCACGATACGTCAGCCATCTTGATTTTAAAGCGTCTGTAACTGGTTCGTCCCATTCGCATTGTTGTATCCATAAATCCTGCAAAATAATTTTTGCATAAACAATGCAAGGCGAAAGCCACCCCAATGGATCAAATAACCGTGATATGTCTGATAATATGCTACGTTTAGAAATTTTATTTATAATAGGTAATTTTATTTTAAATTTAAATATTGTAATGGAAAAGTAAGTATGAATATACATTTTAAATTAAAATATATATTTTCCTATAGATATGGCAAAGTGAATTGCCTACGTTACCTTTATTATTATAGAAGCAAAGGTATGCTCTATGTGCTTGGCTATTATTAGCTGCAAATCCGTATTTTATTAGCTCGGAACCTTTTACGTCCAATATTATAGGCTTTGGAAGCCAATTAGTTCCTTATATTAGGCCAATTAGGCTTAAGGAGCCGAAATTAAAAGTGAGAATGCAGATTTGATTCTGGTCTTTATTTCGAATTTACCAACTATTTATATGATTCTTACTTACTAATACAAATAAAATTGTACTTAAATTACAACAACTTGCCCAAAAAACAGAGACGTTCCTGCAAAATGTGCCAACTGTGCAGAAGCTCACCCTGCCAACTATAGGGGATGTTTAATAGCAAAGGAGCTCCAAAAAAAAAGAAACGAAGTAAACAACTTAAAAAAAGAATCAAATAACGAATTCATAAATACCAATACACGCATATCTAGCACATCAAAAAATATCACATATGCCCAAGCAGTGAATATGAACACACAAAAAGATAATCCAAACATACAACATAAATTTAACCATGAAAAACTACTCTCAGATATCTTTGAAGTAGTAAATAAATTATCGTATAGAATGGACAAACTGGAAAGCTTCTTCCCGAGTACGAGCGTCAAATCGTCATCATAGTACACAAAAATAATCTAAAAATAACAACATGGAACGCAAATGGCGTAATTAACAAAATACATGAATTGGAAATATTTCTTAATATGTATAAAATAGATATATGTTTATTGTCCGAAACACACATGTACCTAAAAATAAAACAGACCAAATGTACCTAAAAATAAAAGGATATTATACTTACCACACAAACCATCCGAATAACCAAGCCAAAGGCGGTAGTACTATACTCATAAAAGAAAATATAAACCATCATGCAGAAAATTGTATTAAGAAAGAAGAATGTCAGCTTACCGTTATTGCTGTTACGTCCAATCAACAAAAACTTGTAGTAGGTGCAGCATACTTCCCTCCTAAACATAATTTGAAAAGACACGAATACCTAAATATTTTGAACAGCCTAGGTGACAGATACATCTTAGGTGGTGATTTCAATGCTAAACATGTGGATTGGGGTTCCAGACTCTCTACTACAAAAGGAAAAGAACTTAAAGCAGCAATAATAGCAGGCGGAAGCAACTATCACGCAACTGGACGACCAACATACTGGCCTACAGATGTAAATAAAATTCCGGACTAGATTTTTTCATTTCTAAAAAAGTGTCACCACAAACAATCACTATAGAAGATAACTATGATCTAAATTCAGATCACTCGGCGGTCATACTTTCGATTAGTGCAAAAACGGTAATAAAATCATCTAAACCGACACTTACAAACTTTACAACTGATTGGACCAATTTCAAAGTAGAACTTGACAATAACATTGATCTAAAAGTTAAACTAAAAACGAAAGATCAATTAGAAAAAGAAGCTGAAAAATTTACTAGAACAATTCAACAAGCTGCATGGAACAACACCAAAATATGCATAGCTAAACTAACGACAAACAACTATCCTAGATCGATTAGGGAAATAGTAAAAAAAAGAGAAAATTGAGAAAAAAATGGCAACATTCACGAGATCCTACAGACAAAAATTTACTTAACAATATAACAAAAAAAATAAAGCAAGAAATATTGAATTTTAAAGAACATAATATGACTACATACCTAGAAAATTTAACATCTGATAAAAAAACTAACTATTCGCTGTGGAAAGCAACAAAAAACATAAATAAACATGTAAACCATATACCACCGGTAAAGCAGATGGACGGAACATGGGCAAAAACTAACAAGGACAAGGCTGACGCATTCGCAAAGCATCTTGCGAAAGTATTTACACCAAACATAAATCCTAGAAATAACCATACACCGCAAAATGCTAATATAACATATAAAAACATTAAACCAGTTACACCAGGATTAGTAAAAGATGAACTAAAACGTAGTTTTAACAAGAAGAAAGCACCAGGGTATGACTTAATAACCGCTGAAATTCTTAACCAGCTGCCAAATAAAGGCTTCATAATGTTATCGCAGTTAATAAATGCTTCATTTAGATTGAAATATTTCCCGGATAGTTGGAAAGTGGCGGAAGTTATAATGCTTCATAAACCAGGTAAACCACCAAATGATGTAAGTTCGTACCGACCGATATCGTTACTTCCAATCATATCCAAAGTAGCGGAAAAACTATTTCTAAAAAACATCAAGCCGATCCTGGAAAGTAAGAATGTCATCCCAGATTACCAATTTGGCTTTAGAGAATGCCATTCAACAACCGACCAGATACATCGTATTACAAATACAATAGAACAAGCTTTAGAAGGCAAACAAATATGTTCAGCGGTGTTCTTAGATATCGCCCAGGCATTCGATAAAGTGTGGCACGACGGCCTCATCTATAAACTTAAAAATATTCTTCCTATTCAATATGTAGAGTTCTTAACATCTTACCTGAAAGGCAGATATTTCCGTGTGAAACAAGATGAAGAGTACTCTGAACTATTCGAAATAAAAGCTGGAGTTCCACAAGGTAGCATATTGGGACCCATGTTGTACCTTCTGTACACGAGCGATCTTCATACACCTATAGATGTTCAAGTTGCAACTTTCGCAGACGATACTGCCTTGCTGGCTACAGACGCTGATGAAACGACATGTAATAGGAAACTCCAAAATGCAAATAATAAAATACAGGAATGGTCAGATAAATGGTTATTAAAAATAAATGAGTTAAAGTCAACACATATTAACTTCACCAACAAAATAATTAACAACATTCCGATAACATTAAATAATAAAATCATACCACTAAATACAACAGTGAAATACCTAGGTATGACAATGGACACAAAGCTAAAATGGAACGAACACGTAAAAATTAAACTTATAGAATTAAAAATAAAATATAGTAAAGTATATTGGCTCATTGGAAGAAAATCAAAATTGTCGCTAATAAACAAGATTCTAATATACAACCAAATAATAAAACCAATTTGGCTATATGGTATACAACTTTGGGGTTGTGCCAGTAGTTGTCATATAGCAAAAGTTCAAAGATTCCAAAATAAAGTACTGCGTAACATGGTTAATGCACCATGGTATGTAAGAAATAACGATCTGCATAGAGACTTAAACGTTGCAACAGTAGAAGACGAAATTAAACGATTTGCCATAAAACATCAATATAGGATCTCAAATCATATCAACAATGAAATACTAATTCTACAAGATACAGAAAATCAAGTCAGACGATTAAAACGTAAAAAACCATCAGATTTGACAATTTAAAACAAAGCTACGAATATACAATATACATACATATTCGAAACATTTAAAAGTTAGAAAAACGTTTTAAGGATCCACTGGGAGAATTAAAATTCTTAAAAAGTAGTTCTTAAGATTACAAAATAAAACTGATGGTTGGCTATCTGGGCCAGTTTTAGTTGAATTAAAAAGACAAGCTACCTTGTAACTAGAAAAAAAAAAAAAAAAAAAAAAAATTATGTACTTAAAATTACTACTACAATTACTTAAAAATAAAAAGAATTAATTTTAACAATTCAATTATTATTATTATTATTAATATTTTTATCACACGATAATTAAAAAAAAAGAAGATCAGCTGTCTTTGTTATTGATTTATAAAGTGCAATATCATACGATAAGAAGATCAGCTGTCCTTTTTTTTTTTTATAAAATGCAATCATACGATAAGAAACTTTCTAGATTAGAGAATATCAGATGATTTTATTTTTGTTGTAATGTGTATACATTACATCCTTTCCCTTTAAAGGTTTTTTTTTTTTTTTTTTTTTTTTCTGTAAGTTATTATTATGAACTATTTTTTGTTTATTATTAATAATTATTACAGAATTTACTCCTTCTCTTTTTATAATTTTATATGGACCATTAAATGGATAATCGAATTTTTTACGATTTTTGATTTTTAACATGACCTTATCACCTATTTTAAGATTTGATGGGTTGATATTTTTATCATACCATTTCTTTCTATTTTCTTTTTCTTTTATTAAAATTTTTCTCGCATTTTTTAATTAGAAAAGTAATTTTGTTTTTATCTCGTTTAAATAGTGATCATAATTTTCATAATTTAACTTTGGATTTTTACTTTGCGAAAATTTTGTTGGAAGCTTAGGTGAAGTACCAAAAATTAATTCAAAAGGAGTATATTGCGTAGATGCATGAGGAGTTGTATTGTAACAAAATAAATAGAAGGGTATTAATTCAATCCAATTTGTACTGTATGTACTAGTAAAAAAAAATTCATTTAATACTCTATGGTTGCGTTCTAATGAACCTAATGTTTCATGGTGGTATGGAGTTGATTTTTGATGATTTATTTTGAATGTTTTACAAATATGTGAAAAAGTTCATTAATAAATTCAGTTCCTAAATCAGTTTTAAAATTTTTTATATTTCCATATCTAATTCTGATTTTTTCAGTAATTATTTTTGCTATTGTAATAGCGTCTTTAGTTTCAATGGGGTAAGCCTCGACATATTTAGTCAATTCGCACTGAATTGTTAGGATATACCTAAAATTATTATATATTTTTAAAGGACCTACTGTATCAATTTGTAGTTTCAAATGGTTTGCTTGTAGTGTCTGTTATCACTAATGGTTCCCTAATATTTTTTATTTGTTTTGATTTTGCGCATAATTCGCAATTTAGTACGTAATTTTTAATTGTTTTATTCATATTTTTCCATATATAATTTCGTTTTATTGTTATAATCATTTTTCTAATACCTATGTGTCCGCTTATGGGTTCATCGTGGTTTTCTTTTAATATTTCTTGAATTTTATTTTTATCTATGATTTTGATAGGTGCCGTAAATAGTATAATTTTCAATTTATTTTTAGAGTTATCGGCATTCTGTATTCTGTATTTTGTTAAATATTTCTTTAAATTTATTTATTTCAATGTAATTAAATATATTGTCTTTGTTATCTAGAGCAATTTGGTAAATATTATTTTTGTTTAAAGTAGTTTTTAGTTTGTTAATTATTTGTTTTAAATCGATTTGGTTTTTATTAAATTTCATTTCTATATCTTTATTTATGTTTATATTTATTTTTTCGGTACCGGTTTCTATAAATTTAAGTCTTTTAATATTTCTGATATCTGAGATAGAAATTCCGTGCCATATGTGAAGGTGATCAGTCTTCTGGTTCGTTATTTTTAAATCATCATCTTTAATTTCCTTAGCTTTACTTCTTGTTAATATGTTGACGGTTTTAGTTATTTTTTCTGTATTTTGTGTATGTTCTTTTGGTATCATATCTTTTAATGTATTAGAATCAATAAGTATTCTTGACAGAGCGTCAGCATTGATATTCATTTTACCTTGTTTATATATAATTTTAAAATCATAATCACGCGAATTCGTATCATTTTTGACGATGGGCACTTATGTGCAAATAAACCAACTAATGGTCTGTGGTCTGTGACTATTATAAATTCTGTGCCATAAACATATGGGCGGAAAAAATTTATTGCCCAATGTATCGCTAACAGTTCCTTTTCAATGATAGGTTTTTTAAGTTCTACTGGGTTTAGTGTTTTACTAGCGTATGAAATTGGTAAGTCATTCGCTATTTCGCCTTGTGAAAGTACTGCGCCGAAAGCTGATTGCGAAGCGTCAGTTGTAATAATGAATGGTTTTGAATAATCTGGGGGGTTTATTAATTTTAACTTTAAATTTTCAAATGATTCTGTACATGAATCGTCCCAGTTAAATATTGCTTTTTTTTGTTAAATCGTTTGAAGGTTTTGCAATCTTTGCGAAATTTGGTATGAACCTACGGTAATAGTTACAAAATGCAACGAATCTTTTAATATCTTCACAATTTTTAGGAATTGGATAGTTTTTATAACTGAAAATTTCTTTGGATCAGTTTTGATTCCTTCATTTGTGATTAAATGGCCTAAGTATATTACTTCTCTTTGCAAAAATGTGCATTTTTCAGGGTTTAGTTTCAAATTGAACTTACGTAGTTGTTCAAAAACTTTGATTAAATTTTGGTTGTGGTGATTTATTGAATTACCAAAAATTATTATATCATCCACGTAAATGAATGCATCTAAATTTAAACGTGACAAAGCAATGGTGAGCATTCTTTGGAAACTGTTCGACGAAATTTTTAGTCCAAGGTAATCTTTTAAATTGAAAATGTCCATTATTGGATGAAAAAGCTGTGTATGGTCTTGATTTTCTGTCCAGTGGTATTTGACGAAAAGAACTTACTAAGTCTAATGTCGAGAAATATTTTGCGTTTCCTAAACTGTCCAGAACGTCTTCTAGTCGAGTCAAAGGAAATTTATCATTTTGAATTTTCTTGTTTAATTGTCGAAAATCAACCACTAGTCGCCATTTCTTGTTATCATTTTCTGATTTTTTCGGCACTAATAATAATGGAGAATTATAAGAGCTAACATAATGTTCAATTATATATTCCTTTAATAATTTTTCAACTTGATTATTTATTTCATTTAATTGTGATTGTGGTAGTCTATAATTTTTTATATAAACTGGGTTTTTGTCCTCTAGATTTATAGTTTGTGTATAGAAATTATTTGTACTTAATTTATCATTTGGTAGATAAAAAACATCTGTGTATTTTTTGCAAATTTGTATTATTGATTCATACATTTTTGGATCATTTGGATTTATTTTTAAAATATTTTTTAAAGTTTCAAATCTATTTGTATTATTACTATCTATCTTTAAAATGTGGTAATTTTTTAATGGAACAATTGACGGGCTTAGATTATCAATTGTAATATCATTATCGCATGTATTTAATATTTTTACGTGTGCTATACCATCTTTTGGTATTATGGTATTAGCTATAAATATACCAGAAGAAATTTCTTGGTTTAAAATAATACTATCTTCATTTCTTTCTATATTTATTTTACAAATTATTTCAGATCGGGCAGGAATAGTTAATTTATTTATGCTTGTTGAGTTTATTGCTATTGCGAATTCTTAATTTTTATATGATATTGATAATTCTAAAGTTTCAAAATTAATCTTTGCCAAAAAATATTGTAAAAAATCACGGCCTAATATTCCAACAGTTTTTTAAAGGAAAATTATCGTGAACACTATGCAATTTAATTGGAAAATTGTTATTTTGAAATCGAAAGTTTGTATTTAAAGTACCTAAAGATTTTTGTACTTGGTTACCAATGCCAGTAATAGTACAAATTTGTTCACTATTTACATCATTGTTATTAATAAATTGTTGTTTTATAATTGATATATCTGCTCCTGTATCTATCAAAAATCTTGTTGGGTGATTATTATTATGTAGAATAATAGAAATATTAAAAGAAGTAGTAACATGTTCAAAATTATATATGCGATATTTAGGCAATTCATCTCACCGATCAACTGGTGACCTATGTCGGGGGAATTTGCGTTTCCCGAATTCATTGAATTTATGTTTTTATTGTAGTTTGGTTGTCTACTATTATTGTAATAATTATTGTTATTTCTAAAGTTATTGTTTCTAAAATTTGTATTTGGTAATCTTGTATTATTGTTTTTATAATTGTTATTTGTAGGTTTATTCCTATCATAACGTTGAGTTTGATAAAAATATCTTTGACCTGTAATGTTTCTTTCATAATTATAATTATTTCTTCTAAAGTTTTGGTTTCTATTATTGTAATTATTATTTGAATAATTTCTATTCATTTGATATATATTTGGATTTGTCTCATTGATTATATTAGTTTCTAAAACTAATTTTATGGCTTGATTAAAAGTTTTGGGTTGTGCCGCTAAAATAACTGATTGAATTGGTTCTTTAAGATTTGTTTTTAAACATTGTAATGCGAACTGATCATTGATTTTTATAATTACTTTCCTAGTCGTTTCATCTTCCCCTATTGATTGTGTCATGTTTAATTCATTTATTAATGTTTCTAATTTTTCTATAAATTTAGAAGTGGGAATTATTTTATTCTTACAAAGTTCACCGATTTCATTATGTATCTTTGTATAAGATCTAGAATTTGTAAAATTCTTATCCAAAATATTTTTTAATTCAATATTAGTTTTAGGAAATTTTTCGTTAATTATTTTATTTTTAACCTTTTGAGTAATTTTTATCTTATAAATAAATTTAATTAATTTTTCGAGGTCAGAATCTTTCGTTGATTCATATATATATTCAACGATATTTAGGAATTCTTGAATTTGCTCATGTGAACCATCAAAAATTGGGATGATTTTATTAACATTTGCTATATTAAAATCCATTTTGGAATTTTGTTCTAAAATATTAGTAAAATGTGAACTTATCTGTTTATATTTTTCAATAAAATTTTCTAATAATATACGTTTACCGCTTTTAATGTCTGATTGTTTTAATTCATGTATGAATTTTGCCTTTAATAAATTTAATTTTTCTTATTCTAAACTTATTTCAGAATTTGTATAATTAAATTTCAAATTTAGTTGTATTTTAGTTAATTCATCTATATAAGATTCAAATTCCTCCATTAAATTCTGAAATTACGATCATTATTTTCGAAACTCATTTCTAATTAGGGTCAAAAAATCGTAAAAATGTTTATTGGGTTAAATTTAATTAGTAAGTGTCATCGTTTGACATTGCATATTTTCAGTTTAAAATATTTTTTGTGCAGTGATAACAAAAACAATTGTTCTTCTTTAGTGAAAGTGAAATTAATTTTTTTTTTTTTTTTAACAAAAACAATTGTTCTTCTTTTAAGTGTAATATAAATTATTATTTTGTTTGTAAATTATAAATTCAATTTCAAATTATTTTTTATTAATTCATTAATATAAGTTTAATTAATTATTTCAATTTATTTTTAAATTTAATTTAAATTTTTTGAATATTTTAAGTTTTAATTTAATTTAGTTGTTTGATTATTTACATTTTTATAAAAAAAAATAAAAGAAAATACAATTTATTTTAAATTATTTGCGTTTTCTATTGTTTTTAAAATTTTTTTTAAATAGTTTTTGTATTTTATTCGATGTTTTATGTTAATGCCGGTCTTGTTTTAATCTCTGTATTTCTCGTATTATCGTCCCTCTTTGTTGTTTGTCGGTCGATTTCTCTAGAATTTTATATAATTGTGCCAACTGTTGCCTATAGTGGACCAATTTTCCACCTCTTTTCCGTTTTTGTTGTTGGTCATTAGTTTTATTTGGTTGCTGTTGCTCTTTTCGTTGCTGGTCATCTATATTTGGTTGCTGTTGCTGTTGGCGTTTACGATATTCTTCTATCGTGATGACTTTCTTGATTTTTTCCATCTATATATTTTTAAGATGAAGGCAGCAGGGCTACTATGTAATTCGGTTCGAACAAAATTTCATTCGTAAACGAACAATTCGTACTATGTAATCCTAGTTTCGGAAATTTTGATATCCGTAAATTAAATTTCAGTGATGCCAATTTATATATAGTTTTCGTTTCGAAAATTCGGACATTTTGGTACCATGTAATTCGATTATGAATAAAAAATTATCCGTAAAACGAATATTTTATTCGATAACCATTTCAATTGTGAAAATTAATTCGATTGGGAGCTTTTTTAAAAATGTAAGTATTTCTTATATTAATTATGGATATTATAAATGTGCATATTAAATAAATAAATCAATAAAAATTAATAAAATATATATTTTATACAAAAATTAATTATTATTGGAACATATATTGTTTTTTATAGGGAAAAACAAAAAAATTCAAATACAAAACAGAGGCAGTTTGAGATAATGGTGGAATTTATGGAGAAACACGATGATTTGGCAAAAGGAATGCTGAAAAGTAGTGAAGGCCGAAATAAGTCAAATAATTTATGGAAGAATTTAGGATATGTTAAATTGTGAAGGACCACCAATACGTGACGGTAACGGCTGGAAAAAGGTATTATATTTTACTTATTTTTTATAAAAACAAAGCCTTTAAAAAATATTTTATAATATTTAGGTATGGTGTGATTACAAAAACCATATTAAAGATAAATTGCGGAAGAATAAAGTTAATATATCGGGAACTGGCGGTGGTCCAAATAAACAATATTCTTTCACAGCAATAGAAGAAAAAGCTATCGAAATATTAAATTTAAATGCTGCTGTAGCTGGAACACAAATATTAGAATTTGGAATAAATAATGATTCTGAAAATATTGAAAATTTAATAGAAAGTGTGATTGAAGAAATACCAAGTATAATCAGTAATGTACAAAATTCGGAAAATGTTATACGTGTACCTCCAAAAAATAATAGAACTTTACTTCAGCAGCAAGTAAGCAACCAAATAATTTACCAGGAGAAGTCGATAGAATGCCTTAAATCTATTAATGAAAACTTGAGCATAATTTCTCGATATCAAAGAAAAAATTATGAAATAAACGAAAAAAAAAATACAAATTAATGGAAAAGAAAGCAAAAGATAAGCCAAAACTTGCCATAGAAAAAAATAAATATAAAATGGAGTTGTTGAAAATTAAACAACGACGGTTAGATATTGAGCAACAGAAGCTTAATTAATTATATTTATGAAATTTAAAAAAAAATTATTTATAAAATCAAATTTAAAATTGTTATTTATAAAATCATAATTTATAAAATCCTAATTTATAAAATCAAATTTAAAATTGTTATTTATAAAATCATAATTTATAAAATCAAATTTAAAATTGTTATTTATAAAATCATAATTTATAAAATCCTAATTTATAAAATCAAATTTAAAATTGTTATTTATAAACTCATAATTTATAAAATCCTAATTTATAAAATCAAAGTTAAAATTGTTATTTATAAACTCATAATTTATAAAATCCTAATTTATAAAATCAAATTTAAAATTGTTATTTATAAACTCATAATTTATAAAATTATAATTTATAAAATCAAATTTAAAATTGTTATTTATAAACTCATAATTTATAAAATCCTAATTTATAAAATCAAATTGAAAATTGTTATTTATAAACTCATAATTTATAAAATCCTAATTTATAAAATCAAATTGAAAATTGTTATTTATAAACTCATAATTTATAAAATTATTATTTATAAAATCATTTTTTGAAATTGTTATTATAAAATCGTTTTCATTGTTTATAACATAAAATAAAATTTTTTTTTTAATTTTCGAGTCTTTAAAACTTAATAGAAATGATTAGAAAAACCCAATCGATAAAATACGAAAAAAATATACATTAAGGCGCCAAGATGTCGTTTTAATTATTTCCAATTACCTGGATCTCAGAGGTAAAAATAAATTTTGAAAAAAAACGCAGACATTGTAATAATAATTCGAAGAAAAACCTATAATAAAGGAAGTATAAAATTCAAAGAATTTTTTTTATTTTTATTTTAATGTAATAATAGAAAAAAAACCAATTTTAAGGAATCCAATGGTGATATTTAGAAATTAAAAATAACAAAATTATAATTACAAACTATTTTTTATTTCATTTCTTATTCTCTTAGCAATATTTGTTATATTATTTGTTTCTAGTGAATTCACATTAAAATTATTAATACGATCATAATCTTCATCTGGTTCGATGTATAATAATTCATTGCTTAAATCCATTTTAAATTTAAGGCAAATATTGTGTAAAGCGCAGCAAACATTTAAAAATTTACCAGCTTTTTCCGGAGTATAGTGGAGTTCTCTAGCTGCTAGTAAGCAACGAAATCTGCCCTTTAAAACACCGAATGCTCGTTCAATTATGCATCTATTCTTTGCAAATTTATTGTTAAAATTAGCTTCAGTTGAATTTTCATTTGAATTCCTGTATGGTGTTAAAATCCAGGGTTCCAAAGGATAACCGGAATCTCCTAAAATTTAAATATATTAGTCATGTTAAAATGAAATATGGTTAGTATTATTAATACCAATTATCCAAGATGATTTGTCTCCATTATTATACTGCTGTTGTAAATAATCTCTTTCTTTGCTTAGATTCCACACATGAGAGTCATGTGATGCACCACTATATCGTCCATTAACTGATCTAATAATCATTTTATGGTCACAAATCTGTTAAAAAAATTATTTGAAGGTATTGTTATATTTAAAAACAAAATTTACTTACAACCATTGCATTAATGCTATGTTTTAGTTTTCTATTCAAATAAAGATGTTCGTCTATGTGTGGTTTTATTATTTGAATATGTGTACCATCCACGACGCCTATTATGCCAGGAATTCCGGATTGTAAAAAAAAAATGTTGCTTGCACTGCTGCTTCTCTTCATCGTTCATTTTAAAATTAATGTGCTTGCTACATAGTTTTTTTTCAATAGCATTACAAACCTCTGTAATATATATTGACGTGGTTTGCTGCGCTAAGCCTATATGCCAATCTTGGCCGATTTGGTGTTGATATCCTCCTTGACCGAGGAATTTTAATGCTGCTGCCAATTTTATAATTTTGGGTACAGCAGTTGATCGGCAGGAATCCGTTAACTCATTATTTATTTCCCCCAAAACATATAAAAACGCTTCTTTTGATAGCCGAAAATTTTTTATAAAACTAAAATAAAAATAAAATATATTTTGAACTGAAAAAAATGTAATAAAATTTAAATTTTACCTCTTGGTTTCTAATTCCATAATATTTGAATTATCTCGAATCCTTTTTCTAATAATTTTTTCATTTCCATTTTCTTCATCAAACCACAATGCTACGCTATCCATAATTTATTTAAATTTACCAAATTGTTTATAAAAATTCACAAAACACCACAAATCGTTTTTGTTTTTTGAATCTCTGACAGTTGACAAAAATTTCAACGGACGTGAAATTAACAAATTTTCAATAATAAATGGCAGCACTTTTTGTTCGATCCGAATATTTTACATGGTGCCAATGTTCCGTATAATCGAATCTCATATTCGAAAATATTTTCGATTCGAACCGAATTACATAGTAGCCATCCAGGATCGCCATGTAATGGAAAAGTAAGTATGAATATACATTTTAAATTAAAATATATATTTTCCTATAGATATGGCAAAGTGAATTGCCTACGTTACCTTTATTATTATAGAAGCAAAGGTATGCTCTATGTGCTTGGCTATTATTAGCCGCAAATCCGTATTTTATTAGCTCGGAAGCTTTTACGTCCAATATTATAGGCTTTGGAAGCCAATTAGTTCCTTATATTATTTAGGCTTAAGGAGCCGAAATTAAAAGTGAGAATGCAGATTTGATTCTGGTCTTTATTTCGAATTTACCAACTATTTATATGATTCTTACTTACTAATACAAATAAAATCTTACTTAAAATTACTACTACAATTACTTAAAAATAAAAAGAATTAATTTTAACAATTCAATTATTATTATTATTATTAATATTTTTATCACACGATAATTAAAAAAAAAGATCAGCTGTCTTTGTTATTGATTTATAAAGTGCAATATCATACGATAAGAAGATCAACTGTCTTTGTTATTGTTTCTTTTTTTTTTTTTTTATAAAATGCAATCATACGATAAGAAACTTTCTAGATTAGATAATATCAGATGATTTTATTTTTGTTGTAATGTGTATACATTACAATATATCTTTGGCAGGATGCCATTGAATACCAAGTGCTTTGATAGATTCATTTTTGTCGAATGTTAATGGTAAATTAATTTCTCTTTGATTTTCAGGAACTTGACGTAAAATCTCATTACTGTTACTAGCCCATTTACATAGTGGATAACCAGCAGACTTTGTAATGTTTATAAGTTCATGTTGTGAATGAACAGCATCTTCAGCATTATCAGCTCCATACATAACATCATCCACATAAAAATTGTTTTTTAAAATACTTGATGCTATTGGAAACTGATTGTGTTCATCTTCGGCTAATTGATGTAGCGTTCGGATGGCCAGGTATGGGGCCGATGCAGTTCCAAAAGTCACTGTGTTAAAAGCAAAAGTTTGTATATACTTAACACAGCTGTTCCTCCAACAAATTAATTGATACGCTGAATCGTTTGGATCGATCCAAATTTGACGATACATTTTGGTGATATCGGCTGTATATGCAATTTTGAACATTCGCCATTTCATCATAATACTTGTGATTTCGTTTTGCATTTTAGGACCTGTCATCAAGCAGTCATTTAACGATTTACCATTTGCAGTTTTGCATGACGCATAAAATACAACGCGAAGTTTAGTAGTTGTTGATTCTTTGAACACAGCATGATGTGGCAGATAATAGTGAGATTCAAAGTCATTAGTTTTGACCTCCTTCATATGTTGCAATTTTATATAATCGGTAAAATTTTCTTGATGCATTGTTTTTAATTTTAAATTATTTTGAAAACGTTTTTCTAATTGTAGAAACCTGGTTAATGCAGCTTGACGTGAATTATTGAAAACAGGCCTTTCATTATTTTTAAATGGGAGCGAAACTTGATATCGCCCATCCGCATGTCGTCGATGAGTTGCCTTATAATGCAACTGGCAAGCCTCTTCTTCTTCCGTCAATTTCCTATCTTCAGCAATTTCTGCAATTTCCCAGAAACGTTTTAATTGTTGTTCTAAATCAATCGTGTGATGATGGGCAATAATAGTTTTCTCTGCAGAAGCTAAAACGTTTCCAGAAATTATCCACCCGAGTTCGGATAACTGAGCTATTGGTGTTCCTGGAGGACCTTTTATGAGGCCAGACAAAATAATAATGCATATACAGTAGCTCCTAACAATATATCAATTTTACCAGGCGTGTTAAAATATGGGTCAGCCAAATTTAAATTTTTTAAATGATTCCAATTATTTATTTCAATTTTTTTAGCTGGCAATATACGAGTAATATGTGTGAAGACAAAGGCGTCAACATTTAATCTAAAATCAGAATTATATATCGATGAAAGCGTAAGTGTTACTTTATGTTTAGCTACGCCTGAGTTTGACTGTCCTAAACCAGTTATATTAACTAAAGTTTTTTCTCTTTTTAGTCGTAATTTTTGTGCAACAGATTCTGTGACAAATATTGCCTCAGACCCAGGATCGATTAATGCTCGGAAGGTATGAGTATCGCCATTGGATGAACTACCTTTATTAAGGGCAGTTGCTAATAATACTTGTGAGTTTTCAAAATTTTATGCAAAATATGTTTGTATTTCGTTTCTTTGTTGTGATGGACCTGCAATAGGTATGTTTTGGATTGGTGAATTCGATTGGTTTAAATTTTGTTGATTACTTTGCCAATTTGTAATGTTTTGATTATGATTTGTTTCACATAATTGTGTATTTTGACCAATTGAATTTATTAAATTATGTTGCACATTATAATTTGGTTTACGAAATTGTAATGTTTGTACATTATTATTATAATTATATTGTTGTGTATTGAAATGTAGTAGCGAATGATGTCTTTTATTACAATTCAAACAATTTGTTTTACTTGGACATTGATTTTTTAAATGATTGTAAGCCAAATAATTTGTACACGCAGAAATTTTTTTAATTATTTTAAATCTATTTTTAATATCCATTTTTAGAAATTTATCACATCTTCGAATTGTGTGATTTCCACCACCAATTCGACAAGATTGATTTAGCATACCAGTTTTATGTGAATCATTGCCAGCGCTTTATCCAGTGTGAAAATATTTACTGAATTTAGAATTATTAGCATTTGAAGCGACAGGATTTACAAACCTTTTGAAAACTGGCTTGGATTGCTCTACAGATTCTAATGTTCTAAAACGCGTTTCCAGGAATTTTGTAAATATATTTAATTCTGCACAATTTTTTGCACCACCTAAATGTTCTTCCCATAATTCTTGTGTATTTGTAGGCAATTTACCGCAAATAATATAAATTAAAATAACATCCCATGTATCAACTGGTATGTCTAAATTTCTTAAGGAGTGAATACATTCGGTTGTCGTATCCAGAAGTTCTTTAATTCCGGAAGCCGTTTCTACGGTGAGATTTTTTTGATTAAATAAAATACGTAATTGCATATTTACTGAAACCCGTTTATTTTCATATCTTTCAGTTAATATGGACCACGCTGATTCATAATTCTTCTCTTCAAGTGAGATATGTTGCAGCAACCGAGCTGCTTCACCAAGAATTGCTGATTTTAAATAATGCAACTTTTGAATATTTGGAATTGCTTTGTTGCAATGCACCAATGATATAAAAAGATCATAAAAAGGTTTCCAGCTTTCGTAACCTCCCGAAAAGGCTGGTAATTGAATTGGTTTCAATTTAATATCACATGAATTTTCTGTGGTTAACATTGATTTCGATAAGCCACTACTCTCGGATTCAAGTGCTTCGTTCATCTCCCCGGCATAATCAAAGTATAATAATTTTATTTTATTAAATACTTCTGATTCTAAATAGTCAGCTTTTAGCGTTCCTTCTTCTGTTGCGCATACAAGTTTAAAATGCCAATCTTGTGAATCTTTAAAAATTAAGTCTAAATTTTTAAGTTGCGTTTTAATATACGATTCACGCCGTCTTATTTTTTCAACCTCTTTAAATGACATGGCATCAGACGTCATTTGTTGATATTAATTGGAAACATATTCAATTGCGTTAGCTAATGTTGGCGCCATTTTTAAATTTTATTCTATCTATGAAATACTTAAGTTTTTTTATTTTTTTTTATTTTTTTTTTTTGTTTATTATGTAATTTAATTTAATTTTATCACAAAAAATTTAAAAATTAATATTTATTTAATAAATTATATGTGTACTTAAAATTTATTGTTCATATATTTGTAATTTTATTGTATTAAAAAAAATTTAAAAATGAAAAATGTTTTATATAAATTAATTTATTTTAATAAATTATACACTTTATTTATTGTTCATATCTAATTTAATTTTATTTAATAAAAATTCAAAATTAATAAATGTTTTATATAATTTAATTTATTTCAATAAATTATACACTTAAATATTTATTGTTCATATGTAATTTAATTTTATTAAAAAAACAATTTTTAAAATTAATAAATGTTTTATATAATTTAATTTATTTTAATAAATTATACACTTAAATATTTATTGTTCATATGTAATTTTATTTTATAAAAAAAAAAAAAGTTTTTAAAAATTAATAAATTAATTTATTTTAATAAACTATATGCTTAAAAAAATTTATTGTTCATATATATGTATGTATTTTATATTATAATTAAGCGCCAAAAAAAAAATTAAATGTTGTACATAATTTAAATTATTTTTATATATTATATACTTAAAAAATTTTATCGTTCATACATATGTAATTAAGCGCCAAAAAAAATTAAATGTTGTATATAATTTAAATTATTTTCATATATTATATACTAAAAAAAACATTTTATAGTTCATACATATGTAATTAAGCGCCCAAAAAATTAAATGTTGTATATAATTTAAATTATTTTTATATATTATATACTTAAAAAATTTTATAGTTCATACATATGTAATTAAGCGCCAAAAAGATTAAATGTTGTATATAATTTAAATTATTATATTATATATATTATATACCTACTTAAAAATTTTATAGTTCATACATATGTAATTAAGCGCCAAAAAAAATTAAATGTTGTATATAATCTTTGTATATAAATAGTCCCACTTGACTGATTTTTTTTTAATCGTGGCGACGAGAGAAGTGCTAACTAAAATATAGTAGGAACATAAATCATATTTGTGATTTAACAGGACCATCTACATTTGAATAACTGAAACAATTCAAAATTGCAAATTTGTGTATATTTGTTATTGTAATTTTTTTTATTTCTTATTCTTGGTACAGAAGTGTAAGGGGGGAAGAAAATATGTAGAAAAAAATTTTTATATGCGTATTTGAATATTTTTTAATGAACCAATACCATTTTCATATTAATTCTTCAAATTCCTTTCCAGTTACTTCCAGTACTCTTTGTACTAATACTAATTCCACTAGTACCATTTGCACTAATTCTAGTACTAACCAAACTAACCAATACCCTCTTCATATTAATTCTAATCCTAATACTACTGTTCCCACTTCCTCTCCTAACTTTGCTAATCCACTAGTCTCGCCAATCATTAGGATGACATTAAATTCAGTTGCGAATGGTGATAATCTGAATGTTATGAGTCGTTTTAGAGATCATAAAATTTATGATAATGTTAGGCTCTTTCTTGCTTACTTATATGATGAACCTAGCTCAACTTGTATACTTGGTCATACTAAAACTAGCATTAAAGCCTTTATTAAGTCGGATGGCCTACCTTTAGACCAGAAAGAACTTAGTAAGCTTTACATGAAATATAATGAAGATCTGGGTTTATCTCAAGCCGATATATTAGCAGATCTGAAAGCTTTCCGTAGCCATGTCAATAATAGAAGAAGGGAAGATCTTCAAAGAGTACGTGAAACAGATTACAAGTATTTTAAGCCATGTTCCTAATAACAACATTGACGAAAACTGTGCCAAGTCAAGTAATTCTAATTTAATCTCAATTAATAAGTTAAAGTTTACTGACTTACAAATTTACTATCAAAATGTTAGGGGACCTCGCACTAAGACTAAACTTGTTCATTCTAATTCTTTATCTATGGATTTTGATATCTTTGCTTTAACTGAAACATGGTTGAATCCAATAATTAATAGCCTTGAATTATTTAACCAATCTTACTCAGTTCTTAGAAAAGATAGATATCACCTCCAAGACCCACTAATTCCTGTGCAAACAGCTAAAGGAGGAGGAGTTTTAATTGTAATTAAATCCAACTTTAACGTTTCAGAAATTCCTATTCCATTTTCGGAATCATTAGAAATAATAGGTGTTCAAATTAATCTGATCTCGAAAAAACTAATTTTTATTTGTTGTTACATTCCTCCTAATTCAAATAATGATGTTTATTCGAATTTTAACAAGGCAATTGATTGTATATCTTCGGAAATGAGTTCTTCAGATGAATTAATAATTTGTGGTGACTTCAATCACCCTAATATTAATTGGGTCCAGCATGATGAAGAATCTTATCTTCTTCCAACAAATGTAACTAGTGAAATAGAATGTTCCTTCTGTGATAATCTTAATGTTAACTACCTACAACAAATATCAGATATTAAAAACTTCCAGTCTAGACAACTAGATCTTATTTTTACATCTGATTGGGATAATTTAATTATTTTACAATTTGAGACTTCTCTAGTTAATATCGAGCAATTTCATCCACCTATCTCGTTCTCTTACTGTTATAACGTGCCTCCGTTAGTAACAAATGCTACGTCATATAGATTTAATTTAAAAAAAACTGACTTTCATGGCCTTAATACTTTCTTAAATTCTATAGACTATGATATATTGCTTAATAATGTAGAATTTAATTCTGCCATAGAAAATTTTTATAACGTTATTCTATATGGTTTTAATATTTTTGTGCCGCAAATTAATAACAAAGGGACCAATAATAGTCCGCCGTGGTTTTGTCATGAACTCAGAAAGCTGAGAAATATTAAAAATAAAGCATGGCGAAAATATCTCAAATCTAAAAATAACATTGATTATATTAATTTTGTAGATTTATTTAATACTTTTAAACAAAAAGTAGATATTAAATACAATAATTATGTTGACGACATGTCATTTAAGCTTATTGATAATCCTAAATTATTTTGGAATTTTGTTAATTCTAAAAGAAAATCAGATGAATTCCCTTCCTTTATGAGTTTCAATGGTCACTTAAGTAATGATCCTTCTGTGATATCTAATTACTTTCGTGACCATTTTTCTGATTCATACGGTAATTCTGATTTTCAATTAAATCAGACTTATTTTAATCATTTAGACACTTTTCCTAAGACTACTCTTCAGGATATTAGTTTTGATGACTCTCTTACTAAGTCCTATCTGGATAAGCTTGGTGATAACTCGTCTGCTGGACCTGATGGCATACCGGACATTATTCTGAAAAATTGTTCTACTTCATTAAATGTACCGCTATCTATTTTATTTAGACACTCTCTATCGACGGGCATATTTCCAGATATATGGAAAAAATCGTATATTAGACCAATACATAAGAAAGGGTATAAAATAGATGTTATTAACTATCGTCCTATAGCTAAACTAGCTAGTATACCGAAGTTATTTGAACTAATGGTCTTTGATTCAATTTATGAACACTGTGTAGGTTTCTTAGTACCTAATCAACATGGGTTCATGAAACATAGATCGACGGTAACTAATTTGGTTGAGTCTACTTCCAATATTATTAATAATATGGAAGCAGGATTTCAAACGGATGTATTATATAGTGACCTTAGTAAAGCATTTGATCTATTACCCCATAGTATTATATTATATAAGCTTAAAAAATTGGGTTTTCCCCCTTATTTTGTTAAATGGATTGAATCTTATTTATCTAATAGATCTTATAGTATTCGATTTAGAACAGCTATATCGTCCTCTTTTAAAGCTAATTCTGGGGTACCTCAAGGTAGCCATCTTGGACCATTATTATTTATTATTTCGATAAATGATGTAGTGTCTATAATTAAAAATAGCAGTATAGGTATATACGCAGACGATATGAAGATATATAAAAAGATTACTTCTTTGAAAGACTCGTATTTGCTTCAAAATGATTTAGATCGTTTTTCAATGTGGTGTAACTCAAATTTTCTAAAACTTAATGTTGATAAATGTGTAATAATGACGTTTTCACGTCAACATTCGCCCAATAAATTTTTATATAAACTCCACGAAAAAACTGTTTCAAGAGTTGAATCCTTTAAAGACCTGGGTGTTTATTTCGATCCGAAATTGGACTTCAAGTTGCATTACAATTATATTATAAATAAAGCAAATTCAATGTTAGGTTTTATAAAACGGTGGTCAAAAGAATTTGCGGATCCTTATATATTAAAGTCACTATTTACTTGTCTTGTTCGTCCTAATCTAGAATATGCCAGTCAAGTATGGAATCCATACTTCGATATTCATGTTCGCCGAATAGAAGCAATCCAAAGAAATTTTATTAGATTTGCTCTTCGTCAATTTCAATGGTTGAACCCATACATTTTACCACCATATTTAGATAGGTTGAATCTCATCCATTTGACAACATTAGAAAAGAGAAGGGAATTGGCTGACGTGATCTTTTTAACAGAAGTAATAAATTTGCAAACTGATTCTTTGTTCATTTTAAATAAAATTCAATTTGCTAATAATTATCGCTGTAGATCGCCTAATTTGTTCAGAATAGCTTTCCATAGAACTTCATATGGAAAGTTTGATGCTGATATTATGTAATAAATATCAAAATAAAATAAGAAATTCAACCTCTAAAAATAATTTAAAAAAGTTAATATTAAGTAACTGAATTGTTTCTGCTATAATAATTGCTATGATTGTTATTACTGTTATTAATTAAATCTTTTGTTTATGACTATACTTAATTAGTAATTTGTAAACATTTTTAAATTGGAATTTATAGCTAGTTAATTAATATGAGTAAAATCAATTACATATTTTTTTTATTTTTCAATTCTTACATTCTTGGGGAAGAAAATATATGAGATTTCTTTCTAGAATGTTCTAGAATGTTCTAGAAAGCGAATAATTTTAAGGAATTTATGAATTAAAAATGTTTTTTATTTTATTATTCATTGGCGATGGTGCCGATTTTATAAAATTTCCTAATTTTTTAATTTATATTGGTCTGGATGAAATGATGAATGGCTATATTTTCATCTGGGATTTTCTATGGTACATATATTTTCTTCCCCAAGAATGTAAGAATTGAAAAATAAAAAAAATATTTTCAATTTTAAATTAACTCAGAAAATTATATTAAAAAACGCACATCCATAAAAAAAAATCTCATGTTTTCTTCCCCCTTACGTCACCATCCCTAGCAATTTACAAAAAATTATTTTTCTATT
>OX457086.1:31715116-31988598 GCA_949752835.1 Empis stercorea
AAATAATAAAATATACTTTCTGGCCAGTTACTAATTTAAATCATAAAATTGAATTAAAAATTGGAAATTGTTTAACTTAAAATTGAAAAAAATTGTCAAAATTAAAAATTGGAAGAAAAGTTGTTTAAAATACATTTTTTAAAAAATAAATATGTTTAAATTAAAATTGATTTTATTTTGTAAAATTAAAAAATTGAAAAGCAATAATAAAGTAGTAAAAATTAGAAAATTTTAAAGCATATTTTATAAAAAATTAAAAAAAAATGGCCAAAAATTTAAATTAAAATGAAATTTTTGTTAAAATAAAAATTACTTGAATGTTAGAGAAAAATACAATAAAAAAAATCCTTTTTATACCTTTTTAAATTATATATAAAAGCAAAATCATTTTTTTTTAAAGAAAACATAAAATATATATAAAATCTATAATTTATATTAGATTCATTTTTATATTAGAAACAAAATTTTCAAGTAAAAAAAAATACAATAAATGCTTATACAAATATGTACATAACAATATAACAGTATATAAATTTTTATATTTCAAAACCTTAACCTATTCCAATATCTAACCTAGTTTCATTTTTTGCCTCTTTTTTTCAATTTAATTCAAAGTATATAATAAAGAAATTTTTTTCGGGGTACAAATATATTGATATTAAATAATATAACACAAACATTTTAATTCTCTAAGTTAAAATTGCAAATTGTGCGTTTTTATCAATTTGTAATTTATAAGTTTTTATTACAGTTTTTCTTAGCGTGAAATATAATTCTTAGAAGTGTATTTATATAAAGTAAATTCGAATAAAAAATAGGGTAACAAAACCAATTACGGAGTAAAGTTTTAAGTTGCTTTAATTTAAAGTGCAGAATAAAATTTTGAAACTGTGTAAAGAAAGTGCAGAATAAAATTTTGCACTAACTTGACACAGGGCTGTGTAGAAATAAAGGAACTTATAAAATAAATTTTTGTGTTAAAACTTAAGTGTTAAAATTTTAATAAAATTTGGTTTAACTAACCAACAATTTTTTTCGTTACCATGGGTCGAGTGAATAAAATGTAGTAAATACTTTTACTAGCATTTTATCCAGTTTCAGAACAAAATTTGTGAATAAAAAATGAAGCATTTACTTTAACTTCAAGAACTAGTTTTGTTTTATAGTATTTGCTATTAATAACAAAATTTTCCAGTAAATACTTAATTTTTAGTGAATAAAGTATAGTATTTACTGCTTACTGCTAAGTATTTACTCAAAAAATTTCAAGTTAGTCTATAGTAGCTTGAAAACAATTATTAAAATTTTATTCAACCTATCAAAATAAGAATGGCAGCATTTATAAATTTGCGGAAACAAAGTTTACCATAAAAGGCGTGATGTAAAAGTAAATGATTATAAAATTCTACATCTTTTATAGAAACAAACGTTGAAGTAGTAGTGAAGTATTGAACCCAGAGGTGGTGCTTTAACATCAAAGAGTAAAATGGAAATTTTTTTGAGATATATGGAAGACCCAGGATTTCAGATTGACGTAGCCGAAGATGTTCGTGTTCACCGTACGACTGTGTGCAAGACAATAAAATCAGTAACAGAAAAAATAATTTTGCAAATCAACGATTGAATGCAGTTCCCAACTACTATTGAGAGCATGCATGCTGTAAAGCTAGATTGGAATGCAAAATTTAAAATCCCTAATACTATAGGCGCTATAGATTGCACGCATATACATATTCCAAAACCCAAGGACCATGGCGAGGAATATATAAATAGAAAGGGTTTTACTAGCATCAATGTGGAAGCTACATGCAATGCCAATGAAGTATTTACTAGTGTTGATGTAAGATTGCCTGGATCAGTGCACGATAGCCGTGTCCTAAGAACATCAGCATTGTACACCTTTATGAACGCTTTCAGCGAAATTTCACGGAACGAAAATGTTAAACGAAAATTGACCCCTATTCTTAATGTTTTTACTTTACCATTAAGAAAATTAAATAACAACATAATAAAATTAAATCATAGATATAAGAAACATAGGTGGAAGCGTAAAGATAAAGTATATTAATATATATAAAAAATATATTAAAATATTAAATTTTAATATTAATTAATAAAAAAATGAAAATAAAAAAAAATATTTAAAAATAAAATAGAAAGGGGAGCGTTGCCGCTCAAAAACAAATAATAGGAATAATATATAAAAATCTGATCCCTAATCCTTAAATCAATATTCCTTTATTTTTTTATATTCATATATACGCATTTTTTTTTTAAATAAATTTATATTTAAATATTAATAAAAATAAAGTAAATCTATAAAAAAAAATTTTAATATTAAAAAATATAAGTTTTTTTATAAAAAAAACAAAGAACAAAAAAGGATTTTCTTTTTATAAGTAAAATGTTATATAGTAAAATAAAATAAAAAATAATAAATAAGATATTAATTATAAAGAAAAAACAATTTTACAAAATATATAAAAAAAAATACATAAATTATGTTTAAAAATACAAATTTATAAAAGAAATTTTTATTAAAAAATATACAAATATACAACATTTTTAGTAAAAAATATCAAAAATAAAATATATAAAAAGTGTTTATATACAAAAAAAAAATATATACAAATAAAATTTTAAAATATAAGAGTTAAAAAAAAATTTTTTTTTTACCCTTATATTTTTGCTAAGAGGGAAGGTGTGTGAATTGAGGCACCCTGTGCTTCAATTCACAACGGAAATCAATAAAATTTCAAATTAATAAAATTAATTATATTATTGAAAATTTAAAAAACAAAATTCTCAAATTACACGTTGCTCGTGTACAGAGAAAAAAAATTAATTTATTAAATTATAATTTCTCTAACAACGCGTAAAATCAAAATAACCAATTCAATTAAAATTGATCGAAATTATTTTATTGGAGAAGCTGATTGGTACAACCAGTAACATTAATTAAATTAAAGAACAACCAGCAACATTAATTAAATTAATTTTTTATTATCAGAATCACGGTTCTGATTTTTAATTTTTATTGTTAATTATTTTGAATTTTAAAATAATTTATCTTTAAAATTTTTAACTTAGAACTTTTTTTCCGAACTACTGACTGACTTTTAATTAAGCAGAATTACTTTTTGATAGAACATTATTTATATAAAAAATTTATAAAAATCAAATTGTAAAATTTAGATAAGTTATAATGAAATAGTAATAAAAATAATTAAAAATATATAATTTTGAAAATAACAAGTAAATTTGATAAATAAATTTATAGTGAATTAACCAAATTTACTACATAATTATAAATAATAAAGAAATATTTAATAATTAGTAAAAACTTAAGGTGTTTTTATTTAAAAGAAAAGACAGGTTAAAATTTTTACATAAATATACAAGCTTAAATAGGTGAGATAAAAATTTGATGATTGTAATAATTTATATTACAACATTACGTATCAATGTATTTATGTATGTATTTTTTATATGTAATAAACGTCAAAAAATGGTATTGCGGAGAGTTCAATATCTGAATTCTTAGTCTGCAAAACTTTTCTTAGTCTGCAAAACACGGCCTGTGTTATGCATAAATAATTTTCGTCCTTATTTTTTTTTTTTTTTATAACCTCTACCTGCAATTTGCATGCGGCATAGTGAACAGGCGTTGGTCTCACTATCTGAATAAATAAAAGAAAAAAAAATTTACGTTAAATATCGGCAACCCAGAAATTAAAATGGACGAAAAAATACGAAACTCGCCCACCGCAGGACCAAAGCCTATTTCAATGGAAGAATACAGAACACCCAATAAAAGCGAAGGTAGCTCAATTAATGTAATTTTAGAGTATAAAAGAAATGGCTTTCAATAAAATTTCACTTCAACTTCAACCTTTGAGTGTTTCATTACCTTTATCTGATACTCGCTAAACAAGGAATATACCTTGAAAACTATCAAATAAGAAGTCCACTTAAGCAACCTCGGCTTAAGCTAGTTGTAATCACATTCGGCCAACGGCTATTATTTTTTAGTGTGACTTCGTGGAGTTTGCCAAGGTAGGAACTGAAATTATATAGCAGATTTTACATGGCGGTCATACCAGGAGCGGACAAAAATTCAAAAGATTTGAAGAACTCCTCAAGATCCCAACGTTGGCCCAAGGCCAATAAGTGTCGAAGAATATCGGAAGCGACAAAGAACAATCAGCAACACCAATCAACATCCATTAATCCACGAAGAGAATCAATCAACGGCAAATCCACCAAAAATTAAAAAGAGAGCAGGTAAAGCAGCCAGGGCAAGGCAGTGGATCGGAGAATTAAAAAGATTGAAGAAAATAGCTGTTACGAAGGAGGAGAAAGAATACTTTGATATACAACGAAAACTAAATTCAACAACAGACTTTACAGTACAGTTTAATCAGTACAGTTTAATCAGTACAGAAACGACAAAATGCTCCCTCTTAAAAGATTTGATAAATACAAGGATCCTATTTACACCTAAAACATGCCTCTGAGAAATAATCTAAGAATTAAGAAAACCCTGATTTTTCCTTTCGAGACATTAAATTCTACACCCTCTTCAGCGAAAGAAATTATTTGATTCACGAGTATTTTCAGAGAAGAGACATTGTTTTGGGAGCAAAACCCCCCTGATTTTATTTTCTTGTTTATTTTAAATTTCAAAATTTGACATATTTGTATAATTAATAATAAATTGAACTGTGTAGGATATATAATCATTATCTATTAACTTAGATAAATCCAGAAATCCGATTTATCTAATTTAAATAATTTTTTTTTAATTATTCTTGCTATGTAATTGTTTTAATTGATCATTTGATATAACGAATAGGTTTTAAGAGAATACTATTGGGTTATACACATTTCCAATTGCTTTAAAAAAAAAACCATATCAAAGACGTCTTTGAAACACCAAGTATTTTGGCCGCCATTTCCTGGAATTTGATAGGATATTTTTTCACAATTAGAAGGTGCGCATGTATATGTATATCCTATCGACCTACGACAATCAGCTGAAATGCGGACATTTGTGTTTCCAAATTTAAAATTCCATTACTTTTGTCATCACATAAAAAACCAATAATTCTTCAATTTATTTACATTGCTATTAATTGATTAACTGTGATATTGATACATATAAAAAAGGAAAATGGTGTCTTCTACAGCCAATTCAGCGTAAGATAGTATTTTTATTCTTGTTTTCACTTTTTCCAGTATTGATCGTTCTGGTGGTGTAAAAGTTTCCAGTATCTACAAAATAAAAATATTTGATTATATCTCGTAAATAAATTGATTAAGATATTATTAATTAATAGCATTGATTATAAATAACAAGAACAATAAAGTATTAACGAACACCTTTAGTGGACTTTAACAGGGGTCCACTTCAACCTTTTTAAGGATCTTTTATATTTTATGAGAGAAATTTGAAAAGTTGTCAGATTAATAAAAATATTGAAAATTTATGTTGATTATATAAAAAAACGGTCAACAATAGTAAGGGAAAGTAGACCTTATCAAAATTAATGGCATTTATAAGGAGGTCTACTTACCCTGACTATTGTTATTCAAGCTCCAGAGGCAAGTACCTTGATGTGGTATTATTTGCTTGTTTATTACTTTTTAGTTGAATATTAGGAAAGTATTTTTAAAAAACTTCTTATTATATTTTTTAGATATCTCTTTGGTACATTAATTTCAGCCTTCCATAATAAGCCGTTTGGGAAATACAGGGTGTTAAAAAAATTAAAAAAAGTTGTATGATATAACGGTATTTTTATACAACAATGAATTAAATATTATATGTATGGGATGAAACGGCGACGACCTCCAAGTATGCGTGACAAGTCAATCACGCGGGTTCATCCTGGGAAAAGCGTTCCCACGTATCTAACAGTCGTCCTCCCCAACCTTCCCTAAATCCCTCCTTCTTCATCCCCTGCAAAATCCTATCCCCGATTATCCTCCCAAACCTAATGACAGTGATGGTGTGAGCACCGTGCCGAGGTCTAAAAGCCTGGGGGTCAAACCAATCGCTAACGAGCTCCTTCCGATGCCCAGGCAAGGTCAGTCGTATTAAGTGCATTATCCTGGTAAGTCGGCTCTGCCAGGATGGACCGTTCTTTCCGGACATAGTCCTGGGTACACTTATGAATTCAAAGCAAAAACAAAAAACAGCAACACAAAAAAAAAAACATCGGCTCATCCTCGGAGGATGAGCTTTTAGCCTCCAGTCAGGAGATTATTAAAACCTGCGGCAGCGGTACCAGCCATAGTACCCCAAAAAATCCAACGCCTGGATGCAGTGGGAGTGCCAGCCACAGCACATCCACCCATCCCGAAACAGGTACCAAGCCAGGTACTAAAAAGAAACGGAGCTTCGAGTCTCTCAAACGCGAGTACTCGAAAGCTAAGTTCATCCTGAGCACGATCGCTCGGAACGAAGCCGAAGGGAAAGCGGATGAGAGGGACTTGAGTGATAAGGCCAAGTATGAGGAAACAGTTCTGCGGTATGAAGCTCATACCTCAGCTGTAGAAAAACCTGCAAAAAGAAACAGGTCCCAAGATGGGTCCAGTGCAGGTGGGCAAACAGCCAAGGTCGCCAGATTGGAGACCTCAGAGAAGAAGCTAACAGTAAAGTTTAGTGATATCGCTAAAAATCACTTAAATGTTGCTGTTGTGGACAATAAAGATACAAACCAAAAGGTTTCGTCCAAGCTATGGACGGAACAGGAAGGCAGGCTGTCAGAGATGGTCCTGGATCATATATTGATGGGCGACGGGGGGCCACTTTCTTGTTTTGATTCATCCACTGTAGTCAGGGGCTACAGGGTAATCAAGTGTGAAGATCAGTTCTCCTTAGATTTCCTTAGCAGCAGTGTTGCAAAGATTAGTAACACCTGGGAGGAAGCCAAGATCGGCCTAATCCCAGCTAAGCAAATCCCTAGGAAGCCTAGAGCGCGCATTTGATTTTCAAGGATGGAAATTAACGGGGAGAGGCTCCTCAAAGCTCTAGCACTACACAACCCGGAAGTCCCGATGGGCAACTGGGAAATTATTAAAAAGGAGGAGGATACAACTGACTCTCAGAAGAGTAGTTTATCCTTCCTCCTTCTGATTAATGACGAGAGCCGGCATCCGCCGAACCAAACTCAAGATTTTCCAGTCGGAAAGCCCTGAGATTGACGAGGCGGATGAAGCGATCTACCTGCTCGAGGAGATGTCTCTGGCCAAGGAGACTGCAGGAAAAGACCTACATGCCACTGATGATGAAAGTTGTCCAGGCGAATCTTAAGCACTCTAGATGCGAATCGGACAACCTAATGATCTTCCTGTCCAAGGAAGACATTGACATAGCCTTACTACAAGAACCCTGGGTAAACACCTCCAGAATGAGAGGTCTGAACCACAAAAACTACAATCTATTCTACAAGCCTGTAGATAGCCATAGAGGTAAGCCAAGAACGTGTATTCTATTTAGAAAACACATAATTGCACATCTTTGTTCTAATTTTAGCTATGAAGACATGACTGTCATCAAAGTTGAACAGAATGACGGCAAGCAAATGTATATCAGCTCGGTGTACATGCCGCATGATGAACAAGCCCCGCCAATCAAGCTTCAGGAACTGGTCCACGCCAAAAATAGCAAGCTGCTTATTGGATGCGACGCTAATGCCACACACTCCCTGTGGGAAAGTTCTGAGATAAATGAAAGAGGTGAGTCACTTTATGATTTTATACTAAATAACAACATATCTATTTGTAATAGAGGCAAAACCCCCACATTTACCTTCCCTTACTCAGATAGGCACCCGGGATGGGAAGATATAATCGACATTACATGTACTAGTAACGATGTAGAACCTATGGTAGAAAATTGGAGAGTATCCAAAGAGAGATCTTTTTCTGATCACAGCTGGATACTCTTCAATATCATCTTAACAACCAACAGCCCCAAACCCTATAGAAACCCCAAAAACACAGACTGGTCTAAGTTCAGATCAGTGCTAAAACAAAAATTATTACCCGTAAGCAACGACAATAGGGATATAGTAACGGTCTCATTCACCCCCCCCCCCCACCGGTGGGATGACAATCTTATCAAATCAAAAAAGACAAATAATTCACCCCCCCCCCCTCCCCCCCCTCCACACCGGTGGGATGACAATCTTAACAAACTAAGGAAGATGACTAGGGATGCCTACAATATCTGCTATAAGCAAGGTACATGGCAACTTTACAAGGACCGTCTTCGCGAATATAAGAAGGCTGTCAGGACGGCCAAAACAAAAACTGGCAAGAGTACAGTGAGTCCATAGAAAGCACTAGGGACTCAGCTAGGTTAAGCAAGATCCTAAGTAAGGATCGCACCAACCCCTCCTTTCTTAAGAATACGGATGGTACTTGGACGGAATCATCCGCGGAAACGTTAGAACTACTAGTAGACACACTTCCCAGGAAGCACTGGAACGGTAGCGGAGGACACCCAGCCGGGTGACCAAGCTATCTCTATGCCTCCCGTGGAATGGCTTAATACACTTATAACACCTGAGAAAGTCGCCTGGGCCATTGATATCGGTATCTTCCCCAAGATGCTTCAGGAAACCACGGTATGATGACGGTATCTTTCCCAAGATGCTTCAGGAAACCAAAGAGATAACCATCCCCCTAATAACAAAACTATTCAAAGGCAGCCTTAAACTTGGCCATATTTCGCAATGGTGGAGGCAGGTGAAGGTAGTAAGTAAATCATTTTATTATAATTAAATTATATTATAATTTTATTATGATTTAGTAAGCACTCTAAATGAACACCTACGTTTAATGAATGCAGACACTAAAACAAAAATAATGATGAGCTTGATGAAAAAGTTCAAAAAGCAATTATATTTTATAATAATTCTTTACACAGTACTACTAAATTAAGACCGATAGATTTCATTAAAAAAAATTATGACCGCAATGATATTGAAACCTTAGCAACAAAATTTGAGCAAGAAAAAATTAAAAGAATTACAAAACTAAATGAAAATCATAATTCTAATTATAATTTGAATGACAACGTCGTAAGTAATAGAAATATCGGTAAAATTAAACCTAAGTATAAGAGACTAAATAATTATGAGAAAATTAATAATTATATTACAGATATTAGTAATAAGCGCAAAATTAAATATAACATTAATCAAAGAAGAAGAAAATTTCAATATCAAGAGTAAATAAATAAAATCACATCAAAAAATTATATTTCATTTCAGATGCATATCAAATTGGATGAAAAATTGATAATAGATTCCTATACAAAAATCCTTCATATAATAAATTTAAAAGAGTATAAACAATAAATTTCTGTAATTGAAAAAAATATAGAAACTTTAGAATTAGATAAAAATAATGAAAATAACGACATATGATATAGAGAAGTCTTATTAGCTAAACACAATTTGCATACCATTGTACCACATATTTTAAAAGACAATAATAAAAAAACAAAAACGAGGACTAATAAACATATTTGGTTCAGCAATAAAGTTTATTACAGGTAATATGGATAATGAAGACGCTACAGATATAAATAACCATTTAAATAATTTAGACGAAAATATGAAATCAACAATTAAACAAGTAAATGAACAAGTTATAATTCACAATAACTTAATCAAAAATTTAAATAATGTAGTCGATGACATAAACAGACAACGAGAAAAACTAACCGCAATCCTTAATGAAACTGACAAAAATTTAATCGCTATGAAAAAATCAAATTTCTTTTTACAATTATATATTGACATTAGTTCAATTAATAGACAATTAGAAAAAATATCTGATATCATTCTTATGAGCAAATTAAATATATTAGCACATGATATATTAACCGAAGAAGAAATTAATAAATATAATATAACAATTACTAAATTTCCTTTTATAAAAAATAGCATTTTGTTTAAAGAAGAGATATTAATTTTAGTTAAAGTATACCAAATTTTACAGTAGAAAAATACTATAACGCATTAGTGATTCCATTCCCGAATAACCAGAAAGAACAATTAGATTTTGATATGGAAGAAATAATTTTTCAAAACAATAATGTGTACAGTAAAAATAAAGAAATTACATTAATGTTTCATAATAACGATTGTATCAGAAATATTTTGCAAAAATCTAACATTTGTGAGCTAAAAATAAATAATTTAACTTCAATAACAAAAATATTTGATGATTTAATAATTACAAGGAATTTGCCTATTGTTGAAATTATTCAGAATTGTAATGATCAAAATATCATAATTAAAAATAATAATGTAATTAAATTTAGAAACTGTAAAATAACGATAAACGATAATGTATTTAAAAATAAAATTGAAAATTTCACAAATAGTTTGCTAATTCCAATTGTTCATACCAATTTTACTAAAATTTTAAATAATTTAACTTTAGATAAACTACATATTGAAAATACAAAATATAGAGAAGTAATTGAATATATACAGTATAAGCACGACATTATAAACTATAGCTATTTAAGTTTAAGTTTGATCATAATAATTATTGTATTAACATTTTTTAATTTTGAAATGTAAAAATAGTAAACCTAAACCGAATATCACTAAAATTGAGCTAGTTAATACACACAAAGCAGATCCTTTTGCGGGGTCCGCAAACCTTTTTAAGGGGGGAGATGTTATATAAAATAGTTCCCATACTTTACTCCCACAACATTTTACATAACTTTAACGATCACACACTGTTTTTTGTTTTCATAGCTGTCATTATTTTTTCCATTATTCAACTTTTGGCGACATTCTGAACTGATATGATTTTTTCGGCCACATGTATAACATTTAATATTTTTACGTACCTTTTTGAATTTTTCTTTAGCTGATTTCATCCCTTTGTTAAAAAATGCAACATCATTGCCAGAGCTTTCTGCAAATTGAGAATCAAGCAATTTCATTTTGATTGTATTGGCATTTATTTCCACGCTGCTTCCTTCAAAACTCATTATCATCGGTTTTTAGTCCTCAGTGAAACCAGCCAACATGATAGCACCAAGCCAATCATCATTTATTGGAAAACCAATTCCATTTAATTTATTTGAAGTTTGCATGATATCTTCAATGTACAGTTGCATATTTCCACTATTTTCTAAGCGTATAGACATAAGCGACCGAAGCAACCCAATTTTACGCAACCAGCCTTTATCTTGGTATAGCGTTTCTAATTTTCTCCAAATTTGTAAAGCAGAAGTGTAACTTTGAAATCGACAAACTGAAAGGTAGCGAAATTATTATTATCAAGGAACATATAATGATGTGTCAACAGACAAAACTAAACGTGTTTTGGCCTGAGTTAATTTATCTTCTTTAGTTTCAACAGGTCTCTCAGCATCTTCTCCAGCTTTAATGCATTTATCAAGCTGATTCAATTCGAAATAATTTTGAATCGCAAACTTCCAAGTATGGTAGTTTTCGCTACCTTTCAGTTTGTCGATTTCAAAATCACTTTGTCCCATCTTTCTCTTAATGGAAATTTTATTTGTTAATTTAACTTTTTATTTTAAAAATATTACCGATGCTCTAGATAATTTCAGATTTTTTTATTTAAATCTGGGCCCATAACCTGTTCGCAGATTTTAAATAAAACCCGATGTGTTCAGTGTGAAGTACAAAATCCAAAAGCAGTCTTTTATTCATATGTGTTTGACAGTTCATATTGTTATATAAAATAGTTCCCACACTTTACTCCCACAACATTTTACATAACTTTAACGATCACACACTTCTCATATTCTTATCAAATAGATTTCATTTAAATTATAAAATAAACTAAATTCGCATAAAGCTCACCTTTCGTTAATAATAAAATAAACTATATTCCCAGACTAAATGTAAGCTCACCTTTCTTTAATAATTAAAATTGCAAACTTCATACCTTAATCAACACAAAATTAAGAATAGATTTTAAGTAAGAAGTTTAGTTCAAAATTGTACTCCTTCCGGTTAATAAGTAGATTCAGTAAATACATTTTATAACAAATAGTTTTTTTAACTTAAGTATTTTTAAGTTTAAAAATGAACAATTAAATTAATAATTTTAACTTGTGTTATTTTTTTTATTAAAAGTTACAATAAAGTTTAAATATTAAAACTGTGTTTTATTCATTTTCCCTGAACATATAACTGGCGCAGTCGGAAACTACTAATAATAAACGATATGTATATGTAACTATTGTGAAATTATTTAGAAAAAAAGGGAAAAATAGAATAAAAAAAAACTACAGTCAAAATATTTTTTTTTTAACAAATAACCAAGTTATAATAAAACAATTAAAAGTGTATAAAAAAAAACAAATAGAAAAAAAATTAAAAGAAAAACCTGGAAGTAAATCAAATAAAAAAAATTAATAAAAGTTGCAGCAAATAATATAAATAAAGAATCAACATTTTACAAAAGAATCCAAATAGTTCAACATTGCTCAACAATCAACAATTTCAACAAGAGAAACAACGAACGCATTAACAGCGGTAAATAAATTTTTTTTTTTCAAAATTATAAAAATAAAATAAATATTTCATTGTAGTTAAGAATTTATTTTTATAAATAAAAAGTGTTATTATTATTATAAAATAAAAACAAAAATATTGAAAATTAATAACTATAATATCTGAAAAAATAGATGAAATAAATCATTTTTTGTTAAATTATAAAAATAAAAGAAATATTTTATTTTACTTAAGAAAATTTGTTAAAAAGAAAAAAGAGAGTTATTATTATTGTACATAAAAATTAATTAAAATTAATAACTATATAATACATATCTGGAAAAATAAATTAAATAAATATTATATAAAAATGAATGAAGAAACAAGGAAAAATCTTGATTATATTGCAAAACATATTAATTATATTACACCATTTGACAGTAATAAATATTGTTTGTCTGGTTTTATTAGCAGAATAGAATCACTAATACATTTTGTTACACCACTTTCTAACGAGCTTAAAGTAATAGTGTTAGGTTATATTACTGATAAAATAGTGGGAAAAGCAAGACAAAGTCTCATAAAAAATGGAACAGTAGAATCTTGGGAAAGTTTAAAAGTAATATTAATTAAAAACCATAGTGAAAAAACACCAATATTAGATTTAATTGACGAATTAAAATCGACTAGATGTGACTCTACGATCGAATTATTTATCAAGAAGTTAGTAATTTACTATGTAGAATTAATAATGCAAAAATTTTAAGTGGAGAGGGTTCAGCAGCACAAGTAGTAGAAAATAATAGACAAGTTCTAAAACATTTTACAGAAAAATTACCACCCTTAGCAAAAAATCTAATTGGCTGCAGAAATCCTGCAACATTAGACGATGCATACGAATTATTATCGCAGTTCGGTTATTTATCATTTACAAATAAAAAATATAAACCTAATACGAGTAATAACAACAATTTTAAACGTAATAACAACTATCATAATAATAACAATTATCATAACAATAACAATTATCATAATAATTATGATAGAAATACAAATCATTCAGCTGATTACAAACGTAATAGCCAACCAAATGTACAAAGTGAACAAAATAATGAAAACAAAACTAATGTAGCTAGTGTACAATCTCGTAGGTCTAGTAACTTTTCAAGAAGTGGAAATTCTAGACAAAATTTCCAAAGAAATAATGCGTTACGCAATAACGAAGTTGAACCCATGGAAATTTCTCTAAACGAAAACAAAAAAATACCTCAAAATTTTCCAATACCTGCCGAAAAAACTACCCTATATAGTAGTAAAAAATAAATTCGTAATTTAAAATTCATAATCGACAGCGGTGCGGAAAATAGTATAATAAATCCTAAAAATTGTAGTAGTAAATGGAAAATAAATTCTCCCAATAAATTAATTAAAGTATTGAGTAGAAATATTGAAATTAATACAGAATATAGTTTTCCAATATTCCAAGAATTCAACGAAAAAACTGATTTTTATATACAATTTTTAGAATATCAATATCATGATAAATTTGATGGAATAATCGGAAACAATATACTGGTTGCTTTAGATGCGATAATCGATTTTAAAGAGCGATTACTACGCACACGCAATGCGGTAATACGTTTTTATTTGAATAATGATGAATAACTCTATTCAAACAACTGTTATATAGATGATTCAATAAATGTTTTTAGTAATGAATCAAATAATAATATTCCAATATAAAATTTTTCTAAAAATTTAAATCAAATTATTGATGAGAGCAATTTTTTATATAATAATGAAGAAAATATACTACAAACTGTTTTTAATAATGAAATAGGTGATTATAATGATAATGGCGATATATTGTCCAATGCAGCTACTATTCATAGTGGAACGGAAGATGATACGAATTATATTAAAGTTACCGAAAGAGCTATGTATAAATCTCTATAAAAATCAAATTTTTTTTCAAACTGGTGATAATGAAAAATTTATAACGAAAATAAAACTTAAAAAAATTCAAAACCACATTACTGTTAAACAAAACAGCAATTTAATAGAAATATTAAGAAGAGTGATTAAAGACAGAGGCGTTATGTGTATCTATTGTGAAGACATAAAATTATTTGTACAAATACAAGATATATACGTCTAAAATTTTGCAAATAGTAATTTAAAATTACTTAAATCTAATATTAAATTAATAGATATTACCGATAAAGAGAAAACATTGTGTATTATCAAGGAAGAACATTTAAAAAATAATCACCGTGGAATAAACTTAGAGTATATAGAACAGGAGATGCTATAGTTAAAATAAAGTGAAGCATTTTTTTGTTGGGGGGTAAAGAGAAATATTTCATATATTTCTATATAACATGTGCAAATTTTTGACAATCATTTGCAAATTTTTGACAAGTAATGCTCTAAAAATTCTCAAAAACTTGGTGACATAGCTTGTAGGGGCAAATTTATATTATAACTTCTCCTGTTCTATATACTCAAAGGGAATAAATGAAATTTTTTATGAATTAAAACAAAAGTACTACTATCCAGATTTAATGAAAACTATTACAAAATACATAAATAACTGTGAAATATGCATATTAGCAAAACATGATCGTCAGCCTATAAAAATTGATTATAACGTAACGGAAACGCCGAATAAATTTAATGCAGTAGTACACATAGATATATGGTTTCCTTCTAAAAATATTATGTATGTGAGAATAAGATGTCAAAATTATGTCATTACTGAATTTTTTTTTTATGTTGGTAGAAGTGAATTGAAAATGACAAATGTAAGTTGTTTGAAAGAGGCAGTTGGTAGTTTTTTTTTTTAAATGTAAAGTCATAACGTTTGAAATTATTAAAAATCATTATATTATATTTAAAATTAAAATCAATAAAGATATATAATTTATATTAAAAAATTATAAGTCTACAATTTTTGGGGGCTCAACCAACATTAAATAAAAAGACGCTGAGTAATTAATATTGTTTTAATTAAAAGACGTGAAGGTTCATGTAAATTAACCTTTAAAAAAAATAGACGCCGAAAAGTAGCAGCCATTTTCGTTTGAAAAATTCTAAGTTTTTTTTTGTATAGAGACGATTTTGTGATTCAAGATGGCCACTATTAAAGAGTTGAAAATTATGTTTGAAGATGCTCAAGCAGAATGGAAATTAAAGTGGGAAGAACAGAATAAAAAACAAAAGAAATTGGAAGCTGATTTACAGAAAAAGGAAGCTAATTTGATGGAAAAAGATGCTGAAATTGCAAAAGCTGCAAAATATTTTAAACGTGAAAATGATGAAAAAGAAGATTTGATAATTAAATTACAAGAAAAATTAGATGTTACAGATCAAAAGAATTTGAGGAATTTAAGGAGCAAATTGTTCATGTGGAACAGCGTGCAATTGTAGCTGGTGGTGCAGGTGATGCTCAACAACAAAATTTAATAACTTTTAAGGATGTTGAAGATTCGTTGTCAAAATTTGATGGTAAAAATAATTTGCCAATTGGACTTTTTTTGAACAGTTTGAAGAAACTGCTATTCTAATTGGATGGAACGAATTACAAAAATTTTTTAATTGTGAAAAATTAATAATAGATGCTGCTAGAGACGTCATAGATTTGATGAAGCCGAAAAATTATATTGAATTAAAAGCTGTTTTAAGAGCTGAATATGGTAAAAATGTTTCAGCATTAGAATTACGTCGTATTTTAATGAATGAGAAAAAGAAAAGTTCTGAAAGTTTTCAAGAATATATTTTAAAAATGCAAAAAATTGCTACTAAAGGTAATGTTGACGAAAAATCACTAATAGAATGTATTGTTGATGGTATATTTGACAATTCTGGTCAAAAAAGTTTTTTATATGAAGCTGAAACAATACAAGAACTAAAAGATAAAATTATTATTTATGAAAAGAAGATAAAAACTTGTATAAATAAAGGTGTTGAAAATAAATTTAAACAATTTAGTCAACAAAATAAAGTTACAAGTAATGAATCGTATATTAGAAAGTGTTTTAATTGTAACGATGTAGGACATACATCAAAGTTTTGTCCCAACAAAGAAAAGGGTACAAAATGTTTTATTTGTCAACAGTTTGGCCATATTTCAAAAGTATGTCCAAAAAGACAAATGGTAAATTCAAAACCAAATACAATTAATATTGCAAATGATTTATCAACTGTTATTAAAGTTAATATTGGTGAAAATGAAATTAATGGATTAATTGATACTGGTGCTTCAGATTAATTGATACTGGTGCTTCACAGAAAATTAAAATTAAAATCAAAATTGCAACAAACAAATAGAACTTTTGTTGGTTTAGGTGGTTTACCAATATTTCCTTATGGATATATAAAGGAACAAATTAAAATTGAAAACGATTTTTTTGTAATTGATCTGTATATAATGCCAATAGAAAAAATGAACATTTCTTTAATATTAGGAAATGATTTATTTAAAAATGTGGAATTAATTATAAAAAAATACGATAAACAAACCCCGGGTTTGTCAAAACCACATTTCCTCAAAATCGCCACATGTAGAACTATGAGCTATTCTAAAACAATGGGAATTCCTATACGTGTATATTGTGCAGTTTTAGTAGTATTTTCAATGTACTATAATATTGTGCAGTTTTAGTAGTAAATATTGTGCAGTTTTAGTAGTATTTTCAATGTACTATACATAGGAAAGATATAAAAATGATATGGTAAATATAGGTAAAAAATGTGTCCCTGTTCGATTTTATTAATTTTTTTTCCTTCCAAGTTTATTATTCCAACAAAATATATATAAACTTATCATTTAAGTTTTCTTTAATTTTGCTTTTAACTGAACATATAATGTGATATAAAATAATATCCAATATTCCATTTATATAGCTCCTAAGAATATGCAAAATGTTCGTTTTTTGCAAAATTTTACATGAATTTTGATTAATTATAAGTGTGAAGCAAATGACTATAATTTATTAATTAATGCACTTTAAAGAAATATGATTTTCGAAACTTTTCTCAATATTTGTTTTTAAAAATATTGTGCAGTTATAATTTTACAAGTAAATTAAAAATGTAATTTTTTGATTTTCGCAAGGCCACAACGGAAAGGGGAGGGGAGATACGGATACAATTTCATTAGAGACTCTAGTTATTTTTTAGATATCTCTTTGGTATATAAATTTCAGCCTTCCATAATAAGCAGTTTGGGAAATACAGGGTGTTAAAAAAACTAAAAAAAGTTGTATGAAGATAACGGTATTTTTATACATCAAAGAATTAAATTTTATTTCACAAAAAAGATAAAAGATTTTCCTATCTTATGGCTTTTACAGACCTCAAAAATTTTTATTGGTTTAACAGTTATTAGATGTTCAATATGGGTAATTTTCGAACTTGGAGAGGGAATAACTCAGAGGGGAAAAGAGATAGAAGAAAATTTTGTTCTAGTGGACCTATTATTTTATTACTATCTATTTTAACACTCTATCTTAAAAGATGTAGAAGTTTGTAAACGGACGGACGGACAGACAGACGAACATACGGACAGACAGAGTGAAACTAATATACACATTTCTTCCAATTTGGTTGGAAATGTGCTAACCAGGTGAAATTAAATTGAAAAAATTAATTACTGATGAATCAAATATATCAGATAATAATTTAAGTGAAATTTTACTTATTGATGATTTTTGCATTGATGTTAATAATCAAGTTTTTGAAGACGTTTGTGAGGGAGTTGATGAACGTTATAAAGGTGAGATTTTCAATTTAATTAAAAGTTATACAAATAAAACCAATGACGCTCAAAAATTGTTTTGATTGCTGATGAACCTGTTTCAATGTACCCAAGGAATTTAGCTCCTTTAGAGAAGAATCATGTTGATAAGCAAATTGATGAATGGTTATGTGAGGGTATTATTCATGCTAGCCCAGTAACTGTTGTTCGTAAAAAGAATGGTGAATATAGAGTTTGTATTGATTACCGACGTTTAAACAAAAAAATACAGAAATATAAATTTCCTATTCCACGAATTTTTACGTTCACACATCAATTGAATAATTTAGCAAATTTTTCAATTTTTACGTTGATGGATTTAAAGAGTGGATTTTTACAAATGCCTGTTCATCCAGAAAGTCGAAGATATACAGCATTTGTAACACATACTGGACATTATGAATTTTGTAAAACACCGTTTGGTTTATGTACAGCACCAAACACATTTTGTAGATTTATTCAAGATATTTTTAGTGATTTGATACGAAAAGATGTTATAAGAGTATATATGGATGATATATTGATTCCTGCAAAAAATGAAAGAGAAAATATTGATAAAATAAAATTGGTTACGGATATTGCATCAAAACATGGTCTTGAATTTAATTGGAAGAAATGTCAATTTTTGGTTAAATCAATTGAATATTTAGGATTTATAATATCTGAAAATAATATATTGCCGTCTATTCACAAGAGTGAAGCTGTCTTAAAATTTAAACAACTTGAAAAAGTTAAAGATATACAAAGTTTTCTTGGTTTGACTGGATACTTTCGACATTTTGTTAAAGATTATTCGTTGATAGCAGTACCTTTGACAAATTTATTAAAGAAAAATATTAAATTTGATTTTGATAATTCTTGCCGTCATGCTTTTGAGATGCTGAAAAAAATTATAACGTCTGAACCAGTCTTAAGACTTTATGATCCATTCGCAGAGACAGAAGTTCATACTGATGGTTGTAAAGAAGGTTTTGAATCATTTTTGCTACAAAGAAGAAATAATATGGAAAAATTTCATCCAGTTCAATATTATAGCAAAAAATCTACTGATGCACAAAAAAATTATCATTCTTACGAGCTTGAAGCTATTGCTGTTGTTTATGCTTTACGAAAATTTCGTCCACTGGTGTTAGGTTTGAATTTTAAAATAATTACTGATTGTTCTGCTTTTCAAAAAACAATGAGTAAAATAGATGTACCGAGTCGAGTTAAAAGATATGCTTTAGAGTTGCAAGAATACTCTTATCAAATAGAACATCGAGCTGCTGAACGTATGAAGCATGTTGATGCTCTCAGTCGATATCCTATAAATTTATTGTATGATGATGTAACTGTAAATTTAAAAGAAAATCAAGAAAAAGACAAATATTTAAAAGCTATTAGAGAATTACTGAAAGTTGGTCCATATGAAGATTATACAATTGAAAATGAAATAATAATGAAATTTGTTGATGGTAAAAATTTAATGATGTTACCATCTCATATGCAAAAAGATATGATTAAAAAAATACATGAAGAAGGTCATTTTGGTGTTCGAAAAGTTGCTGAATTGATTAAAAAAGATTTTTTTATACCAAAATTAAATAGATTGATTGAAAATTGTATTAGATGTTGTCTAAAATGTATATTGGCTAATAAAAAATCTGGTAAAGGTGAAGGATTCTTACATTCGATTCCTAAAGGTGATGTTCCTTTCAATGTTTATCATCTTGATCATTTGGGTCCAATGTGCGAGACGTCAAGAAATTATAAGTATTTATTTGTTGTTATTGATGGTTTTTCAAAATATGTTTGGATTTATCCGACACGTACAACAAATTCTAAAGAAGTAATAAGTAAATTACAAAAACAACATTTTGGAAATCCATTAAAAATCATAGTAGATCGTGGTACAGCTTATACTTCGAATGAATTTATTAGTTATTGCCAAGAAGAAAAAATAGAAATTCATCATATTACTCCTAGTGTTCCAAGAGGTAATGGTCAGGTAGAGAGGACCCATGCAATTATTATACCAGTATTGGCTAAACTTGCAATTGATGATCCGTTAAAGTGGTTTCGATTTGTAAATCGTGTTCAAATAGCAATAAATTCAACATTTCAAAGAAGTGCAGGTCGTACTCCATTTGAAATATTATTTGGTGTAAAAATGAGAAAAGGAAACGATTATGAAGATGTTTTGAGAATTTTAGAAGAAGAATCTGTACAAATTTTTGATGATGAACGATATGAAATTCGAGAAGAAGTAAAATTAAATATTATGAAAGCTCAAGAGCAACAGAAAAAACAATTTAATAAAAAACGTAAATTGTCGTATAAATATATTGTTGGTGATTTAGTTGCCATTAAACGTACTCAATTTGGAACAAATTTAAAGTTAAAAGAAAAATATTTAGGGCCATATCAAGTAGTTTCGGTCAAACCTAATGAAAGATATGAAGTATTACGCTATGGTTATTATGATGGAGAAGGTCCGATTCGAACCACCTCATCTGCTGATTTTATGAAATTGTGGCAAATGGAAGATTCATCGGAGACCGATAATCCGTAGGATGGCCGTGTGAGAATAAGATGTCAAAATTATGTCATTACTGAATTTTTTTTTATGTTGGTAGAAGTGAATTGAAAATGAGAAATGTAAATTGTTTGAAAGAGGCAGTTGGTAGTTTTCTTTTTAAAATGTAAAGTCGTAACGTTTGAAATTGTTAAAAATCATTATATTATATTTAAAATTAAAATCAATTAAGATATATAATTTATATTAAAAAATTATAAGTCTACATGTATGTCACCACAATTGACAAATTTAGCAAATATGCTACCATTCATAAATTGAACGACAGAACTTGGATTTCTATTTTAAAAGTATTAAAAGAAAGGATAACATTTCTTGGAAAAATGCAAAAATTAATATACGATAATGAAAGATGTATACTTCATAACTCCGTCGAGTTATTTTAATTAAGACCAATAGATTTCATTTAAAAAAAATTATGACCGCAATGACATTGAAACCTTAGCAACAAAATTTGAGCAAGAAAAAATTAAAAGAATAACAAAACTAAATGAAAATCGTAATTCTAATTAGAATTTGAATGACAACGTCGCAAGTAATAGAAATATCTGTAAAATTAAACCTAAGTATAAGAGACTAAATAATTATGAGAAAATTAATAATTATATTACAGATATTAGTAATAAGCGCAAAATTAAATATAACATTAATCAAAGAAGAAAATTTCAATATCAGGAGTAAATAAATAAAATCACATCAACAAATTATATTTCATTTCAGATGCATATCAAATTGGATGAAAAATTGATAATAGATTCCTATACAAAAATCCTTCAAATAATAAATTTAAAAGAGTATAAACAATTAATTTCTGTAATTGGAAAAAATATAGAAACTTTAGAATTAGATAAAAATAATGAAAATAAAGACATATTATATAGAGAAGTCTTATTAGCTAAACACAATTTGCATACCATTGTACCACATATTTTAAAAGACAATGTTGTGGAATAAAAACACCGTCTTTGTAATAAACGATAACTAATTGTTTGTACCATAAAATATTTGCTTTTCGCATTGCGTAACAAGAACAATATTTATTCAAATATAAAATATTGTTCTAGTTAAATTTGTATTATTAAACTGTGTCAATAATTTAATAATGCTTAGTGCGCAATTTTGTCGACTATGCAATTTTGGGTATGAAAACAAACAATTAATAATAATTAATATTGAGTGCAATTACTCAATCATAAATTAATTATGTTATTAGTAAATCAAAGTTGTTTACATTTTTTATGTAAACAAAGGCCGGCAAATTAAAATTTGCGTATAAATACTTGGATTTTTTGGTAATTCAGGGAGTCGAAATTTATTCAGCTTACAGTTAACAGCTTTCAGAATTAAAGGTTCTGTACAAGGCTAATTTGTTAACATAAGTTTTGAATAAATAAATAGTTAATTTAGACTTTAAATATTTGAAGTTTTATTTAAATTATTACGCTCCCAGTTCAATAAGAATATATATTATATAAATTGGCTATAGCCAGAATATAATATATCATAAACATTTGAACACAACATTGGCGCAGCCGGTAGGATTGAACACAACATTGGCGCAGCCATTAACATTTGAACATAACATTGGCGCAGCCGGTTAACCAAGTACTACGTTTCTTGGTAGAACCACAATTTTTTTTGGACCACTTTTGGAAATTTTTGAGAAAATCAAAAAAAATCAGGATTTTGTTCACGGACAAAAAATCGAAGAAAGAGCAAAAGCAGTTTTTTTTGGAAATCAAGTCGAGAGCAATTTTAGCAGCCTACAACGAGAACGAGTACGTTACGTCAGTAAAATACAACGAAACAAAAAAAAATTACAAATAAACACCCTTGTACTTCGCGTGAAGCGAACAAGGGATAAACACGACGCAATTTCGCGTAGTTTCTGTTTAAAATTTTGTATTTTTTTTTTTTTGTAAAATTTTTTTTTTTCAAAACACAAATCAAAGTAGTAGTTTTTTTGTTATATTTGCAATTGTTTTTACTGTTAGTAGATTTAAGTAGTTTAGTTTCATTACAAAAATAATTTAGTTTTTTTTTCACAAAAGAAAAAAATAATATATTTACTTTAGGTATATCCATTATTTTTGAATTTTTTATATACCGTTTTCTTGTCGTTTTTTTTAATAATAAACAAAGTAATGCCGGTAACTTTTTATACGGTGGGAACAATACATAATACTAAGCACGGTAAGGTATGCAATAATTGTATACGCAACTGGCAAAGTATTACTTATCCCAAATTCGAGAAAAAACCATACAGTTGTATAGTTTGTAATAAAACTCTTCTTTGGTTAAAAGAATAAATAATATACCATTTTTCTTGTAATAGACCATTGTTTTTTTATGTATAAATAATTTTTTTTCTAATATATATATATTATTATGAGAGCATAAAATAAAAAAAAAATGAAATGAAAATAAAATTATAGTTTTTTTTCTTATACATGATTGATATAAATCGTTTTTTATAAATAGTTTATTTTGTTTGGGATCTTTAGATCTAAATTTAAAGGAAATTAATTTTTTTGTATTTGGCTAGTTAATAAAAAAAAAATATAAAAAAAAAATGTTAGTGAATAGGAAGATTTATTTTGTCTTAAGAGTCTCGCGTTTTTTTAAGGAAATTTCTCTGTATAATTTCTTTTAGTTTGGTAATATGGGTTTTTCCAAAAATTTTATGTGTTTTATGTAGCTTTCGTTTTTTATAAAAAATGTCTTTTAGCGACGGAATGCTGTCCGTCACTGAGACATTTGAAACTTTTTAAGTACAAGTACCAGTATTTTCCGGGTCAGGAGAGAATCCGACTCTGGATTTACAAAATTTTCTATATCTGGCTGAAGAAGCTTATTATGTAACTGAATTTAGGGGAAGAAGTTTTGTCCTAAACAATCTTATAAGAAGTAAATTAAAAGGAAAAGCGAATGCTCTTTTCCAACATAGAAATATTATAGATTTTGAGGAATTTAAAAATGTTTTGTGTGATTACTTTGTACCTTATAAGGACCTTCCTCAATTAGCTAGGGAATTGGAGGAATGTTATCAGGGACAGGATGAAACAGTAGAAAATTTTGGAAATAGACTCTTGCAAAAGCTGGAGGCATACACAATTATGGTAGAAAACACTTACCCAGGTGAGGGTAGGGTTCTAAAAGAGGAAATGATGAAAGTAGCAAAACGCAGTTTTATAAGAGGATTACTTTCGGAACCATTAAAATTTTATGTGAGATCACAAAATTGCTCAAATTTAAATATAGCAGTACAAAAAGCGATCGAATACGCCAGGGAAAACTATACAAGGAGCAATTTAACAGAAAATCTGCCTAATGATAATGATATTTCCACATTATTAAAGAAACTATTAATGAAAATGGATGATCAAAAGACAGGTTATCATAAAAATGAAAATAATAATAATTATAATAACGAAAATTATTCTACGGGACAACAATATTTCGAAAGGCACTCAGTACCAAACCAAATAAATAAAATAAATAGCTACAATAGCTACAATAGAAATTTTAGTGCAACTAATAATAATTATAGAACAAATAAAAATAATTTAAAATGTTATAGTTGTGGAGAACTAGGCCATACTAGCCGTTTTTGTATAGCATATAGAGAAAATTTAGTGGCGCAAAATTGTGACTGGTGCGACAGCCCAGGACACAGTATATTTCACTGCCCTGCTAAGCAAAAATATGAATCGCGTGCTTTAATAAGTGATGAATCAAAACGCCCTGATTCATCCCAAACCATTATGTTATTAAGAAGACAAAATTTACAGACAAATACTGAATTACCACTGAATACATCAAACATAGAAAAAGCAAAGTTCCCAAATGACAATGGAGCTCAGGTTATCATAATGAATAGAAATTCATTTAAAATTGAGGAAAAAAGTAGTCAAAATATTGCATATAATACGCCACAAGGGCATAGTAAAACATTGAGAAATAGTAATGAAGAATTTTGTAATAATAATGAAGTAGAGAATGAAAATGAAGTAATTAATATGGAGAAAAGAATACCCAGAGATGGTAGTTCTAATTATAATAATATATATAAAAAATGCAATATTCAGGGTAGGTCGAAATTACAGGAAATTTCGAGTACCACAAATGAACAAAAGGCGATAGAAGTTCCTTTTGTTAAACGCCCAATTAGAAAACCTGAAGTAAATTTATCTTCATTTCAAGCTTGCAGTAGTACCACGCTTGGGGACTACCCAAACTATTTAGTATTGGTGAATTCGGCATTCAAAAAACCAGAATTAAAAGAATTGGAAAATGAATTAAATCCAGTAAATTTTTGTGGAGAAAATAACTTAAAAAATAACAATGTAATAAATAAATCCGAAGTAATAGAAGAATATAATGTAGTAGAAGAGAGTAAAAACTTGGACGTAGAAAAAATAGAATTTGGAACTGTTATAGAAATACAGCATAAAAAAACTAAAACTATAAGCAACGTACAAAATAAACAATGTAGAAAAAATAAAAGTAAGAATAAAAAAATACATAAAAATGAAGAAAATTTGGAAGAAGCATTAAGTCATATTAGACTTTTATATAACAATGAAGAAGTACAGGATAAAAACGAAGAAATGTTAATTTCCGAACTTAAACCGAGTATAGTTCCACAGCAGGAAAATTATCAAATAATACAATTTAATGCAAATACAGAAAAGTATATCCAAAAGCACGTAGAAAAAATAGAAACAGAATTGATTCAACAAAAGGATAAGAGTCAAGTATGGACCAACTTTAATACAAATTTTGTTGTAAAAATAAATAATTTAACTCAAAATACAGAAATACAAATAGTAAAGGAAAAATCGAATGAAAATTGTTCGCTAGCAAATGCGCACAAAACACATAAATACTATCCTTCTATAATTCCGCGGAATTATAAATATTTTAGGAAACATGCATAAAATTAGGAAACTCGAAAATAATGATTTTTATAACTTAATAGTTTAGTTTTTTATATTTCAATAAAAATTGTTTTGTCTTTGATAAGAATAATTAATCTTTTTTAGGTGCATATTTTTAGGAGAAAAATTTAAAATCAAATTAATTTTTTTATATAAATTAATGTAGTTTTATTATTATTAATACAACATAATAAATATAATTTTAAGTTTTGGGGGTATTATAAGTTTTAAAATTTTTTGTTAGTACTTAAAATTAAACTTTTAGTAAATTTATTATTATAAATTTTAACTTTTAGAGAATAATAATTAACTAGCCAATTACAGTTAAAAAAAACGAAGTAGAGTTTTATTAAAAAATAAATGCACTTGTAAAAAATATATATATATAGTTGAAAGTTATTAAAATAATCTAAATTTAAATTCGCATACATTTATACTGAGTTAAATTAAATTAAGAAATTTAAATGAAACAAAATGGATGTATTTAATGGATATATTTAAAGTAGAGGAAATAATAAAATAAATTTTTGTTAATAATTTAGATAATTATATATGTACTAAATGTACTAAAAATTAAAATTGAAATTGTAATATATAAATTAAGGTAAAAAAAAAAAAAAAAAAAAAAAAAATTGTTAAAAAAAAAGGGAGTTATATGTAATCTATATTAAAATTAAAATAAGAAAAAAAAGTAAGAATTTGAAATAAAACTTTATGACAAAATAAATCGATTGTTAATATGTAAATGCAAAAAAAAAAAAGAAAAAGGATAAAAGGGGAAGGAATTGGAAGAATAGTAAATTAAAAATGATTAAAACTAGTTTGATTTAAATAAATGGAAAAATGTTTTGTAAATTATATTATAGTAATGAAAATTAAGAGAAATATGTAGGTAATATTGTTTAAAAATAAAAAAAGAAGAATTATTTAATGAAAATGAAGAAATATTTAAAAAGAAATATGTAAAGTTGTTTAAAGAATTATTTAATATTGTAAAGGAAGAAATATGTAAAGTTGTTTAAAATAAAAATGAAGAATTATTTAATATTGCTTAAAATGAAAATGAAAAAATTAGTTGTATATTTAAAACATGAATATTGTTGAAATAAAAAAAAAAAAAAAAAAAAAAATTAATATTTAAAGTTTTATACTTAATATTGTTTAAAATGAGTAAATGAAGAATTGTTTAAAGTTTTATGTTGAAGTTGAAAAATGTAAATTTGTTATGAAAAGAATTGGAAAAGTTATGATCATAAAATTATAGAAATTGAAAATTGTATAAATTTAATACATAAATGTTTTAGGGAAACGACCGAGCCTAATCTCTTAAAGATAGGTGAATTTTCTTAACCAATTGTTAAGAGTGCATAATTCGGTTTTTAAAACAAAATGTTTAAAGAAAGAATAAAAGGAAAATAAAAATAATTGTATTGAAGAAAAAATGTATTAAAATAAAGTTGAAAAGGAATTGAAATGTATATAAAATTGACAAGTGTTTAATAAAGTTGGAAATAAAATATTGTTAAAATATAAAAATAATGTATGTAAAAGAATAAATTTATAAAAAATTTATATATAAAAGGTGTATATAAAATTATACCTATTTTAAAAAATTTGTATATTAAAAATTGTGAAAAAAAATATATATGAAAATAAAATGTATAGAAAATAAGATTAAAAAATTGAAAAAAAAAGCTGAATAAATTGAACAACTCTGAATTGCCCAACATTCAAAAAATGTATCCATTTTTTGTACTTCAAAGGGGGAGGTGTTGTGGAATAAAAACACCGTCTTTGTAATAAACGATAACTAATTGTTTGTACCATAAAATATTTGCTTTTCGCATTGCGTAACAAGAACAATATTTATTCAAATATAAAATATTGTTCTAGTTAAATTTGTATTATTAAACTGTGTCAATAATTTAATAATGCTTAGTGCGCAATTTTGTCGACTATGCAATTTTGGGTATGAAAACAAACAATTAATAATAATTAATATTGAGTGCAATTACTCAATCATAAATTAATTATGTTATTAGTAAATCAAAGTTGTTTACATTTTTTATGTAAACAAAGGCCGGCAAATTAAAATTTGCGTATAAATACTTGGATTTTTTGGTAATTCAGGGAGTCGAAATTTATTCAGCTTACAGTTAACAGCTTTCAGAATTAAAGGTTCTGTACAAGGCTAATTTGTTAACATAAGTTTTGAATAAATAAATAGTTAATTTAGACTTTAAATATTTGAAGTTTTATTTAAATTATTACGCTCCCAGTTCAATAAGAATATATATTATATAAATTGGCTATAGCCAGAATATAATATATCATAAACATTTGAACACAACAACAATAATAAAAAACAAAAACTAGGACTAATAAACATATTTGGTTCAGCGATAAAGTTTATTACAGGTAATATGGATAATGAAGACGCTACAGATATAAATAACCATTTAAATAATTTAGACGAAAATATGAAATCAACAATTAAACAAGTAAATGAACAAGTTATAATTCACAATAACTTAATCAAAAATTTAAATAATGTAGTCGATGACATAAACAGACAACGAGAAAAACTAACCGCAATCCTTAATGAAACTGACAAAAATTTAATCGCTATGAAAAAATCAAATTTCTTTTTACAATTATATATTGACATTAGTTTAATTAATAGACAATTAGAAAAAATATCTGATATCATTCTTATGAGCAAATTAAATATATTAGCACATGATATATTAACCGAAGAAGAAATTAATAAATATAATATAACAATTACTAAATTTCCTTTTATAAAAAATAGCATTTTGTTTAAAGAAGAGATATTAATTTTAGTTATAAGTATACCAAATTTTACAGTAGAAAAATACTATAACGCATTAGTGATTCCATTCCCGAATAACCAGAAAGAACAATTAGATTTTGATATGGAAGAAATAATTTTTCAAAACAATAATGTGTACAGTAAAAATAAAGAAATTACATTAATGTTTCATAATAACGATTGTATCAGAAATATTTTGCAAAAATCTAACATTTGTGAGCTAAAAATAATTTAACTTCAATAACAAAAATATTTGATGATTTAATAATTACAAGGAATTTGCCTATTGTTGAAATTATTCAGAATTGTAATGATCAAAATATCATAATTAAAAATAATAATGTAATTAAATTTAGAAACTGTAAAATAACGATAAACGATAATGTATTTAAAAATAAAATTGAAAATTTCACAAATAGTTTGCTAATTCCAATTGTACAACAAAGCAGATCCTTTTGCGGGGTCCGCAAACGTTTTTGAGGGGGCAGATGTTATATAAAATAGTTCCCACACTTTACTCCCACAACATTTTACATAACTTTAACGATCACACACTTCTCATATTCTTATCAAATATATTTCATTTAAATTATAAAATAAACTAAATTCGCATAAAGCTCACCTTTCGTTAATAATAAAATAAACTATATTCCCAGACTAAATGTAAGCTCACCTTTCTTTAATAATTAAAATTGCAAACTTCATACTTTAATCAACACAAAATTAAGAATAGTTTTTAAGTAAGAAGTTTAGTTCAAAATTGTACTCCTTCCGGTTAATAAGTAGATTCAGTCTAGTTAAAACAAATAGTTTTTTTTAACTTAAGTATTTTTAAGTTTAAAAATGAACAATTAAATTAATAATTTTAACTTGTGTTATTTTTTTTATTAAAAGTTACAATAAAGTTTAAATATTAAAACTGTGTGTTATCACTGATTTTAAATAACTAGATAAATCATCATTTGAAAAAAAATATTGTTATAGTTGGGCTCCAGAGGGCGCATGTATCGCTTTTAACAAACAATATTATTTTTTCATTTCTCTCTCTTTCAGTGAGAAAATTGTTTATGTATATTCCTTTTTCCCGTTTTTTGTTGTTTTTATGGCCTGAGAATTTTCATTTTGCTTAAGAAAAAATTCATTTTGAGAAGAATAGAAAAATTCAATGTAGGGAATTTTTCTATTTTTTCATATTTTACGTTACGGAAAATTATTATTTGTCAAAAAATTTTATATAATGAATGCTTATTATTTGTTTTACAGGATTTTTGATTTTACTTTATTAAAAAAAACCTCTAAAAAAAATAATTAAAAAAAAATATTTAAAAAAAAAAATATTGTCTCTGATGGGGATTGAACCCGGATATTATTTTTCATAATTTTTTCATACAAATATATGAAAAAAATTAGTTGTGTCCTCATGAATGATAAAGATAACCATATAAACATCTAAATATATATTTTTTTAAATAAAGTTGAAATTAAATTAATTTTTTTAAAAATGTTTTAAAAAAATAATTAAAAAAAAATTAATTTAAAAAAAAATATTGTCTCCGATGGTTATTTTTCAAAATGTAAACATATGAAAAAATGCCGCGCAGCCTAACTACTGATCAGTAGTTTTATAATTACGGGCTTTTTTTAAATTCAAATACTCTAAATGCATATTTGGAGTATATCTTGCACCCTCTATCCGCATAAATGAAAATTATAACTGTGATTTTATACTACTACTTACTACCTTTCCTTTGCGAATTTTTTGAGCTTATTCACAATTGTAAAACACGATTTTAGTATTTGGCGCCTCTAGCGGTAGAAATTTGAAATACAGTTAATGGCATCGTATTCTACTCTTAACTACGTTTCCAACGAGTAGTCACACTTCATTTTTGGTGAACATTTACTATATTAAATTACAAGTTTTTACTTGTATTTTACTGCCCTCTAGTGGCAAAAAATCAGATTATGAGAATGTCTGGTTTATTTTAGTTTATATTAGCTTTCCAGCGCTTGCTTTCCCTTCATTTTTGTTAAGGATTCACCAAGTAAAATAACATTTTTAAAAAATATTATAATTATATTTTACGCCCTCTAGTGGCAGAACTTGAAATTATAACCACTGTGGTTTTATATTACTACTTACTAGCTTTCAGATGTGATATTAAACATAATTTTTGGAGCTTTATTGACGATAGAAAATCATTTTTTGATATTAACATTTTACTTACTTTAGTATTCAGCGCCACTAGCGGTATAAATTTGCAATATGGTTACCGGCATCGGTTTCTATTTTTAATTACCTTTCCAATGAGTAGTCAAACTTCATTTTTAGTGCACATTTACTATATAAAATTACATTTTACATCGAAAAAAGATGTTTTGGCAAAATGCGAATAGCGCCGTCTACCGGCCGATTTTAAAATTCTATCAATTACATCTGGTTCTCAATTAATCAAGCTTTCTATCGGTGGGTTTATCTTAAACCTCGGTGTACAGTAACTATGTTAAATAACTGCCTTTTATTGTTTACATCGGACAGATGGACAGACGGACAGAAAAGTGTTAACATAAGGGATTTTTTTTTTTTAAAAAGCCCTAAAAAATTGTCTTGTCTTATGAGTGATGCATATTAATTATATATATACATAATCATTAATTATATATGTACATAATCATATTACACACATATTTAATAAATATATACATATTGTATTATGCGAATAAGGAAAGAATCTGCCATCGTTGTAATATCAATATTCATAGACAGGCAGGATTAATTTTGCTTCATATTTTTCATATATTTATATGTGTATGGTTCAATTCCAATCAGGGACGATATTTTTTTAAATAAATTTTTTTTTACTTATTTTTAATTTAAATTTAAACAAATTAATTTAATTTTTAATTTTCAATTTTATATATATGTACATATGTTTAAATGTTTATAAGGTTATCATCATATATAAGACAAAACTAATTTTTTTCATATATTTGTATGAAAAAAATTATGAAAAATAACATTCGGGTTCAATCCCCATCAGAGACAATACATATTTTTTTTAAATTAATTTTTCTAAAAATAAATTTTATTAAATATAATAATGCCGGTATGACAATGGCTTGACGAAATCCAAAAAAAAACTAAAAAATGTCTCTTTGTGCGACTGAACCACAAATATTTTTCAATGAGAGACAACTATAGTGTCGTATTGATGCTGTCAAATATATTGTTTTTGTTTTTTAATCTGTCAAAGATATTTCGCTGCTCGAATACTTGTTTGCTTCATACGCCTCTGACATTTTCACTTTGCTCCATATCCACCCTAAATTTACAACTTACAATTTACACATGTTAGACTTCTTGGTCCGTGTTTCAAGACGGGTCCCGAAGATAACTGGCACGGCTCCATGTCCATCTTATAATATAATGACTATGAAAATTACTATGGATATAAGGCACAAGAAAAAAAAAAAAAAATTTGACATTAAAGTTCTATCTCAATGAGCAATGGATATGGAGCAAAAAAATTAATTTAATATTAATGTTAATGTTTCATGTACATTGCTCATTTATATAGAGCAAAAAAACATTTCATAAAAATAACTTGAAAAATGTATAGAAAAGTTGCTCTACGTGCTACCTTTTTTCTGATTTTTGAGAAGTGAGGCAAGCAAGCATTGAAAAAAAAGAAGTGGATGTGGAGCAAAACTGCTACTCGATATCTCAGTAACTATTAGAGATAAGAAAAAACGAATTGCAGTTTTAAAAAGAGAATCTCCCAAACACTACAGATATGGTCCTAACTCAAAAAACTCTAAAATGGCGCAAACAAGTATTCAAGCGGCGATTTGCAATAAAATAATAAAAAAAATGCTTGAATATTGAAAAAAATCATGAATGTCAAAAAATATACAAAAAAAATCCAAAAAAATTTCGATTTTTTTTGACAGAAATGGTTTTGTTGCTGCTACACAGTGACAAATCATTAGCGACATGGATTTTTTTTGGATTGTTTTTGGATTTTTTTTGTCTTTCAGGATTTTTTTCAATATAGCGTGTTACTCGCACTCATATCTTTTTCTCATATAAGAAATATTACCTCTCCCTCTAAATGGATAGTTTCTGAAAAATTTAAATTTTCAAGCCATTATCATACCGGCATAAAGTAAAATCAAAAATCCTGTAAAAAAATAATAAACATTCTTTATCAAATTTCTTCATAAATATTAATTTTCACTAACATAAAATAAAAATAAAAATTCTAAGGCTTAAAAAATCAACAAAAAAGAAAAAACGCAATAACGGAATATACATTTTTTTCTTATTTTCTCACTGAAAGAGAGAATTAATTTTGCTGCTCACATATTTTCAATTTATTTTTCAAATTTCTGAAAATGGTGTATGTGGCGGCACCTGTTGACGAAAGTATGCAGCGTCGGTGATTTATCTAGTTATTTAAAATCAATTGTTTTATTCATTTTCCCTGAACATATAACTATATATTATAAAGAAGGAAAACCCTAGGGGATACTAAACACCTTTTAAGATGACGTCATTACATAACGGTACTTTATGACGTCAGGGCTCTGAATAATGACGTCATTTTACCCGTAAACACCATCTAGTGGCCGAAAAATACATTACAAATTTTTTTTAAAATGCATATTTTTGCCATTTTCTCCTTAACGGTAAATTGTAGGATCCCATTTTTTTTTAAATTGTACCTAATGAAATTCCCTATATTCTAAAAAAAAAACTTTTAATTATTTTTTTAAGTCTTCTAGAAAAAGGATTAAAATAATATTTTAAAAATCAATTTTTTGCAACTTTTCGGAAAAGGGTAAACCCATTATTAATTGCAAAACTTTTATGGCCAATTTTAAGTTTTTTACGCCCTTTACCTTAAATTTTTAATAAATTTATAATTTATCATGTAGGAACTGAAATTCGTACAGATTGTTGGGGAGGACATAGATTTAAATCTAATTGTTTATGTACATAAAACAGTAAACCATACGGAGAATTTCGTAGATCCAGAAAATAATGCACATACCCAAAATATGGACCTAAAAAGACGTTTAGGCCGATGTGGTATACGGAAATATAATATGGATTTACATTTATGTGAATTCCTTTGGAGGAAAGAAGCAAAAAATAAAAATCTCGATATATTTTCAAAATTAATTTTTGATATTACAATGTTATATTGTGGTTGAAAAAAAAGAATAAATCATAATAAGAAATTTAAAGTTTTTCCTATTTTTTATCCTTTTTCTGGAAGACTTTTGTTAGAACAAGTTGATTTAAAAAAAATTCTGAAGCTTTGCTCTATTACACTAAATAAATTATCTTTATTATCTTAAAGGTAAGCATTAAAATCCATTTAATGCTTACCTTTAAGATAATAACGGTAAAATACTCACTACACCTCTATATCTAGTAATGTGCAGTTTTAGACGACATCTTAAAAAAATAATTAAAAGTTTTTTTTTTTCAGAATATAGGGAATTTCATTAGCTACAATTTAAAAAAAAATTGGGATTCTACAATTTACTGTTAAGGAGAAAATGGCAAAAATATGCTTTTTTTTTTAATTTGTAATGTATTTTTCGGAGTCCTGATGTCATAAAGTACCGTTATGTAATGACGCCATCTTAAAAGCTCGGGCCCGTTATTCGGAAGTACAGCCAAAATTTCAATGCTAAATTAGCCTCAAAATTTATAAAGTGTCGAATTAAAAAAGTTATTGGTAATTCTATGTATGAATTAGAGGATTTAAAAGGAAATTTTGTAGGTGTTTATCATTGCAATTTGATAATTTGAGTCTAAATATCGTAAAATGGTTATTGGCTTGTTTTAAACATTTTTATAGTTATTATAAAATTTAGGTTATTGTTGATACTTTTGGGTGGTACAAAATTATTCATTCATTTCTTATTTATGTAAGTAAATTTTGGGCTCTATCTGTTAGATGTTTTTGAAAGTTTTTTTGTTTGTTTATTATGGTAGAGAGAAAACTAATTAATTCGTTATTAATAATGTATAGTGAATCTATTGAAATACCTTTCAATTTCAACATTAATGATAATTTTAGTTGATACGTCTATCGTAGGAAATATCTATATATATATATTTAGTATATAAATATAGATTTAAATATAGAATTAAGAATAAGCTACATTTCAATTTTGTAATTTAGGCATAATTATTGAATATCTTTGTACATAGTTATAGAAAAAGGTTGAAACAAATTTTTTTATGAAAATTTGTTTTCCACTAGAATGCGGTATTACATACTTTGAGTTATGCAGTATATTAATTAATATTAATGTTTGAAATTCCATATTGACTAGGTATATTGTATTTGTATTTATAGTTGTATTTTTTTTTCTCAGAAATTTCGATGTCATAAAATTTCATCGAATCTCCTGTCCTGTAACGAAAAATTTTATGTACTCCCTCGTCTTTAATTTCTTTTTGTCTTTTGTGTTAGATTTGATTATTGTACTATTTAATTTTTTTGTGGCGTGATATCGGCTGATCTTGCTATGGAAATTATAAATTATAATTTTCTTTTGAGATAAAATATTTTTCGGTGATGAGAGGAATGAATTTATTTTTGTTGAGTCAGTTAAGTAAGGAATTTGATACAATTAGGTTGTCACACCTAATAATTTTTTTATATAGAAGTAATTAAAGTATTTAAAATTAACAAGAAAGTTAATATAGTTATTTGATTAAATTCTGTTTTCGCGCCTAATAAATTTTTTTTATATCGAATTGAAGTAAAGTAATCAGAAAATTAATAGAATCGGCATATATATATACCGATATATATATTCATATATAGGTCTAAGTTTTTTATATTTAATGGCGGGATGTTCCGACTTTATAATAATAAAAAAACAAAATAATAATGAGTGTAAAACTTTAAAAAATTAAATTTCTGATCCAAACCATATAACATTATTTATAAATTAAAGAAAAAAGGAAAAATATAATAAATTAATAATTTTCAAATCGGATCATAAAGAAAAATGTATGATTGATCGGGATTATTATACAAAGACAATTAAAAGAACTGTACCAAAAGAAAATTATTTTTGGCACAGTAAATTAAAGTGTTTCACAATTACATCGAGAAATTTTATTCGAGTAAAGAAAGTTCCAGCTGAATAGATAATGTTGCGGAGAAAAATGTTGCAGATGTATATGTTGCGGTGATTGTGTTGCGGGATATATTGTATTTAGGGGTATTTTATTATAGTGGATATAGTTATGATAGTTATTGATTATGTATAATATAATTGTTAATATGAGGAAATAAGTTAACTATGAATTTGATTCATAGTTAACTTATTAATACATTATTAATAACGAATTAGTATTTTATTTATTTGTTTTATATTAACGTAGTTTATACTTAGAATGTGCAAATTTATCGAAAAGAAGTATTATAATTATTAGTAAATTTATAACAAAAAAAATGTAGTATCATTGTTGGATCAAGGCTAGTGTAGATTAATTTATTGGTGTCCATGATTATTTTCGTTAATTTTTTTCTTTATTTGATTTTCATATTTTTCCCAAGTTTTTTTTTTATTACAATATTAGCCGGAGTTCCGACAACAGGCCTGCTGCTGGAAGTACCAACTATGTGTGGCACAAAGGTAAATTTAAATAAATTACATGAAAATAAATAAATCTGTACGAGAATCTGATAAGGAAGAAAAAGAATATTGAAAGATATATTTTTAACGACTTTTAGAGTATCTATTTTTTGTGGGGATAAAAATTAATGGATAATTTCACTTCATTTTATGAATTTTTTTTGTTTATTTTTCTTCTTTTTGGCTATTTTTTTTTTATTTTTGGTCTTATTTTCGGCACGCAATTTTTTGTGTAAAGGGCAGTAAAGCGCAAAGAACTCCCCCCATACCACTGAGCTATGCTAGTGCATCGCTAGGCGTGCCGCGCTTATCAGCTATAACATCTGGCTTGCTGACATTGCTTCCCTTACATATGACCCCCAAAGGGAGCCCGAAATAGGTTGAACAGTTTCAATACAACATGGCATCCAACGGGGACACGAAGAAAGTAATTACAGGTTCGTTACAGATACTGCAGTGGTAGTATGCCAACTTTTGAACCACTAGCCACTTCACAATATGTCCGACGCTGTTGACTTACCGTTAGTGTTTGCGTACGGAATCTCTTACCTGGATCCGGGGGAGTGTTTGCCATCTAGCCAAAAAGAAGAAAAATAATTCAAAAAAAACTAGTTTAACTATAAAATTATTTTATCTCTATATATACATATATATATATGTATGTGCCGGTGATTATGAAAGTGGTCTTAGTCATATATTTTGCGTTTCGAGATATTTAAAGATTTGTGTTTGGATAAATTTAAAGATTTTGTGTTGGACAAAAACTAAGTCAAGCTAACGGTTCGCTTTCTACGCAATCTTTATGATTGTGCGTCAGATCACAATATTAGAGTATTCTTTACGCAAAATTTGCAAAAAATGATTTTTTTTTATTCTTGACTTAGACCACTTTCATAATCAACGGCACATACATATATCATATATATGTATATAACTAAAGGTGCCATAATATTCTTTTTCTTCCTTATCAGAATCTCGTACAGATTTATTTATTTTCATGTAATTTATTTAAATTTACCTTTGTGCCACACATAGTTGGTACTTCCAGCAGCAGGCCTGTTGTCGGAACTCCGGCTAATATTGTAATAAAAAAAAAACTTGGGAAAAATATGAAAATCAAATAAAGAAAAAAATTTACGAAAATAATCATGGACACCAATAAATTAATCTACACTAGCCTTGATCCAACAATGATACTACATTTTTTTTTGTTATAAATTTACTAATACATAATTATAATACTTCTTTTCGATAAATTTGCACATTCTAAGTGTAAACTACGTTAATATAAAACAAATAAATAAAATACAACAAATTGCTTATGGCCTGGTTTTAATATTTACTTCTACTTTACGTAATCAAATTCATAGTTAACTTATTTCCTCATATTAACAATCATATTACACATAATCAATAACTATCATAAATATATCCACTATAATAAAATACCCCTAAATACAATGGGGGTTATTCTACAAAACGGCGTATTTCAAATACGGTCGTATTTCAATTTTTGCTATTCTGCAAATCGCAATTACGTTTAATGGAAGACTGTATTATCACTGCAGTTTTTTTGTTATTCTGGAATACGGTGATATCGAAAGAATGAAACGTTTGTCATATATTTGGGATACGCAAGTATATAGTCGCGTATTTTGAATGGAAATGTAAGTATTACAATTTTTATTAATGAAATATCAATATATGTATGTATGTATATTATCCTGGATGAAATAAGGTATGCCCATATTTTCATCTGGGATTTTCTCTAGCACCTTGGGATGGATTGTGCTAAAAGTTGGTAAATGCATTCAAATTAGTGATCTGGATGAAATGATGAATGGCCATACTTTCATCTGGGATTTTCTCTGGTACCTCTGTATGGATTGGGCTGATATTTGGTAAACACAAAAACTCCATTTGCTCTACTTGGAAGATGGTTATATGATGAAAACGTGACTTCTGATATTTTGTGGGAAATAATGGAGGAGCACTGGCATTGTTAGCTATAGAACACTATAATGATTGTGTTTACCAAATATCAGCCCAATCCATACAGAGGTACCAGAGAAAATCCCAGATGAAAATATGGCCATTCATCATTTCATCCAGATCACTAATTTGAATGTATTTACCAACTTTTAACACAATCCATCCCAAGGTGCTAGAGAAAATCCCAGATGAAAATATGGGCATACCTTATTTCATCCAGGATAATATACATACATACATATATTGATATTTCATTAATAAAAATTGTAATACTTACATTTTCATTCAAAATACGCGACTATATACTTGTGAATCACAAATCTATGGAAAACGTAATAACACGAATATATATATACATATATACATACATACATATATATATAAATTCAAAACAACCTACTTCGTCTTCGTTATTGAACAAAAAAAAAATTTACATGAAACGTCATAATTTAAGTTTTTCAATACTATAGATAATGTGGGGATAATACAGTTCTTCGATCGTTTTCCATAATAGCAAAATAATTCGAAAGTGAAACGCAGAAATGAACGTATTTAAAATACGCCGTTTTGTAGAATAACCCCCAGTATATCCCGCAACACAATCACCGCAACATATACATCTGCAACATTTTTCTCCGCAACATTAGCTATTCAGCTGGAACTTTCTTTACTCGAATAAAATTTCTCGATGTAATTGTGACGTCATATAAATTTGCTTTGTTGATTGACATTGAGTATTTACTAAGTCAAAATACGCAAAACAAAATAAAAAAATCACGCCATAAAAATATATCATGCCATTAAATATTAAAAAAACTATGCAGTTTTACACCTTGATATTGTGCCAAGAATAATTTTCTTTTGGTACAGTTTTGGTATGCACTTATATTTATTATTTAGTTCTTTTTTTTTGTTTTTCCTTTTTTTTTATTTATCACGAATAGCATAAGTTTCCTCGAATTTTAAAAGTTCACAGTCGTAAACAATAAAGTTCTGATATAAAGAAAATTATATTATTTAGCCCGTATTTTTTTTTTGTGAGCAAAACTGTGCAGTTTTGCAGTAAGTTGCACCAAATTTATTGTGCCAAGAATTTTTTTCTTTTGGTACAGTTCCTTTCATTGCCTTTGTATAATAATCCCGACAAATCATACATTTTCCTTTATGATCCGATTTGAAAATTATTAATTTATTATATTTTTCCTTTTTTCTTTAATTTATAAATAATGTTATATAGTTTGGATCAAAAATTTCTTTTTTTAAAGTTTTACACTCATTATTATTTTGTTTTTTTATTATTATAAAGTCGGAACATCACGCCATTAAATATAAAAAACTTAGACCTATATATGAATATATATATCGGTATATATATTTGCCGATTCTATTAATTTTCTGATTACTTTACTTCAATTCGATATAAAAAAAATTTATTAGGCGCTACAACAGAATTTAATCAAATTACTACATTAACTTTCTTGTTAATTTTCAATACTTTAATTACTTCTATATAAAAAAATTATTAGGTTTGACAACCTAATTGTATCAAATTCCTTACTTAACTGACTCAACAAAAATAAATTCATTCCTCTCATCACCGAAAAATATTTTATCTCAAAAGAAAATTATAATTTATAATTTCCATAGAAAGATCAGCCGATATCACGCCACAAAAAAATTAAATAATACAATAATCAAATCTAACACAAAAGACAAAAAGAAATTTAAGACGAGGGGAGTACATAAAATTTTTCGTTACATATCCAAGGAGAACACTGAGTGAGGCTGAAGCTAGAAAGGTTCAAAAGGCTATTCTCAGTGCAATGGACGTACTACCAAAGAGAACTAATGTTAGGAAAACAGGCAGGGTTTCCATAAATTGCAAGGATCTAATGAGCAAGAAATAAGTAATATTGTTAAGGAAATGAGGCATATCCAGATGCGAAGCTCATCATGGTTGAGGGTGGTAAGGACTAATCCAAATAACCGACCTGTTCGGGATTCTTTCGTGATGATGATAATCTTCATGAGGAGAGAATCCTGAACAGGTTGGGGAGGCAGAGCAATGGTCTGCATACTAAGGAATTCGAAGGTGGTGAAGAAAGTGCTATTGGGGAAAGGCCACCATATGGTCCTCTCCATAGATGACACTTCTCCATGGTTCGGCCTTGATAGGATAAGTTTACGCCTAAGGCTGACATAACGTTCAAGAAGAGGAAAGGGCTAGCGCGGGCAGCAGTAGAAATATGAATGAGGCTATAACGAGCGTAAGGCCAATTGTACAATCGATTGATCCAATGGAAACAAATCCGGAGTCAAGGAAGGAAACACCACCACTTGCAACAACCGTGGTGACTTTAACAACATCAAATGAAGAAGCTCCAACAACAGAAGGTCTAGCTAATTTGACTCTGCCCGAGTTGGTCAAAAGAGCGTCGTAGCCACAACCATCTACCAGCGGCTACTCCAAAATGGCTGCTGGTCTGAAAGCAGCAGAATGTAGACCACCACTCCACAAGAGCAGTAAAGAAGGGGAAAGAGTGGTGGTAAAGCATAAAAGGAGAGAAAGATCGAAATCCCCACGCAGATCTTCAAGGCGTGAGAACCCCGTAACATACTATAATATCAAATTTACCTCTTTTTCACAGCTACTACGTCCCTTTAACAATATTCTGTAATTGGAACATAATTAATATTTTTGTTAAATAGGATACAGGCCCTTGGTCTAGAGTCCATATAATTATAAAGACTGGTAGGGACTGCTAGCATTTGCAAGAAGGAAGAATTTTATTAACAGAACATACGTACTATTTGTGTTATCAACAGACTCAGAAATGAGGTTCTCGATCTCACAATAACTACCTTATTTCTGACAAATATAAAACGATGGCATGTTTGAAATGAACCATCTTGCTCAGACCATCTTGCTCAGACCATAAGGTTTGATATCGAGGACCTTAGTCCCGAAGTTTCAGAATATCGCCCCAAGCGACGTACTGACTGGACGTCCTTTAAAGAAGATCTTATAGATAAACTACAATTTATTCCCAAAAGGATTAGGAACATAGAACATCTGGAAGAGGCCACCTGGACAACCAGCAAGGCTGTAACCGAATCTTTTCAAAACAGCTGTCCAGCACGCACCAGCAAAAGCAACAGACAGGTGCAGTGGTGGAACAACAACCTTGCGGAATGAAGGAAGAAGGTGCGCAGGTTATTCAGTAGAGCGAAGAACAAAAATCAACATGACTGGGGAATTATACACAACGGCTCTAACGGAATAGAATAAGGAGATTAGGAAAGCGAAAAGATCCTCCTTTCAGACGTTCTGCGAAAGGATTGACGAATTACCAGTAACAGCACGTATACACAAAGTCATGGCAAACGAATCCCCAGGCTCCATTGGACTTCTCAGGAAAGAAGATGGAAGCTACACGGACTCCAAAACGGATACGATCGAGGCTCTATTAAAGGCACACTTTCCGGGAGCCGAAACGATGGTAGATATCGACTACGGCAACAATCCAAACAGCAATGGCAGTCAAAGAAAACCAACAAAGGAAGAATGGATACAATCAAACAACATCATCAATCCAAAACGGGTGGGCTGGGCTATCAACACGTTCAAGCCATACATGTGCGATGATCGAAAAGGGCATCAGTGGATCGATTTGCAGATGGACAAAATCCATGCTGACCAGCAGAATCATCGAAATATCCCTTGGCAGCACACAGGTCAAAGCGAAAACTAATAGAGGCTGTCCGCAGGGCGGTGTATTACCACCACTCATGTGGTCACTTTATTGCCAAGGACATGCGGGCGACCTTGCAGTTATCATCAAAGGTAAATTTATAAATACTCAATGTGAATTACTGGTGTGCAACATAGTGGATAGCTGGTGTATTTTTAGTAGTATTTTCAATGTACTAGACAAAGGAAAGGTAAAAAATGATATGGTTATACATAGGTAAGAAATATGTCCCTGTTCGATTTTTCTAATTTTTTTTCTTTCCATGGTTATTATTCCAGGAAAATATATATAAACTTATTATTTCAGTTTTCTGTAATTTTGCTTTTAATTTAACATAATGTAATATGAAATAATATCCAATATTCCATTTATATAGCTCCTAAAAATATGCAAAATGTTCGTTTTTTGCAAAATTTTACATGATTATGCATTTTGATTAATTATAAGTGTGAGGCAAATGATTATAATTTATTAATTAATGCACTTTAAAGAAATATGATTTCCGAAAGTTTTCTCAATATTTGTTTTTAAAAATATTGTGTAGTTATAATTTTACAAGTAAATTAAAAATGTAATTTTTTGATTTTCGAAGGGCCACAACGGAAAAGGGATACGGATACAATTTCTTCAGAGACTCTAGTTATTTTTTATATATCTCTTTGGTACATAAATTTCAGTCTTCCATAATAAGCAGTTTGGGAAATACAGGGTGTTAAAAAAACTAAAAAAAGTTGTATGAAGATAACGGTATTTTTATACATCAAAGAATTAAATTTTAAAAAATTTGTTAATTTCACAAGTAAGATAAAAGACAGACCTCAAAAATTTTTATTGGTTTAAAAGTTATGAGATGTTAAATATGGGCAATTTTCGAACTTGGAGGGGGAATAACTCAGAGGGGAAAAGAGATAGAAGAAAATTTTGGACCTATTATTGTATTACTATCTATCTATGGTCAAAATTGTATTACTCTATCTTAATAGATGTAGAAGTTTGTGTAAACGGACGGACAGACGGACAGAGTGAAACTAATATACACAATTTGGTTGGAAATGTGCTAAAAACCATTCAAGGTAGTCATCCCAGATAGTAGCAATTGGGAAGCCAGCAAACCAGCTGAATCAGAGATAGAATGGTACACAGACGGATCAAAATCGGACGAAGGAGTTGGATCAAAATCGGACGAAGGAGTTGGATCCGGTATATACGGTAAAAGGCCTAGATTCAACAAAGCAGAGCTTAGGCGCCATAGCCACGGTATTTCAAGCAGAGGTACACGCCATCCAGATGTGTGCAAACGAAAACATACGCAGGAAATACGTGAACAAAACAATCACAATCTACTCAGACAGTCAAGCGGCTCTCAAGGCACTTGACTCGACCCAAATCAAATCAAAAGAGGTACTAGATTGTTACAACATCCTAACCAAACTAGGAGAAACCAATAGACTAACAATTTCTTGGATCCCTGCACATGTTGGTCACGAAGGAAATGAGAAAGCAGACGAATTAGCAAAGAGGGGAGCCTGTTCATCATTCCAGGGTCCGGAACCAGTCTTGGGAATATCAAAATGCTTCTAAAAGCTAAAATTAAAAACAAAACACCATCCCAAATAACTGCATGGAACGATAAAGAAGGTATGAGGCACTCGAAACGATTCATCAAAGGACCATCGAAGAAAAGAGCGAAAGAGCTGTTGCAGTGCAGTAGGAAAAAAGCCAGAACAATCACTGGCTCCCTCACAGGTCATTCAAGGCTGAGGAAACTCTTACACAACATGGGAATTTCACACGATCGAGTGTGTAGATTCTGTCAAGAGGAAGTTGAAACAGCAGAACACCTACTATATAACTGTATGGCTCTCCACCAAAGAAGACTAAAACACTTAAACAGCTTTATCCTAAATCCATTAGAGACATGGAATCTACCTCTGTCCGACCTTTACAGTTTCATCAACAGTATTGGTCTAGCAGATGAGTAACCAGGAGGGTAGTCACAGTAAGCCGGATGGCTGCAGTGACGAGGCTCTTATTGGGCGACTCTGTATTTAAACCTAACCACATGACACAGGTTTTGGGCCCTAACATGGCCCCACGAACTGCCCAACGAGATGTATTCTTCAATACCTTTTATTTGATACCTCTCATATCGTTTTGCATTAGGGGCCCCACAAGAACCATAGTACCTATCGGAGTACTCAACAAGATATCTTCTTCAATACATTTCATTTGATACCTCACAAGGCACTTGACTCGAAGATTTTTTTACGATTTTCGGCCCTAGTTGACCCACGGTGCCCCATGTACTACCCCCAGATATGTACTCATCAAGAACTTTCAATTGATATCCCACCTGATATTTTTGTATGATGGGCCCCAGGTGGAACAGATTTTGGTCCCACTAGACCCACGCACTACGCAACGAGATGTAGTTTGCACGACCTTTCATTTGATGACCCACATTACCAACTTTTAGAGCCCACATGCCCCACTGCGCCTCTCGGACTTTTCAACAAGATATACTCTTCAAGACCTTTCATTTGATACCCCACAAGATTTTTTGTATTATGGGGCCCTACATTACCCGTTTTGGGGTCACGTATAACCGAATGTGCCCCACGGACTACACTCATTGAGATGTACTTGTCAAGACCTTTTGTATGATACCCCATATGGTTTTCTTGGTACATTTAAAAAGTTAAGCGGCTCTCCGTTTTGGGCCAACTTGACCCACGCACTACGCAACGAGATGTACTCTGCACGATCTTTCATTTTATGACCCACATGATTTTTTATGATAGGCCCACATGACCAACTTTTGGAGCCCACATGCCCCACTGTGCCTCTCGGACTTTTCAACGAGATATACTCTTCACGACCTTTCATTTGATACCCCACATAACTTTTTGTATAATGGGCCCCACATGAACTAATTTTGGGGTCCCGTATAACCGAATGTGCCCCACGGACTACCCTCATTGAGATGTACTCTTCAAGACCTTTCATTTGATTCCCCACATGATTTTTTGAATGATGGGACCGACATTGCCCCCGTTTTGGGACCGAGATGACTCACGGCGCCGTCCGGAGTACTCCCCATTGAGATGTACTGTTGAAGACCTTTCATTTGATACCCCACATAATTTTGTATGATGGGGCCCAACTTCGCCCCGTTTTAGCAGCCCCTTCATGACTCACGGCGCCCCACGAAATACTCCCAATTGAGATGTACACTTCAAGACCTTTCATTTGATACGCCACATGATTTTTTGTATTATGGGGCCAACATTGCCCCCGGAATGACCCACGGCGCCCCCTGAAAACCCCCATTGTGATGTACTCTTCAATACCTTTCATTTGATACCCCACATTTTTTTGCATTATGGGGCCCAACATTGCCCCGTTTTGGGCCCGACATGGCACACGGCGCCCCCGGACTATCCCCCATTGAGATGTACTCGTCAAGACCTTTTATTTGATACCCTACATGGTTTTTTTGGTACATTTAAAAATTTAAGCGGCCCTCCGTGTCCCCTTCCACTCATCAGAAAGGCCTAAATTTATAGGGCAACACGAGCTCAACTTCCAAATACACGAGCTCAACTTCCAAATTTGAGCTCAATCGGTCAAGCCGTTTAAAAGTTATGGCCAGATGAGGAGATACCGACATACCGACATATATATGTAGTGTGAATTCATAAAGTTATAAATAAATGTGCTAAAAATTAGTTATAAATAAATGTGCTAAAATTAACCAAACTAGGAGAAACCAATAGACTAACAATTTCTTGGATCCCTGCACATGTTGGTCACGAAGGAAATGAGAAAGCAGACGAATTAGCAAAGAGGGGAGCCTGTTCATCATTCCAGGGTCCGGAACCAGTCTTGGGAATATCAAAATGCTTCTAAAAGCTAAAATTAAAAACAAAACACCATCCCAAATAACTGCATGGAACGATAAAGAAGGTATGAGGCACTCGAAACGATTCATCAAAGGACCATCGAAGAAAAGAGCGAAAGAGCTGTTGCAGTGCAGTAGGAAAAAAGCCAGAACAATCACTGGCTCCCTCACAGGTCATTCAAGGCTGAGGAAACTCTTACACAACATGGGAATTTCACACGATCGAGTGTGTAGATTCTGTCAAGAGGAAGTTGAAACAGCACAACACCTACTATATAACTGTATGGCTCTCCACCAAAGAAGACTAAAACACTTATACAGCTTTATCCTAAATCCATTAGAGACATGGAATCTACCTCTGTCCGACCTTTACAGTTTCATCAACAGTATTGGTCTAGCAGATGAGTAACCAGGAGGGTAGTCACAGTAAGCCGGATGGCTGCAGTGACGAGGCTCTTATTGGGCGACTCTGTATTTAAACCTAACCACATGACACAGGTTTTGGGCCCTAACATGGCCCCACGAACTGCCCAACGAGATGTATTCTTCAATACCTTTTATTTGATACCTCTCATATCGTTTTGCATTAGGGGCCCCACAAGAACCATAGTACCTATCGGAGTACTCAACAAGATATCTTCTTCAATACATTTCATTTGATACCTCACAAGGCACTTGACTCGAAGATTTTTTTACGATTTTCGGCCCTAGTTGACCCACGGTGCCCCATGTACTACCCCCAGATATGTACTCATCAAGAACTTTCAATTGATATCCCACCTGATATTTTTGTATGATGGGCCCCAGGTGGAACAGATTTTGGTCCCACTAGACCCACGCACTACGCAACGAGATGTAGTTTGCACGACCTTTCATTTGATGACCCACATTACCAACTTTTAGAGCCCACATGCCCCACTGCGCCTCTCGGACTTTTCAACAAGATATACTCTTCAAGACCTTTCATTTGATACCCCACAAGATTTTTTGTATTATGGGGCCCTACATTACCCGTTTTGGGGTCACGTATAACCGAATGTGCCCCACGGACTACACTCATTGAGATGTACTTGTCAAGACCTTTTGTATGATACCCCATATGGTTTTCTTGGTACATTTAAAAAGTTAAGCGGCTCTCCGTTTTGGGCCAACTTGACCCACGCACTACGCAACGAGATGTACTCTGCACGATCTTTCATTTTATGACCCACATGATTTTTTGTATAATGGGCCCCACATGACCTAATTTTGGGGTCCCGTATAACCGAATGTGCCCCACGGACTACCCTCATTGAGATGTACTCTTCAAGACCTTTCATTTGATTCACCACATGATTTTTTGTATGATGGGACCGACATTGCCCCCGTTTTGGGACCGAGATGACTCACGGCGCCGTCCGGAGTACTCCCCATTGAGATGTACTGTTGAAGACCTTTCATTTGATACCCCACATAATTTTGTATGATGGGGCCCAACTTCGCCCCGTTTTAGCAGCCCCTTCATGACTCACGGCGCCCCACGAAATACTCCCAATTGAGATGTATGAATTCACACTACATACATGACCAACTTTTGGAGCCCACATGCCCCACTGTGCCTCTCGGACTTTTCAACGAGATATACTCTTCACGACCTTTCATTTGATACCCCACATAACTTTTTGTATAATGGGCCCCACATGACCTAATTTTGGGGTCCCGTATAACCGAATGTGCCCCACGGACTACCCTCATTGAGATGTACTCTTCAAGACCTTTCATTTGATTCCCCACATGATTTTTTGTATGATGGGACCGACATTGCCCCCGTTTTGGGACCGAGATGACTCACGGCGCCGTCCGGAGTACTCCCCATTGAGATGTACTGTTGAAGACCTTTCATTTGATACCCCACATAATTTTGTATGATGGGGCCCAACTTCGCCCCGTTTTAGCAGCCCCTTCATGACTCACGGCGCCCCACGAAATACTCCCAATTGAGATGTACACTTCAAGACCTTTCATTTGATACGCCACATGATTTTTTGTATTATGGGGCCAACATTGCCCCCGGAATGACCCACGGCGCCCCCTGAAAACCCCCATTGTGATGTACTCTTCAATACCTTTCATTTGATACCCCACATTTTTTTGCATTATGGGGCCCAACATTGCCCCGTTTTGGGCCCGACATGGCACACGGCGCCCCCGGACTATCCCCCATTGAGATGTACTCGTCAAGACCTTTTATTTGATACCCTACATGGTTTTTTTGGTACATTTAAAAATTTAAGCGGCCCTCCGTGTCCCCTTCCACTCATCAGAAAGGCCTAAATTTATAGGGCAACACGAGCTCAACTTCCAAATACACGAGCTCAACTTCCAAATTTGAGCTCAATCGGTCAAGCCGTTTAAGAGTTATGGCCAGATGAGGAGATACCGACATACCGACATATATATGTAGTGTGAATTCATAAAGTTATAAATAAATGTGCTAAAAATTAGTTATAAATAAATGTGCTAAAATTAACCAAACTAGGAGAAACCAATAGACTAACAATTTCTTGGATCCCTGCACATGTTGGTCACGAAGGAAATGAGAAAGCAGACGAATTAGCAAAGAGGGGGCCTGTTCATCATTCCAGGGTCCGGAACCAGTCTTGGGAATATCAAAATGCTTCTAAAAGCTAAAATTAAAAACAAAACACCATCCCAAATAACTGCATGGAACGATAAAGAAGGTATGAGGCACTCGAAACGATTCATCAAAGGACCTTCAAACTCTTACACAACATGGGAATTTCACACGATCGAGTGTGTAGATTCTGTCAAGAGGAAGTTGAAACAGCAGAACACCTACTATATAACTGTATGGCTCTCCACCAAAGAAGACTAAAACACTTATACAGCTTTATCCTAAATCCATTAGAGACATGGAATCTACCTCTGTCCGACCTTTACAGTTTCATCAACAGTATTGGTCTAGCAGATGAGTAACCAGGAGGGTAGTCACAGTAAGCCGGATGGCTGCAGTGACGAGGCTCTTATTGGGCGACTCTGTATTTAAACCTAACCACATGACACAGGTTTTGGGCCCTAACATGGCCCCACGAACTGCCCAACGAGATGTATTCTTCAATACCTTTTATTTGATACCTCTCATATCGTTTTGCATTAGGGGCCCCACAAGAACCATAGTACCTATCGGAGTACTCAACAAGATATCTTCTTCAATACATTTCATTTGATACCTCACAAGGCACTTGACTCGAAGATTTTTTTACGATTTTCGGCCCTAGTTGACCCACGGTGCCCCATGTACTACCCCCAGATATGTACTCATCAAGAACTTTCAATTGATATCCCACCTGATATTTTTGTATGATGGGCCCCAGGTGGAACAGATTTTGGTCCCACTAGACCCACGCACTACGCAACGAGATGTAGTTTGCACGACCTTTCATTTGATGACCCACATTACCAACTTTTAGAGCCCACATGCCCCACTGCGCCTCTCGGACTTTTCAACAAGATATACTCTTCAAGACCTTTCATTTGATACCCCACAAGATTTTTTGTATTATGGGGCCCTACATTACCCGTTTTGGGGTCACGTATAACCGAATGTGCCCCACGGACTACACTCATTGAGATGTACTTGTCAAGACCTTTTGTATGATACCCCATATGGTTTTCTTGGTACATTTAAAAAGTTAAGCGGCTCTCCGTTTTGGGCCAACTTGACCCACGCACTACGCAACGAGATGTACTCTGCACGATCTTTCATTTTATGACCCACATGATTTTTTGTATAATGGGCCCCACATGACCTAATTTTGGGGTCCCGTATAACCGAATGTGCCCCACGGACTACCCTCATTGAGATGTACTCTTCAAGACCTTTCATTTGATTCCCCACATGATTTTTTGTATGATGGGACCGACATTGCCCCCGTTTTGGGACCGAGATGACTCACGGCGCCGTCCGGAGTACTCCCCATTGAGATGTACTGTTGAAGACCTTTCATTTGATACCCCACATAATTTTGTATGATGGGGCCCAACTTCGCCCCGTTTTAGCAGCCCCTTCATGACTCACGGCGCCCCACGAAATACTCCCAATTGAGATGTACACTTCAAGACCTTTCATTTGATACGCCACATGATTTTTTGTATTATGGGGCCAACATTGCCCCCGGAATGACCCACGGCGCCCCCTGAAAACCCCCATTGTGATGTACTCTTCAATACCTTTCATTTGATACCCCACATTTTTTTGCATTATGGGGCCCAACATTGCCCCGTTTTGGGCCCGACATGGCACACGGCGCCCCCGGACTATCCCCCATTGAGATGTACTCGTCAAGACCTTTTATTTGATACCCTACATGGTTTTTTTGGTACATTTAAAAATTTAAGCGGCCCTCCGTGTCCCCTTCCACTCATCAGAAAGGCCTAAATTTATAGGGCAACACGAGCTCAACTTCCAAATACACGAGCTCAACTTCCAAATTTGAGCTCAATCGGTCAAGCCGTTTAAGAGTTATGGCCAGATGAGGAGATACCGACATACCGACATATATATGTAGTGTTAATTCATAAAGTTATAAATAAATGTGCTAAAAATTAGTTATAAATAAATGTGCTAAAATTAATATAAAATCTATATATATTATATATATCATATACATATATGTATTAAAATAGGAGAGCAAAAATTTATTAAAGTGCATATATTTTTTATTAAAGTGCATATAAATTTATTAAAGTGCATATAGTGCATATAAAATTTATCATATATATTAAAATAGGAGAGCAAAAATTTATTAAATAAAAAATTAATTATTTATTTTTAAAAAATGCCTGTTTGATAGTTTCATGTTTTCAATTTAAAAAAAAAAATTCTATTTTAAATAAACTAGCATAACGAAATAATATAGTACATGATTTTTTTTATATAAAGCTATGTACAGACAGAAAGTTAAAATGTTGTGAAAAAATTATTTGAAATTTGTACATTTAAACCTACTGAAAATTTTGACTGCAATTTGAAATTGACAAAATAAAAAAAAAAGCCAAATTTAAGTCAATAATATATAATATAAACATTATATGTATTTGTCGTTTTACAATAAATATATGTATTCAAAATATTAATTTTTCACGTTCAATAAATGTACAATCATTATTGTAGTTGTGAAAAATTTGTTTTTTTAAGGTTCATGCCTCTGATAAATAATTTCGTTTCACGTCGAGTATGTACTACTTTTTTAAAAAAAATTCCCGACTTTTTCACGACCTAAAAATTTATATGGGAAATCATCATTTCACTTTCTGTCTGTACATAGCTTTAAAGATTGCGTACACAATGGCGAAATCTAATGGCGAATTTTTCCAAAGGATGGATATATATATTTATGTATAAGTGCGGTAGAGACAGCAATATCGTCCACAAATTTTTTTGGACGTCCAATTTTCGAAATTTAATTTCTTGACCTTGAACTTAAAGTTAATTCTCTTGAGCAAGAAAAGCTTATAAATACATTAGATTTTGTTGGTTTACCGAACGTTAATAACAATAATGTAATTAGTAAAGTGCAGCAATGTCTTTCTGTTGGTTTGGGTGTAGTTGTTGATGAAAATCAAATAGAAATCAAATAGAGAAGTGTTTTATTAAAAAAATTAAAATAAACAATGATATTGAAAACAATTCCGAAGGGACTCTTCGGAATTGAATATTGTGTGCGTAAAATTTGTCTCTAATAAAATTAAAGAGAATATTATAAATAGAAAAAAACAAATAAATTGCGTTTAACGAGTAAAATTTTTGATAACGGCACTGATAAAAACATCTATATAAATGAGAGTTTGACGTCACAATCCCGAGAAAAAGTTTAAATATTTATGGTGCAAAAATGGTAAAGTAATGTTGAGAATAGAGGATGGTGCTGGTATTGTTGTTGTTAAAATCCTTAATGATCTAAATAGTATATAAAATTGTTATCATATTAAATTTTGTTTTGTTTATGAGTTTTTTAAATTCTAATTTTTTCTTCGATCATTATGATTTTGATAACAATAACAGTGGATTTATAATTTTGAACCACATTTCATTTTCTTGTCAGAAATTTGGATTTATAATTTTGAAATAAATGATTATGATCTTCCAGGGTATAATTTCTATGCAGTCTGTAATAATAATTATGCTTCTGGTGGTGTGGCAGTTTTTGTTAGGTCTGATTTTCAGTGTAATATTTCTCAACTTGTATTGTGTAGTGCTGATATTTTAAAGGAAGAATGTAATATTGATAACGAAAAAATAGTTTTTTTATGTGTTTATAGATTACAAAATATTTTAGATAAAGCGGTTTTTCTGGATGAATTTGGTGTTTTGTTAAGCAATGAAAAAAATAATAATTTAATCATACTAGGTGATTTCAATATTGACATTTTAGAAAAATCTCTTATAGTTGATAAATATTTGTTTCAAATGGCAACTAATGGCCTCTCTAGTTTGTTAAATGAACCTACTCGTGTTGCTTCCGGTAAATATTTGGATCATATTTTTATTCGTTATTTTAATGTTAAAAAATTTTCAATTGAGGCTTTTGCTTTTGATTTTGATATTACTGATCACTGCATGACAGGTATGGTTTTAACGAATATTCCAAAAAATATTCCAAAAAGAAATATTGTTCCATTACAGGTTTCTAAAAAAATTAATTTTGAGCTGTTAAATTCTCTACTTTTATATGAATTTTGGGATAGTGTTTATTCTGAGGAAAATGCGTCTGTAGCTTATGATAAATTTTTATTAATATTATAAAACAAAATTTATAAAAGTTGTTGTGAAACCACATCTAATAGTAAAAATAAAAAAATTAAACCTTGGCTTTCGGATAATTTATTACGTAAAATTTCCAATAAAAACAAGCTAAGACGAAAACTAATAAAGCATCCTCAAAATATAAGATTAAAGAATTTCAATTTAAAATTATGAAATGAGTTGAAATCAGAAATCCCTCAATGTCCGGATAACTATTTTAAAAATGCCGCGCAGCCGAACTACTGATCAGTAGTTTTATAATTAAAATTATAAAACTACGGGCTTTTTTTAAATTCAACTACTCTAAATGCATATTTGGAGTATGTATATGTTGTTATTCGTGATTTTATACTACTACTTACTAAATTTCAGATGCGACATTAAACCAATTTTTTGGAGCTTATTTACAATTGGAAAACACATTTTGAAAACTCTTTTTCCATATTTTAGTATTTGGCGCCTCTAGCGGTAGAAATTTGAAATACAGTTAACGGCATCGTATTCTACTCTTAACTACCTTTCCAACGAGTAGTCGCACTTCATTTTTGGTGCACATTTACTATATTAAATTACAACTTTTTACTTGTATTTTACTGCCCTCTAGTGGCAAAAAATCAGATTATGAGGATGTCTGATTTATTTTAGTTTATATTAACTTTCCAGCGCTTGCTTTCCCTTCATTTTTGGTAAAGATTCACCAAGTTGAATAAAATTTTTAAAAAACAACATAATTTATATGTTTCACCCTCTAGTGGTAGAATTTAAAATTATAACAACTGTTGTTTTATATTACTACTTACTACCTTTCAGTTGCAACATTAAACCTAATTTTTGGGGCTTATTGACTATTGCAAATCACATTTTAAAAATTAACATTTTATATATTTTAGTTTTCAACGCCTCTAGCGGTAGAAATTTGAAATACTGTTACTAGCATAATATTCTACTCTTAAATACCTTTCCAACGAGTGGTAAAACTTCATTTTTGGTGCACATTTACTATATAAAATTACATTTTTATTCGGAAAAAGGTGTTTTGGCATAATGCGAATTGCGCCACCTACCGGCCAAATTTTGAAATTATATTACAATTACATCTGGTTCTAAATAAATCAAGCTTTCTATTGGTGGGTCAGTCATGAACTTGTGTGTACAGTAACTATGTGAAATAACTGGTTTTTATTGTTTACACCGGACGGACAGACAGACGGACAGACAGACGGACGGACAGACGGACAGACAGACGGACAAAAGCGTTAACATAAGGGATTTTTTTTTTTAAAAAAGCCCTAAAAATGAATTAAATAAGAATACTGGTAATATTAAAGGTCAGTGGGGAGTGGTTAGTTCCATTTTAAACAGGGTTCCGGATAGAAGTGTTAATATTGAACTTAAAATAGATGATGCCAAAATTCAGAGCAGGTTCAAATAGCAAATTCGTTTAATAATTTCTTTGTTTCTATTTCTGATAAATTAATCAGTAGTAATTGTACAAATATTCGTGATTCTTGTAATTCTGGCTTTGTTGACGATAATGTTCAGTGTGATAGTTTCTGTTTTGAGCCTATTTCGCCTTCTGAATTATATAACACAATTGCTGCAATGAAAAATTCTAATTCTTGCACAGATGATAGTATTTCAGTTACAACAATAAAAAAGTTTTCACACAATATTGTTGATATTCTTGCCTTTATTTTTAATAAAATCATTTACACGGGTATTTTCCCTTCTGCTCTTAAATCAGCTGGTTATCCCGCTTTTCAAAAAAGGTGACCGATGGAATATCAATAATTGACCAATCTCGATTTTACCAACATTTTCGAAATTATTTGAGAAAACAATTAAAAAGCGTATGCTAGATTTTTTAAATAACTTAAATTTTTTCAGTAATAACCAGTATGGTTTCCGGTAAGGTAGATCAACTGAAGACGCGCTTTTGAACTTTTGTAGTAATATTTATGAAGAAATTAATAATAAAAATAATACTGCAGCGCTTTTTGTTGATATAACCAAAGCTTTTGATATGGTGGATCATAATTTACTGCTTAATAAAATTCATAATGCTGGTTGTAGAGGTTTTATTTTTGACTGGTACTAAAGGGAATTAATATTGGTGTTCCACAATGCTCAGTACTAAGACAAATTTTATTTTTAATCTTTATAAACTTTTTACTTAATCTAAAGTTTAAATCAAAAATTATGCGTTTGCTGATGACCTAGCTTGTGCTTATGCTAGTGCTAGCTTGCTTAATCTGGTGGCGGATATAAACTATGATTTAGATTTGCTTAGCAAATGGTTTGGTAAACACAAACTTATTTTAAGTAGTAAAACTAAATTAATGTTTTATTTATAATATATCCGGTAAACTAAAAATTGATAATAGTTTTGTTTTTCACTCGTCTAGTTGTCAAAAGTTTTTGAAAGTCTGTGATGATTGTAGTCATCCCTCATTAAATGATGTTTCCTATTGTGTCAATATGAATTGTTCTCCTAACTGTTTTAATATAGAAATTGTTGAGTCTTTTAAATATTTAGGCATATTTAGGCTGGGTTTTAATGATAAAAATTTGCCGCTTGTGCATGAAAAATAGAACGAGAGAGTATATTATATTTTTACATGAGAAAAAAATAGATCGCTGCACAAGGGAATTTTTTTTTGACAAGGGAATTTAAAATAGCTGATTATCTCTGTACAGCTCACAGATGGCACTGTTGAATGGCAGTGGAATTTTATTTAAAAAATTATTTCAACTATTATATTTAAAATCAGCAATTAAATATTAATTGCAAATTGTATGATTAAAAATCAATTGTAAAAAATTTATATTTACAAAATTTATATTGAATCTCCTATATAAATATTTGAATTTTTTCTGATTATCACACTTTTCTGAATAATATATATTAATAAATATTTAAAATTGAATTTGTTGTAATTTAAAAAATGCTAAATAATTTACTCTATTAAATAATTTAATATATTAATAATAATAATAATATAGAAATTTAATTTTTATTATTATCAACGAACGTTTATAGTTCGGTGATTATTATTATTAAAATTTATTGATTAATATATTATTGTGACGCATTTGTGTCAATTTCATTCAATCAATTAAAGTTTTAAAAAATATACGTATTATATTTTTTACAAAAACCTGGAAATAATTTGATTACCAATCGTTAATAATATTTTAATATACGAAATTACTAAATATAAACTCATTAATAATTGGAAATAATAATTTTAATGGTACAGTCCAAAATTATTTACATCATTGTACATGAAAAAAAAACCGGCATAAACAAAGTTAATTAAATTTTGTTTAAATTATTAACATTTCCATTTTTTACATTTTATATATAAATTTAGTTCAAAATATAATTAACATAAAAAAATGTTAAACAATAAAAATTTTTATTGGCAATACTGAAATGTCAATTTCAACAAAACTGTGATACCATATAAGAAGGATTATCTATGGTTTTTAAAAAATATCAAAAATTATCTATTGCAAAATGAAAATTATCCCTTGCAAAAAAATTATCCCTGGTAAATGAAAAATATCCCTTACAAATGAAAATTTGTTGTTCTTTTCGCACATATTAAATTTCCATACGAAATAAAACCTTTCGGTTCGTTTTTCATGCACAAGCGGCAAATTTTTATCATTAAAATCCACCATTAATGGACAGCAAATTAAAATTGTCTGACCACTCCGACTGTTTAAAAAATTATTTCTTAAATACAGTACGCAATTTTTACCAGCTACGTAGATACTGTTCCGAAAAATTATTAGTAATGGTATATTACAGTTTGGTACAATCTAAATTGCAATATGGGATAGTTTGTTGGGGTGGTGGTTACTATAATAAAGTACAACCTCTTCTCATAGCTTAGAAACACATTATAAGAATTATTTGTAAAAAAAATCGTCGTCAAAACAGTTTTATGTTATTTAACTATTTAAAAATTCTACCGATTAGGCATTTATATTTTTTTAAAACTGCAAAAGTCTTTTTTATTCGTGGTGGTTTCTATCAATATAGTGTTATACCTAATTACAATCGTCGAGCAAATAGTAGCAATGTTGCACTGATTCCCAGATTTCATTCTACACATTTTGGTAGATTTTTTTCAATTACTGCTCCTAGAGTATTTAATAAAATTCCGATTGAAGTTAGAGAAATTCGTGTTTTATCTAAATTTCTGTATCTAGTAAAAAAATGGCTTTTTGAATTTGATCACAGTCAAATTGAAATTTTGCTGGATGTCTTGGTTTGATTGTATTGTAATATACTAAAATTCGAGCTGTCAGCTGTTTTTTTTAAATGATTTGTTGGTTTATTTTTTATTTTTATTTTTATTATTATTATTTTTTAGTATTATTATTATTTCTATATTTTGATTATTTTTCTTTTTTTGTTTTTTATCCTTACTACTTTTGTTTGGTGTATTATCTGAATGTTTTTTATTTTTATCTGAATGTGGAGAATAAATTGTTGTATTGTGGAGAGAAATATTCAATTTTTCTTTTTTTCTTTTTTATTTTTTAAATTACTACATATAATGTATTTATGAAATAATAAGTAAGTTTGATTTGTTAATTTTAATCCAGTTTTTCACCCCATAACATTTCTTTTTATCATTACGTAAATTTTTGAAGGGGCCTATTATTTATAATACAGTATGCCTTCTATTTTCTTCTATTTTATTTTTTTTTAAATTATATTTTTGCAAATAATTTTTGTGGAATTATTTAAACTTTTTGAATTTTATATGAAAATTTTTATAATTGTATATTTTTTATAAAAAGTATCTAAATTGAAGAAAATAAAGATCTATATTATTATTAATATTATTATTATATGAAAGGTAGTAAATATTAGTATAAAATCACAGTTGTTATAATTTTAGTTTCTGCCACTAGGGGATGCAACATAATAATCAAAATATGCATTTACAGTAGATAATATAAAAAAATGCCATGATTATAAAACTACTGCTTAGTAGTTCGGCTGCGCGGCATTTTTTTATTTTAAAGCTAGGTATTCACTTAAAAAAAAAAGTTGGCAAAATATCTTATTAAAAATATGTAAATATAATATAATATAATTCAAATTCAAAAAGTATTTTGATTAGTTCAAATTTAATTACATAAAATTTCATTATTATTATATCAAAATACAAAAATTAACATTGGCTTGATATAGCCGTCTGCTTTTTTGTTTTTATTTTTTATTTGAGATATTGTTTATATATAGTTTATATAATTATTATTATCATTATTTTTATTATTTTTAATATTACCATTACATATTATCCTCAAGTACTATAATTATTATTAATATTATTCTTAGTAATTCATTATTATTATTATTATAACACAATTATTATTTTTTGATTTTATTATTATTTTTATTATTATATATGCTTATTTTTTGATTTTATTATTATTATTATTATTATTATTATTATTATCTCCATCTAATCGAATTCATCAATTATTCTTTTCGTGTATTTATAAGCTTCAACTGTGTATGCTGCTAATTTTTTCCAGTTTTGACCATTTAATATTGACATACCTGTTCCTCTGTGTTTAGATTACACCAGGAAAGGAAGTGCTTCAACAATATCATCTATAAACAAGGTAAATAAAGTTGTGCTCATAATACAACCTTGTCTTAGACCGACGCTTGTTAAAAATTCTTCTGATATTTCCATACCATTCCAAACTCTTGCTGTTGTTTTTGTGTATATTGCTTTTAACATCTGTTTAAATTTATATGAGATACCCTTTTCGTCTAATTTGTATATTAATGCATTTCTGTCAATGCAATCAAAAGCTGATTTTAGATCTATAAAAATGCATATACCTTTTTTTTCTTAATTGCCGTAATTTTATTATATTTGTCAGCAAGTATATGTGGTCGTTGGTACTATATTTTCCTCTAAAACCTGGCTGGTATTCTAAAATTAATTATTTTGTCTTTATAAATTTGTTTTAACGATTTAGTAATAATGCACAAAAAAGTTTTGTAATAGTATTTGAGAAAGCTATTGCTCTGTAGTTTGCTGTATCATTTGGATTTCCTTTTTTATATATAGGGTATATAATTGATTGTTGAAAATCTGTCGAATATAATATAATATAATCGTACTGAGTACCATGTGTATATGACAAAGGAAAATCTAAGAAAAAAATTATGCCCCTGGTAAAATTTTCTATATAAAATCATACTTTTTTTAAGCCTTGTACTAAGCTTTAGGAAAAAAAATGATGAATTATTTTTTTCAAATAAATAATTTACATTGTCAAACAATTTTTGAAGAATAGCAAAAAGTTCTACTAGATGCTATAAATTCCCAAACCAAAATTTTGTTTTTGTTTCATTCTTTCGTTAGGCGAATTTTAGCATGCTATCTCGTTCTATTTTGCCTAAAAAATATAAGTTTCGTCATTGTCTAAACCTTACATTAATACGAAAATATTTCTTCAATTTATTAAATATATGTAAATATTTATATAAGTAAATTTGTAATTACTTTAGATACATAATATATAACGTAAGTATGTATAAGCAAAACTTAAAATTATATTATAAAAGGTATGTATATAATTTTGTATTACATTCCAATCCAATTTTTAAAATCGATTTGTTTGCATAGTCTATAAATGATAGTTTTTTAACTATCATAATTATTAACTCGAAATTTAAGCTTTCCCGCCATATTTTCTCTACATACGTAAACAAACAACTTATTCTAATAAAAATCTCTATTTGACAATCCAATAAAAGTCATTTATAAGCGTCGCTATTTTGGCGACGCTATTTTACAGGTGCCAGAAAATGCTAAAAAATGACGCGGCGCTTATTGCATCGAACGACTCAGTGCGTGGTAATACTGGCATTTATTGGCTCCGCGCTGTTGCAATGAACGACAAAAAGCTTAATTACATTGAACCACAAACTAATAAACTCTATACAGACAATTATATTAGAATAAAATTTTTGTCATGATTTTCTGGCTCCATAAAAATGATATATTCTGGAAAAATTTAGAAAATGTAGAACAAAAAGTAAAGAGAGCAACGAATTTATCTACTTTTCATTCTACATTTTTCCAGAATATATCATTTTTTCTCTTTATGGAGCCAGAATCATGACAAAAATTTTATTCTAATATAATTGTCTGTATAGAGTTTATTAGTTTGTGATTGAACACACTCCAAATAGTCAAATTTGGTTAAAAAAAATTCTAACCGTGGAGTTACAATGTACGCTTTCATTTCGCGCTCAATACGCAGCCAGTGTCAAAATAAAGTTGAAATGTATGAAATTGTATGAAGGTATTTACAGTGACGCACCCTTTTCGCTCGCATTTCGCAACTCTGAAAAAAGTTGGTTAACTTTTAACTTTTTCGCTGTAACTACGCGTTGATGTGTCAATATTTATTTTGATTTTTGCGGGTCATCATTAATTATTTGTTGATAATTATTAGATATAAAAAAAATTACGATGTTTATTGAAAAAACAATAAAAATAAACAATGAACTGATATTTAAGAACAAAAAAATAACTCTCATTGTGACTACTATGTTTGTAGACTGCGTAAGACAGCGAATAGAGGGCGAAATGAAAGCGACATTGTAACTCCAGGATAACACAAAAGTTATAGTACTAATACACTAGTTGAAATAGAAATAAAGGCAACTTAAAAAATGAGCAAAAACCCAAAATAAAAATTAAACTTTTAGATGTTATATTTTAGATATTTAACATAAAAAGTATATTAATAAAATACAAAATACCTTAAAAATACCTGGAAATTCAAATAAAGGCACTTCATTTTTTTTTAATAATGTGTGCTACCACCTTTGTTTTCAATTATTTCAAGTTATCTGTTAGGCATGCTATCGATTAATTTTTTCAATAATTCTGGTGAAAATTCCGCCCAAACTTCTCTAATTGTCAGCAAGTATATGTGGTCGTTGGTAGTTATTTTTTTGTTCTTATTTTTTTGTTTTGTTCGAGAGTTATTTTTTTGTTCTTCTTTAACTGTGCTGAATTTTCGAAGTGACCATTTCCGTAAACTCGCTTCGCCATGAGACCACATAGATTTTCTATTTTGGTGGATATCCATGCTGTCCCAATTGGTTATTTTTCTCGTTACACCTCGCGGCCGTTTTTTCTTGTAATCTTGTTAACCTTTTTTTACAAAATTGTTTATAACTGTCGGAGATCTTTTAATTTTTTTAGCGATATCATGATTTGAAAATCCAACTTCTCTATATAACTTAATTTTTAAAATTTCCTCTTCATTTAGCATACTTTTACGTGGCATTATAATTTTTTTGTTTTAATTAATCTTTTAAATACAGAATTAAATATTCTTATTACAAGATACAAGATTAGATTAGTTTAAGTGTTATATGATTCATAAAAAAGCATGTAACGCAAATCTGGAATTCTTAAATTTACAGTTGCCTCTATTAGTGTTTCCAGCACTGTATCAAAGCGTATTAATACTATAAAAATCTTTACTATTCCCACTTCAAAAAGATAGTTCCATACAATTGGCGCAAAATTTCTGAATCGGGAATACTATATATTTTTATATACAAAGATATTACTTAAAAGGAAAGTGTTTAGTTTTTAATATTTTAGATTGGATAAGAAGAACTCAAAAATATTTTCTATATTTCCTAATTTGCAAATAATAACCCATTAGTAAAATTCTCCTATTTCATATTAATAAATTCTAAATTAAAATGCAAAAGTGCGAATTAGGCAAAATTCAATTTTTATTTATTGTAATTTAAACTACTGCATTATTATGGGAAAATTATTATTTTGGATTTTCATGGGAAATAATCAAATTTCAAATTCACAAATATGTAATATTCTAAATTCTCCTAATTATTTTCCCAGACTAAATTTGTATAAATACTGTCACTAGAAGACAAAATAAATCAGTTTGTAATTAACCATCAAACAAGTTTTTTAAATCAAGTTTTCAGGTACACCAGATTGATAGGACCTACCCAAGGTATCCTATCAGATCAAATACAATCAATTAAACCATCAAGGCGGTTGAACAAACGAGTTCAGTCGCTATAACAAACATTTTGGAGGCCCCGACGAGATACGCAACAATTATCTCCAAAGCAGACAACAAAACAATAATATGGAAGTAGAAACCATATTCAAGGAGCAAGAACAATTAGGAAGTGACATCGAGAAGTTATTAATTAACTACAAGAAGGATGGTCCTGCTAGACGAACATCAGAGTATTTAGAGAAACGTATTACAAGGTTAGACCAACTGTGGAACAAATTCCACACCAATCACGTGACTCTAACTCCACACGAAGAGCAGCTGTTGGATCATCCATATTTCACAAACCAGTACTATGAAGTGGTACGAGAAAATTGTGAAAAATTACGCGAACCTATGGTAAACGTTTAGACAGCTCTCACAATAGCTGTGGAAAAGGCTGACCTTATAGTAGAAGAAAAGGCAGACAACATAGGAAACTTTTCATTTATGGAAAACATGGAACCAAAGAATTGCCGCACCCAACGGCTAGAAGCACAACGCACTCCCAACCGTGGAGGAAATCAACCGGCTTCTCAACTTATGAAGCTAATTAAAGGACAAAGGGCTGCCATGCAACAACTCACACATATGTTGAAAAGGGTTAACACACGAGCAGACGAACGTTGAATATTGCGAGATAGTGAAAGACACCATATCCGTACAATTCAATAAGCTATGTGAAAATCATCAAGCAATTGTCTAGGAAATAGACGATGATAACATACCAATGGGGTATAGTGTAGATTTGTTTCTCAGTCTACAAGATTTTGTTGAAGAAACAGCTATACTCTTAGCAGAACAGAGGGGAAAACTAATAGCAAATCAACTACCCAACGATTCACATATAACTCTGAATTCAACTCATCTTAAGCTTCCCCGAGTAGTACTTCCAAAATTCAATGGAAATTACTTGAATTGGATAGAATTTAAAAATCTATTCATAGAAGCAGTCGATAAACAGCAAATTGGTAATTCACAGAAAATGTGGTTTTTGAAAACCAACTTGAGTAGTGAACCAGAGTCATTAATCAAACATATGCCCATATCCGAGAACAATTACTTACCGGCCTGGCAGACGATACAGGATCGTTACGATAACAAACGACTTATTGTAACTTCTTTGCTAGAAAAACTACTACAGCAACCAGCCCAACAAGTCGAACAGCCTTGAAAAATTTACACGACTCAGTAAAAGAGTGCCTTCTTGGATTAAAGGGCCAAAATATCAACGTAGAACATTGGGATGCCATACTCACGCATTTGCTTCTTCGATCGATCAACACACAATCAATTCGAGTCATCACTCACATCACCGCGTGAGATACCATCAGTCGGCGAACTACTAAAATTCTTAGAACTTCGATTTCAAGCACTGGAATCATTGGAAAAGGCGAAGACGACATTGAAATGTGATCTAAGCGAAGACAGTACGGTCAAAACATTAGGTATGATTTGGAATCCACTAGCTGATCAGTTGTCGCTTCAAACTACATGGCCGAAGACATCCACAATAACTAAACGAACAATACTTGCTGAACTGTCACAAGTGTATGACCCACTAGGACTAATAAATCCAATAATTGTTGCAGCCAAAATAATAATGTCAGAGCTTTGGCAACTTAAGCTAGACTGGGATGAAGCCATTCCTCAGGTAATACACACCAAGTGGAGCACCTTTCGAGAACAAATACCCGCACTGCAGATTTTTAAGGCACAAAGACGAGTAATCCTAGACGCAGCAACAAATATACAAATTCATGGTTTTGCTGATGCTACCCAAAAGGCATATGGTGCAGCGGTATATGTACGATCCCGAAACCATATGGGCACTACTGTTAAATTACTCTGTGCCAAATCCAGAGTAGCACCAATGAAGACCATCTCAATAGCACGTTTGGAACTATGTGCTGCGAAACTTCTTACAGGGGGGCTACTATGAAACTATTCGATCGCCGCGCATATCGAATATTATGCGCAAAATAAGAATGCGATCCGCGTCGAATTACCCTACTATGAAAATTAGATATCGAACAACTTTTTTGACGCTTTATCCGAGACACATTTACAAAAAACATTGGCACTTTACCAATTTTTATAGGCGCATTGCCATTTTTATTGGGGTATTTAGAATAAAATGATCAGCTGATTGTTTAAAAACATAATTTTTGACATTTATAAATATAAACAAGAAGTTTATTTTGGTAAACTTAAAGTTATTAATTTAATTTTGAACTAAAGAAAGTAAAAAAAGTATAAAATGGAATTATTGCATTTTGCTTTATATCGAGGAGCATTTAAAATTTTTTTTAGCGATGTCGTCATTTTTTATTAAATAAATACTCCACTAATAACAAATTGTTTTGAATTTGTTGAAACCCGAAAATAAAAAATTAAAAAAATTTCTTACTTTTATTTAACTACATTTATTGTTTTTTTTTATTTAATATAATTTATTTACACATTAAATAAATATATTTTTTAATTTAGAAATGCTTACATTTTAAAATAACTACCGGAAATAAATATCCGTCATCAATTTTGCTGTCGAATATAAATATTCGATCGCGCATAAAATGCGCAGGCGCGGCAATTTAACGTTCATGGTAAGGCGGATCATTCGACAGACGTCGAATATTTTTATTTCATAGTAGCAAAATTCGATATTCGATAGGCGCGGCGCGCGCATTTTTTTTCATAGTAGCCCCCCAGATCTGAGATCTGATAGAACGCGTTCAAAAATCGCTAAAAATCAAGATACATGACACATGTTATTGGAGTGATTCTACAATTGTGGAACAATTGCTTGGATAGCCACCGAAACATCGTCTAAAGAAGTATTCGTAGCAAACAGAATTGCGACCATTCAGCGCCTGTCAACACCACAACAATGGAGGCACGTCCCAACAAAACAAAATCCAGCAGACCTTATTTCGCGGGGAGTCCTCCCAGAAGATCTAATAAATTGCACATTATGGTTTAGAGGTCCAGAATTCCTACAAAAATCAGCCCAAAATTGGCCCACAATAATACAACCAGAAAAGACGAACAACGAAATAAGTATCAGCCTAGTCTCCACCACTAAAATTAAAAAATTTGAAAACATTCTTAAGCGCATCGATCATCGAAACTCATATGGATATTTACAAAGAGTGGTAGGGTTCATCTTGCGCTTTGGCTATAACTGCAAACAAAAAACCACTGAAAAGAAGTCAACCAGGTGTTTGGATGCAGAAGAACTACATGCTTCAACGTTGATAATCATAAAAATGTCTCAAAATGAGCAGTTTGAAGATGAGCTAGCACAATTAAGCCAACGAAAACAAGTTGCAAAGACAAGCAAACTAAAAAGATTAGCTCCATTTATTGATGACATAGGGCTTCTTCGAGTTGGGGGAAGACTGGAGGCATCAAGTTTGTCTCCAGATGAAAAACATCAAATAATTCTTTGCAACAAACACCCACATACAAAACTATTGATGGAAAAACTACACTGGAAGAATTTACATGCAGGGCCACAAGCATTATTAGCCATAACACGCCAACGTTTTTGGCTACTTCAGGGAAGCAAACTAGCACAGAAGGTTTGTCATGAGTGTTTCAGATGCTTCATAACCAAACCGCAAGCAATTTTTCAAATGATGGGAAATTTACCAGTCGACAGAATTGAACCAGCTCGACCTTTTGTGCATGTCGGTACTGATTTTGCAGGACCAATGTAAATTCACTATAAATTGCGCGGAAAAAGACCGACGAAGGCATACCTAGCTGTCTTTGTGTGTTTCACAACAAAGGCTATTCATTTAGAACTTGTGAGCGATCTCACTACCGCAGCATTCATTGGAGCTTTAAAAAGATTCATTGGTAGACGTGGACATCCTGCTAAAATATATTGTGATAACGCAACAAATTTTATTGGTGCCACAGCAGAATTGAAGGAATTATTTAACACTGAAGAACACAAAAATAGGATCGTAAGAGCATGTGCTGAAGAAGGAATACAGTGGTTTCCTATTCCCCCAAGGTCACCTCATTTTGGCGGGTTATGGGAAGCCGCCGTCAAATCAGCAAAACACCATCTACGAAGAGTTATTAATGCAGCTTCAGTTACATTTGAGGAATTGTCTACCATCATCGTCCAAATTGAAGCTGTCCTGAACTCAAGACCAATAACACCACTTTCAAATAATCCCGGCGATCTGGAGGCTCTAACACCAGGACATTACCTCATTGGATCTCCTTTAACAGCCTTAATTGAACCAAATCAGCATGAAAGAAATATCAATATCTTAAAAAGATGGGAAAAGGTTCAAGCAATACATCAAGAGTTCTGGAGGCGCTGGTCCAAAGAGTATCTACAAGGGTTACAAGTACGTTCAAAATGGTTAGATACAACAGAAAGCATACCAATCGAACAGCAAAGGGAACTTATCGCAGAGCCATACAGAACTTATGCCCACTTCCGATTAAAAAAGACGAAGAAGATACAGAAAGGCAAGGAAAATCAATACAAAGTCAAGTCTCAACCAAACCTGTCCAAAAGAAGAAAAGAATATTTGCAGGGCACTCATATTGGACCGATCCAAGGATAGCTAATGGCGAAGTCCCAAAGAGCAAAAAATCTAAAACATCTGGATCCATGCTGACGAAGGCCCTACTTCTAACTATGCTTATACTACCCATTAGTGGAAAGGCCATTGAAGAAAAAGTTGAGATTGAAAATTTTGACTCTCAATCTGGAATATATTTCGAGAATCTTGATCCTATAACGTTGATTAACGAAGATTGGAGAATTATCATATATTACAACTTGCAGGGGTATTGGAAGGAACTTAATAACCTCGACCAATACAGTCGAAAACTGACAGAAATTTATTTACATCTTCCAAATGCCACATCGTATTGCCAGAACGTTATAAGTTTATTGGGACATCAGCTCATAAAATTACGTCAATACAATCAAATATTTGCGCCAAACAGCGTACGACGAAATAAAAGATCCCCATTTGATATTGTTGGTACATTAACCAATAAATTATTTGGAATTCTAGATCAAAATTACGCGGAACAAATAGAACAAACTATTCATGACGTCAAAAATAATGAAGGCAATTTATTGACCTTAATAAAAAATCAAACATCAGTAATCGACTCCACCATCAACATATTAAAGAAAGGCGAAGAAAACACTAACAGACAGTTCGCACTCCTAGACAAACACTTAGATGAATTTTTGATCAAAATGATAAGTTTGATCAAAATGATAAGATTCAGGTGTTCAATGCATTCGTTATTCGAATTAATTTAATTATGAACGACTACAAACATATGCAGGATACCATAATAGATCTACTAGTTGATACTCGTCATGGCAAAATTAGTCCGTTTCTATTAACTCCAGAGCAATTAATAAATGAGCTATATAAAATCCGCGAGCATCTCCCGTCAAATACAAGGATACCATACGAAACCACCAAGTTAAACGCACTATACCAATTGATGTCAGTTAAAGGAGGTACTACAGCGCAGCGAGTCACATCATAATGGTTATTACTCTTCCCCTTGTATCAACAGAATTGTACGAACTCTATCACATCATTCCTACACCGTTAGTCATAAACAAAGATCTCTTCATGATCGAGACCACCATTCGATATCTCATTATCGACTTGCACCGCAATAATTTCTATTCAATGACCGAGACGGAATTATTCAAGTGCCACAAAGAACAGGGCTACATATGTCACCCAACTTATCCAGTATTTACAAGGAATTCAGCCGCATTTCAGTGTGAAATCTCCTTATTCCAACAAAGAGTTGATCACTTAAAATTATGCAAACTACAACGTGCAACACCTCAACAAAACATTTGGTGGTACCAACTCACTCACGGAAATCAATGGTTATTTTTTGCTAAAAAACCAACCGAGTTAACCATAGTGTGTTAAAAAACGGCTATTCGAAAAATGGTCAAAGGACCAGGAGTATTAACAATGCGCGACTCGTGCACTATCAACCAAGACGTCATAATCATAAAATCATATGTTACAGCAGAAAGTCAAAACGAGATATCACTACGACCAACACTGAATATCACTGGAGCACTATCAACTGCATCACAATTAACGAAATTTCCTGAGTTCCACATCTCTATTCAAAACCAAAGTTCTGTACTCGAAAAAATAAAGAAAACTATCAGCAACATAAAAACTGAACAATACTTAACGGAACACGATATCCACCATTACTCCATCAGCTACGTATTACTTACAGCTATGCTTGGGGTCATCATCTTTATCATCTACTGGACTAGGTGTCGAAAGCCAACTGAAATCGACAATCACAAATTCAAATTTCACAGCAGTTTCCCAACCACCCCAATAGAAATGAAAGTATTGGCTCCGCAACGGGGGGGGATGTTTAGTTTTTAATATTTTAGATTGGATAAGAAGAACCCAAAAATATTTACTATATTTCCTAATTTGCAAATAATAACCCATTAGTAAAATTCTCCTATTTCATATTAATAAATTCTAAATTAAAATGCAAAAGTGCGAATTAGGCAAAATTCAATTTTTATTTATTGTAATTTAAACTACTGCATTATTATGGGAAAATTATTATTTTGGATTTTTAAAGTAATTTCATGGGAAATAATCAAATTTCAAATTCACAAATATGTAATATTCTAAATTCTCCTAATTATTTTCCCAGACTAAATTTGTATAAATACTGTCACTAGAAGACAAAATAAATCAGTTTGTAATTAACCATCAAACAAGTTTTTTAAATCAAGTTTTCAGGTACACCAGATTGATAGGACCTACCCAAGGTATCCTATCAGATCAAATACAATCAATTAAACCATCAAGGCGGTTGAACAAACGAGTTCAGTCGCTATAACAAACAGAAAGTATATTTAAAAAAATTTAGATTTATATTACATTTCTATATTTTACATGCTGGCAACATTTCTATGTTTTGGATGTTTAACAAAATATAACTCATTTTATTATAAGTAAAACAAAATATTTGGATAATTACTTCAGCTATGTATTCTTCAGATTCTTCGCGCTCTTTCATGGTATCAACTATACTTTCTAGTTTCTGTGATTTGTCTATCAATCGCTTGTTTTCCCACTTTTCATAGTCTGAACGAGTAATAGCGTTATAAAGAGTTTTGTAGCACACATCAAGTAACATCTGTACTACCTGAAACAAAACATGCATAAAAATTAAAGAGTTTAAATAAAAAATACATACAAATTAAAGTTCAAATAAAATTTTAAATTAAATAAGTCGAAATTGTAACATCTCCCGACAGTCTATAAATTTTGACATAAGAATTAAAAAATTTGAAACTACCCAGCAGAAAACTCGCTGATGACATAAGCAAGTTAAAAGTCATAAACTAATTTAATGATGTACATGGAGTTCTCCACAAAAGTTATTTACTGTACATCTTTTCTTTTAATTAAAAAAGCGCATTGCAGATAATGGTGGATTTTAATGATAAAAATTTGCCGCTTGTGCAGGAAAAATAGAACGAGATAGTATAATATATTTTTATATGAGAAAAAAGTAGAAAAATTTGCCGCTTGTGCAGGAAAAATAGAACGAGATAGTATAATATATTTTTATATGAGAAAAAAGTAGATCGCTGCAGAAGGGATTTTTTTTTTTTGACAAGGGAATATAAAATGGCTGATTATCTCTGTACAGATCACAGATGGAACTGTTGAATGGCAGTGTAATTTTATTTAAAAAAATAAAAAATCATTTCAACTATTATATTTAAAATCAGCAATTAAATATTAATTGCAAATTGTATGATTAAAAATCAATTGTAAAAAATGTATATTTAAAAAATTTATATTGAATCTTCTACATAAATATTTGAATTTTTTCTGATATAATTATCACACTTTTCTGAATAATATAAATATATTAATAAATATATTTAAAATTGAATTTGTTGTAATTTAAAAAATGTTATGTAATTTACTCTATTAAATAATTTAATATATTAATAATAATAATATAAAAATTTAATTTTTATTATTATCAACGAACGTTTATAGTTCGGTGATTATTATTATTAAAATTTATTGATTAATATATTATTGTGATGCATTTGTGTCAATTTCATTCAATCAATTAAAGTTTTAAAAAATATACGTATTATATTTTTTGCAAAAACCTGGAAATAATTTGATTACCAATCGTTAATAATATTTTAAAATACGAAATTACTAAATATAAACTCATTATAATAATTGGAAATAATAATTTTAATGGTACAGTCCAAAATTATTTACATCATTGTACATGAAAAAAAAACCGGCATAAACAAAGTTAATTAATTTTTTTAGGGCTTTTTTAAAAAAAAAAATCCCTTATGTTAACGCTTTTGTCCGTCTGTCTGTCCGTCTGTCTGTCCGTCTGTCTGTCCGTCTGTCCGTCCGGTGTAAACAATAAAAACCAGTTATTTCACATAGTTACTGTACACACAAGTTCATGACTGACCCACCAATAGAAAGCTTGATTTATTTAGAACCAGATGTAATTGATATAATTTCAAAATTTGGCCGGTAGGTGGCGCAATTCGCATTATGCCAAAACACCTTTTTCCGAATAAAAATGTAATTTTATATAGTAAACGTGCACCAAAACTGAAGTTTGACCACTCGTTGGAAAGGTATTTAAGAGTAGAATATTAGGCTAGTAACAGTATTTCAAATTTCTATCGCTAGAGGCGTTGAAAACTAAAATATATAAAATGTTAATTTTTAAAATGTGATTTGCAATAGTCAATAAGCCCCAAAAATTAGGTTTAATGTTGCAACTGAAAGGTAGTAAGTAGTAATATAAAACAACAGTTGTTATAATTTTAAATTCTACCACTAGAGGGTGAAACATATAAATTATATTGTTTTTTAAAAATTTTATTCAACTTGGTGAATCTTTACCAAAAATGAAGGGAAAGCAAGCGCTGGAAAGTTAATATAAACTAAAATAAATCAGACATCCGCATAATCTGATTTTTTGCCACTAGAGGGCAGTAAAATACAAGTAAAAAGTTGTAATTTAATATAGTAAATGTGCACCAAAAATGAAGTGCGACTACTCGTTGGAATGGTAGTTAAGAGTAGAATACGATGCCGTTAACTGTATTTCAAATTTCTACCGCTAGAGGCGCCAAATACTAAAATATGGAAAAAGAGTTTCAAAATGTGTTTTCCAATTGTGAATAAGCTCCAAAAAATAGGTTTAATGTCGCATCTTAAATTTAGTAAGTAGTAGTATAAAATCACGAATAACAACATATACTCCAAATATGCATTTAGAGTAGTTGAATTTAAAAAAAGCCCGTAATTATAAAACTACTGATCAGTAGTTCGGCTGCGCGGCATTTTTTTAAATTATTAACATTTCCATTTTTTACATTTTATATATAAATTTAGTTCAAAATATAATTAACATAAAAAAATGTAAACAATAAAAATTTTTAATGGCAATACTGAAATGTCAAATTTCAACAAAACTGTGATACCATATAAGAAGGATTATCTATGGTTTTTAAAAAATATCAAAAATTATCTATTGCAAAATGAAAATTATCCCTTGCAAAAAAATTATCGCTGGTAAAATTTCCCTTGCAAATAAAAATTATCCCTGGTAAATGAAAAATATCCCTTGCAAATGAGAATTTGTTGTTCTCTTCGCACATATTAAATTTCCATAAAAAATAAAACCTTTCGGTCCGTTTTTCATTTACAAGCGGCAAATTTTTATCATTAAAATCCAGCATAATTTTCAACACACAAAAAAAAAATGTGACCGTACTTAGGATTTTAGAACATATAATAAATAAAAACTATAACTCCACATTACTTTTTAGGGTTTTTTTTAAAAGATGCAATTGATATAATTTAAAAATTCGGCCGGTAGGCGGCGCCATTCGGATTTTTGCCAAAACATCTTTTTTCGAATAAAAATGAAACTTTATATAGTAAATGTGCACCAAAACTGAAGTTTGACCACTCGTTGGAAAGGTATTTAAGAGTAGAATATTATGCCAGTAACCGTATTTAAAATTTATACCGCTAGAGGCGCTGAAAACTAAAATATATAAAATGTTAATTTTTAAAATGTGATTTCTAGTTATATAAAACCACAGTTGTTATAATTTTAAATTCTACCACCAGAGGGTGAAACATAAAATTATATTGTTTTTTAAAAATGTTATTGACCTTGGTGAATCTTTACCAAAAATGAACGGAAAGCAAGCGCTGGAAAGCTAATATAAACTAAAATAAACCAGAAATTCTCATAATCTGATTTTTTGCCACTAGAGGGCAGTAAAATACAAGTAAAAAGTTGTAATTTAATATAATGGTAAATGTGCACCAAAAATAAAGTGTGACTACTCGTTGGAAAGGTAGTTAAGAGTAGAATACGATGCTATTAACTGTATTTCCAATTTCTACCGCTAGAGGCGCCGAATACTAAAATCGTGTTTTCCAATTGTTAATAAGCTTCAAAAATTAGGTTTAATATCGCATATGAAAGGTAGTAAGTAGTAGTATAAAATCACAGTTATAATTTTCATTTCTGCGGCTCGAGGGTGCAACATATACTCCAAATATGTATTTAGAGTACGTAGTTGAATTTAAAAAAAAGCCCATAATTATAAAACTAGTGATCAGTAGTTAGGCTGCGAGGCATTTTTTAGAATGCTCTTATCAAATTATTTATTATTTGTTAACTTTTATATATTTCCCTTTATTTTTCTGAACCCAAAAGGAATCCGTTCTTAATCTGAATTTTTCATATAAAAACACAATATACTCTAACACATAAGCATATCCGTACAGAAACAAAAAAATGCTTTTTCCTAAAAAAAAAACACTTTATGACGCCATTTTTTATTGTTCATGTACTTTGTTCGTCTAATTTGTTTTTAGTTATTTAGTATTGTGTGTAGAATTTGAAATCCTAAATTTGTGTTATTAGTTTGTATTAAATATTTGAAACATATTTTATTGTTAAAGAGGTAGAATTATAAATCCTCTTATTATTAATAACCAAAAAAAATATTTTTACATTTGTGATAAAATTTTTATATATGTTATGAGTGAAATGAATATTTAAAATAAATTTATATTAATAATTTGAAGTAGTGTTCAGAGTTATTTATTAATTTGGAAGTAATTTTCAGAGTTCAATTTCACTTCAGTTTAACTTCATTTTGGCTTCAATTTAACCTAATTTTTGCTCCCTTTTGGCTTCATTTTGAATTCAGTTTAAGTTTAATTTGGCTTCCTTTTTGAAACCAAAATGAATTCAAACTGAAGCCAAAACGAATCCAAATTGAACCCAAAATTAACTAAAACTGAATTCAATATGAACTTAAAATTGAAGCAAAAATGAGTTCAGAAATTTGTCTAATTTAGGAACATGAAAGTATTCCGAATGGATTCCAAACGGAATCCGAAAATAGAATCCAAAATGAAGTTGCCCATATGAATTAGACTTCATTTTTGAATCCATTCGCAATTCGATTGCTTAAAAAGGGTTATAGTTTAAATAAAACTGTTACTTATTTAATTCAAGCATAATGCCTGGTTTAGACAATGGCGAAACTCATATTTTTTAGGCAAAATAGAACGAGATAGCATGCTAAAATTCGACTAACGAAAGAATGAAACAAAAATTTATAGCATCTAGTTGGCATTCAAAAAAATTATAGGAACTTTTTGATATTCCTAAAAAATATTGCTTGACAATGTAAATAATTTATTTAAAAAAAATAATTTATTTGAAAAAAAAATAATTCATCCATTTTTTTACCTAAAGCTTAGTACTCAGTTAAAAAAAAGTATGATTTTATCTAGAAAATTTTACCAGGGGCAACATTTTTTTCTTAGTTTTTGCTTTGTCATATGCACATGGTACTCAGTATGATTATATTATATTATATTTACATATTTTTAATATGATATTTTGCTCAAAATTTTGCCAACTTTTTTTTGGAAGTGAATACCTACCTTTAAAATAAAAAAATTAATTTGACAAAATATAATTTTGTATATATATAATATTCACGCCATCTATAGTTTTTCTATAAAATCTCATATTTTGGACGTCCAATTATGGCACAAGACGAGAGCCGACGTCTTGTGCCATAATTGGACGTCCAATTCGAAATTAAATTTCGAAAATTGGACGTCCAAAAAAATTTCTGGACGATATTGCTGTCTCTACCGCACTTATACATAAATATATATCTCCATCCTTTAAAAAAATTCGCCATTAGATTTCGCCATTGTCTAAACCAGGCATTAATGTTAAACCACAGATAATAAATATACAGGTGTAGCACGTATAGGGGAAAAAGTGATGTATAGAAACAATTTTTAACAAAAAATAAAGCTATGTTGATTAACAGACAAAAAGCTTTTTTATTAACCGACAATATTCTAAATTGGCTTTGAGTCTTATGCGACGGACATACACACACAGGAATATTTTAGAAATCCTTAGCAAAAAAATATCGCAAAAAAATAATACGACGAAAATATTCAATACACACAAAAATGTGTGTAACAAAATAAACATGTATTTATCATATTATGCATCACTATTTCTAATATTATAATATTTTTAATATTTCTAATATTACAAATTTCAAGAATTTAGTTTTCAATTTTCGGCTTTTCTAGTATATAGATATTTTAAAGGCATGTTAGTTTTTTATTTTAAGGTGTTTTTTTTTTTAAATAACTGTTGTCGGTTAAAAGTGGTTTCATAGAAAACCCAAAGACGAGATAATTAAATTTTTAGCATATAAATCAATGCGTGTTGCGCATATGAAATGTGTATCATATATATATTTATTATATGAGTATACGTCACTATTTCTAATATTTGAATAAATTTCGGTTTTTGTTTTTGCAGGTAAAAGCTTTTGAGAAAACTGGCATTTTTCCAAAATCTGATTATTAAAACTGGCAAAATTTTGAGAAAACTGGCATTTTTCCAAAATCTGATTATTTTTTTTTGAAAAAATCATAACTTTAACGCAGACCTAGCAACCGGTGAAAATAACGGCAACATCGAAATAAAGGTAAATTAATTGTCCATCAAAAGCGCCTAGTTTGGATATTCTAGGTTCAATACGCTAGAAGTTATAATTGAATAAGTGCTTGTACCTACTTCTCCGAAGGACTTTTTTTAAAACACCCTGTACTCAGTGGGTGTTGAAAATGCACCCCCCTCCCCTTCCATACGATTTTTTGCTTATAATGAACCAAGGAACCACCCCTTAACGGCTTAGCATCCCAAACCGGGACACCCTGTATAATTTAATTGATCGTTTTTTCGTTTATCGTTTATTGATCGTTTATGAAATAATATCCAATATTCTATTTATATAGCTGCTAAAAATATGCAAAATATTCGTTTTTTGCAAAATTTTACATGATTAAGCATTTTGATTAATTATAAGAGTGAGACAAATGATTATAATTTATTAATTAATGCACGAAGGGGCCACAACGGAAAGGGGAGGGGAGACACGGATACAATTTATTTAGAGACTCTACACCTTTTCCAGTTGTAATTCAGAAAGCGTCAATTGTAATTCAGATTAGTAAATTGTAATTCAGATTAGTAAATTGTAATTCAGAAAGTATCAACTGTAATTCAGATTAGTCAACTGTAATTCAGAAAGTTTCAATTGTAATTCAGATTAGTCAACTGTAATTGAGAAAGTATCAACTGTAATTCAGATTAGTCAACTGTAATTCAGAAAGTATCAATTGTAATTACAGTTGACTAATCTGAATTACAATTGATACTTTCTCAATTACAGTTGACTAATCTGAATTACAACTGATACTTTCTGAATTACAATTGACTAATCTGAATTACAACTGATACTTTCTCAATTACAGTTAACTAATCTGAATTACAATTGATAATTTCTGAATTACAATTGATACTTTCTGAATTACAATTGGAAAAGGTGTAGTTAACTATCAACTATAGTTAGGTTAAGTAGACCTCCTTATAAAGCCATTAATTCTGATAACACCTACTTTTCCCTTACTATTGTTCACCGTTGGATGGATGGATGGATTGGGAGAGAGTGATCCGAAAAGGAGGGATCCGCGCACTCAGGCCAGCATAGGCCCATTGTACCCTCTCGAACCTTCATGACCCTAAAGATGAGAAACGTAGTAGGATTAAAGCGGTTGACTGAGCCACCCGCTCTGACGCCCAAATTTAAGAATCGACTGATACTTTCCTATAAAAAGATATGAATGTCAAATGAAAAAGATATGAATGTCAAAAATATGAATGATGAAATTATTATTTTTTCAATTTTTTTTTTCTCTGAACGAAATTCAAATGAAGATATGATAGTCAAATATATGAATGATGAAATTTTTATTTTTTCAAATTATTTTTTCTCTGAACGAAATTCAAATGAAGAGATGATAGTCAAAAATATAAAATATAAACAAAGTTAGTGACGCTGTCTCGTTCTGTCTTATATATTTTTATATCTATCTCTTTCTAAATTTCTACAAAAGATTAAAAATTTCTAGTAATGAAAATGGGTTTTTTGATCTTAGATAATAGAATATAAGGATGAGCTACATTATAAATTTAGTGAAGTACTTTTGCATACATAGAAATTTGACTGCTTATGTAGTGGTTTGCGCATTGAAGTAGAATAATTGCAGAAATGGGAGTTATAAAGGGGGACAAGTGGCTGGAATATATTTTAAAAAATATTTGTATTAGTATTTTTAATAAAACTGTATATTATTAATCACAATTTGATTTTTTATTTAAAAATATTTCATAAACATGAACTTTAATATCTATTTAACAATTCAATTCTTTGAATACAACAATTTTTGTTACAAAAATTTCTATATTGGCTGCCAATAACTCCTTAATTTATTTCTATACTATTTTCACACGGATAATTTCGCTATATTCTTTTTGGAAATGTTAAATTAAACAATAAAATTATATAAAAATTATGCTCATAATTTATAACCCACTCCCTCATAAACGAAAAACGTATGTCACTGAAAACTGCCCTAGCCTAATTCTGATTGGTTAAAATTTTCATCACAAAAAAATATAAAATATATTTTTTTAAATTATTAACTTTTCTAAAATAAACTTTAACTTATGTTTCAAGAAATAGTTTAATATGGTTTTTACTAATTAAATTTATATATTTCTATAATCATAAATCACCTATAAAAAGATATTCCAGTACAATGAAGATTTGCTTTGTCAACACTACGCTTGATATTTATTTTAAGATTAATAATTCCACTTCTATTAATTTAGTAATATTTAGCACATTTCCAACCAAATTGGAAGAAATGTGTATATTAGTTTCACTCTGTCTGTCCGTCTGTCCGTTTACACAAACTTCTACATCTTTTAAGATAGAGTGTTAAAATTGAATATAGATAGGTAGTAATAAAATAATAGGTCCGGTAGAACAAAATTTTCTTCTATCTTTTTTCCCCTCTGAGTTATTCCCCCTCCAAGTTCGAAAATTGCCCATATTGAACATCTAATAACTTTTAAACCAATAAAAATTTTTGAGGTCTGTAAAAGCCATAAGATAGGAAAATCTTTTATATTTTTTGTTAAATTAACAAATTTTTTAAAATTTAATTCTTTGATGCATAAAAATACCGTTATCTTCATACAACTTTTCTTAGTTTTTTTAACACCCTGTATTTCCCAAACTGCTTATTATGGAAGACTGAAATTTATGTACCAAAGAGATATCTAAAAAATAACTAAAGTCTCTGAAGAAATTGTATCCTTATCTCCCCTCCCCTTTCCGTTGTGGCCCTTTGAAAATCAAAAAATTACATTTTCAATTTACTTGTAAAATTATAACTGCACAATATTTTTAAAAACAAATATTGAGAAAAGTTTCGAAAATCATATTTCTTTAAAGTGCATTAATTAATAAATTATAATCATTTGCCTCACACTTATAATTAATCAAAATTCTTAATCATGTAAAATTTTGCAAAAAACGAACATTTTGCATATTTTTAGGAGCTATATAAATGGAATATTGGATATTATTTCATATCACATTATATGTTCAAATAACAGCAAAATTAGGGAAAACTTAAATGATAAGTTGGGGGTAGGGTTTGGAAGTCGACAGGGTAGGCAAAGTGAGTTTCGGCTTGCTTTGTTGCAACTGTCGAGGTTTCTGAACAAGTACTTGCATTACCTCCTCGTGGTGGCCCCTGGAACTGTATCTGTCTTCAATATGGATACAGACCAAATTTGCAAGCGCGAAACCAAGCTAAGGGTGTAATTCGTACCGTGCCTAGAGCTGCATGGCTGAGGGTGAGCTCAGTCGCTAACGGTTGACTCCGGATACCAGGCGACCTCCGGTTTTAACCAGCCTTACCATAGTATCGGGCCTCTGCTATGGTGGACCTTCTTTTGCCGCGATACTCGTGGGAACAAAATATGGAATCCAAAAAAACAACAACAACAACAAAAACAACAAAAACAACAACAACATCAACAGTACCAACAACAACGATACCTTCGGTAGCAGCTACTACAGGGATATCGCCGGTGGCTCATACAGCCGTACCAGTAGGCCCTCGTGCCACTGAGACTGGCTCAGCCTTGGCGGACGCAATCGAACTGCTACAAAGAACGCGGATGCATGACACCGATGAAAGTGAAATCGCGACAGACGAAGAGAGCATCTACTTGAAGGAATCTGAAAGCGATAACGTCACAGTCATTGAAAGTGACTCTAATAGCAAAAAGACTGTGGATGCCGACATTCCAATTCAAACGGAAGCGGCCAAAAAACCGAAGAATTTGTGTGGCTCGGTCAAAAAAAGGTTACGAAGAATGATAAGAGGTGGCATGCCATATGAGGTAGCCAGAGCAGAGATAGATAGGAAGCATGCGGAATCGGAAGCAGCTAAAAAAAGAAATAGGTCAGAATCGACTATCCCGGATTCTGGCAAGCGATTTAAAGGGCAGCAAATAGCGACTAAACATCTTCGCCCAACATACAGCGAGGTCACCAGCTGTACCAAAGTCGGTATCACTCCGAAGCAGTTCCCGCTGAAAGCATTAAGCGAAGCAGAGGCCAAAATGGTCCAAGCGGCGGTGATAAACGCGATGGATGAGCTCCCAAGGGGAACACACATTAGATTCAACGGCTCGTCTAGGAAACCTGGCTGGGTCTCGTTCAACTGCAACGATGACATGAGCAAGACCTGGCTTGGCAACATCGTCAAAAGCATTAAGCCGTACCAAGGAGCGGAACTCATCATGGTCGAGGGCAAAGACCTCCCGAACTACGCCACCTGCTCAGGATTCTTCCCGGATGAAGAGGGTCTTCATGAGGAGAAGATACTGAGTAGGTTGGGCAGGCAGAATGACGGCCTGTATACTGAGAATTGGAAGGTCGTGAAGAGGACATCAACAGGCAGGGGCCATCATTTGGTCCTGTCGGTTGATGAGGCCTCTGCTAGGACTCTTCAATCTCTCGATTGCAGGCCGTGGTACTGTCTGGACAGGGTGAGTCTACGCCTAAGACTAAGGACGCACGACAAGGAGTCTAGAAGGCAGCCTACACCAACGCCACAGGATATAAGGAAGGAACTGGTAGTCTCTAGGACACCAGAACCAGCTAAGGCAATGGACGTGGCTATGAAAGATCCCACAGCAGCGTCTACACCGGCAGTAACGACAGCAACAACAACAGCACTAACACTAACAGAGGTGGTCAAGGCAGCGTCGGAACAGATTCCGTCGACCAGCGGCTTTACTAAGGCAACTGTGTCCAAAAAGGCATCAGAGTTCAGACCACCTTTAAACAAAGAGAGGAAAGAGGACAGCGGTAGGCGTGCAGAGGCACACTGAAGAAGAAGTAGGTCACCGCGCAGGAAAAGGACACCTCCCAGAGAGGAAAAAGATAAATGGCGTAAGGTGGAGCATGGTAAGCCAGCTAAGATCAGCTCCAGACATACCAGAAGGGAGGTGTCTAGAAGCCCTCCTCCAATAAGGAGAGAGAGGAGACAGGCTCAAAGGGGTCTCTCCTCCCGACGGAGAAGTAGAGAAAGACACCGCTCTAACAACAGCAGTAGCAGGGAGACCTCTAGGCATGGTCCCCGGCCGGAGAGAAGAAGGTAGGTGCCGAATTAACATTTAAGGTACTACAGGTGAATCTGCAGCATGCGAAGGCGGCATCGGCAGTTGCAGGTTGCAGATTTGCAAAAGAAGAAATCAGTTTTGCCTTAATACAGGAACCAAGGCTAGCAAAAGGTAAAATTTGCGGGCTAGGCGATTCTAAAGGTAAGCTACTTTACGATTACAAGGACCAAAGACCAAGAGCCTGTATACTTTTCAATAAAAATATAAATTACGTTCCCATTACAGAATACTGCAAAAAGGACGTAGTAGCAGCGATTGTAACATCTAAAGGAGGAACGACGGACATCATAGTATGTTCAGCGTATTTACCAGGAGATGAACAATGCCCATCACCAGAGCTTACCGGACTGATATCCTACGCAAGAAGAAACAAGATGCAAATGATAATTGGATGTGACGCAAATGCTCATCACACCAATTGGGGTAGCACTAACATCAACAGTAGAGGTGAGTCAGTCTTAGAATTTATTAATAGTAATAACCTGTTTGTAGCTAACATAGGCAACGAACCAACCTTTATTAATAGAATTAGAAACGAAGTCCTAGATCTTACTATCTCAACTTCGTTCCTGACTAACAATATTAAAAATTGGCATGTCTCAAATGAACCATCATGTTCCGACCACAGGCACATTAGGTTCGAAATCGTGGGCCTCAGTCCCGAAACTTCAGTTTACCGTCCAAAAAAACGGACCAACTGGTCATCCTATAAGGAAGATTTAGAAAACAAGTTAGCAATCATTCCGAACAGGATTAACAACATAGATAGTCTCGAAGAAGCAGCCTGGACAACCAGCAAGGCTATAGTAGAAGCGTTTGAGAACAACTGTCCACCACGTAACAAGACAAGTAACAGGCAAGTACAATGGTGGAATAACAACCTAGAGGACCAAAGAAAGAAAGTTCGTAGATTGTTCAACAGTGCAAAAAATAACAGTCCACACGAATGGGCTAGAAGCACTCACGACATACAACAAGGAGATCAGGAAAGCGAAACGATCCTCCTTCCAGACGTTCTGCGAAAGCATTGAAGAGCTACCAGTAGCAGCACGAATATACAAGGTTATGGCAAATGAAACAACTGGCTCCATTGGCCTTCTGAAGAAAGCGGATGGTAGCTATACAGAAACAAAAGAGGAAACAGTTGATGCTCTATTGAGGGCGCACTTTCCAGGAGCCACAACCTTAGAGGTAAACGAAGAATTTATCCATCCGAGGACAACAAGCGATATCGGCACGAACCTGAGTGAAGAATGGAAACAGGCTTCCAATATCGTCAGCCCGGAAAGAGTAAAATGGGCCATCAGTACACTAAAGCCCTTTAAATCACCAGGACCGGATGGGATCTTTCCGGCATTACTGCAGGAGGGTAAAGAAACAATCATCCCCGTACTAACCAGGCTCTTTAAGGCCAGCCTGGTATGGGGACACATACCAAGAGCATGGACGGATGTTAAGGTAGTATTCATTCCAAAGGCTAACAAGAAAGCAGATGGGGATCCGAAAAACCTGCGTCCCATCAGCTTATCGTCTTTTATTCTGAAAACTCTAGAAAAAGTAATAGAGAGATATATAAGAGAAACAACCCTCACTCACAATCCTCTTACCAATACCAGTACGCGTATCAAGCTGGTAAATCCACCGAGATGGCGCTACTCAACTTAACGGGTAAGATAGAAAAGTCTATTGCAGATAAAGAAGTAGCGATCGTGGCCAAAACCATCATAATTCCATTCAGCAACAAATATAGGTTAGTTAATCTGAACAAACCAACGCTGTTTGGAGTAGAACTGGCATTCTCTCAGGAAGCCAAATTCCTGGGGGTTATCCTGGACCAAAAGCTTAACTGGAATAGCCACATTAACAACATCATCAAAAAAGCAAACCTTTCCCTGTGGACCTGCAGACGTATATGCGGCAAGACCTGGGGTATACATCCAAAAATAGCATATTGGATGTATCTAACAATCAGCAGACCGATCGTAACCTATGCGGCGGTAGTATGGTGGAAAAAAAGTAAACTAATAAACATCCAGAACAAACTAAACAAGCTACAAAGAGTAGCATGTCTAAATATAACTGGAGCAATGAGCACTACGCCAACGTCAGCGCTAGAAGTGTTGCTGAACTTAGCCCCACTTCACATAACCTTAGAAGAAGAAGCGAAGATGGGTGCTATGAGAATTAAAGGCTACCAAGGTCTCGATCAAAGGGCGTTGTGTAATCATCCCTCTGTAAAATTAGCAGCTAACAATAAATCATATCTTGACATGCCAAGGGATGACTGCAAGATCAAATACATATTCAACAGACCATTCAACATAGTGATTCCAAACAAACATGACTGGGAACACACAAAACCAAGGGATACAGAACTAGAATGGTATACGGATGGTTCTAAGACAGATGAAGGGGTAGGTTCTGGTGTCTACGGTAAAAGACCCAGGATTAACAGAACACAAAACTTAGGATCTCTAACGACGGTATTCCAAGCAGAGGTTTACGCAATCCAAATGTGCGCACAAGAAAACTTAAGCAGAGGATACACCAACAAAACCATAACAATCTACTCAGACAGTCAGGCGGCTCTTAGGACTCTTGACTCTCATCAGATGAAATCCAACACTGTAATAGATTGTTTCAACACCCTGATTACATTAGGAGAAAGAAACAGGGTCACTTTATCATGGATTCCTGCACATACGGGATATGAAGGTAATGAGATGGCGGATGAATTGGCAAAGAAAGGTGCGGGCTCAACTTTTGAGGGTCCAGAGCCATTCTGCGGAGTACCAAAATGTCATCTCAAAGGATTAATAAAGGAAGAAACCAGACGCGCTCAAATCAACTCATGGAATAACAAAATCGGAATGAAACACTCCAAACTCTTCATGAAGGGGCCGTCGAAGAAGAGGACAAATGAACTCCTAACGTGTAGCAGGAAAAAGGTCAAAACAATAACTGGCTTCCTAACAGGACACTATGGATTACGTAAACACCTACACACTTTGAGGCTATCAAAGGAACGAGTATGTAGATACTGTCAAGAAGAAGATGAGACAGCAGAACACCTACTTTGCGAATGCATGGCCCTCTCTAACAGGAGGCTAAGGTATCTGCAAGGGTACATCATTTCTCCATCTGATACATGGAACATATCACTATCAAATCTGTACAGCTTCATCCGCAGTACAGGTCTGATATATGAGTAACTATGAGGGAAGTTACAATAAGCCTTATGGCTGCAGTGACGAGGCGCTTCGGTGTCATCCCTGTACTTAAACCTTAACCTTAAATGATAAGTTTATATATATGTATTTTGTTGGAATAATAAACTATAAACTAATAAAAAATTAATAAAATCGAACAGGGACACATTTTTTACCTATATTTACCATATCATTATTTATCTTTCCTATGTATAGTACATTGAAAATACTACTAAAACTGCATAATATTTACTACTAAAACTGCACAATATTATAGTACATTGAAAATACTACTAAAACTGCACAATATACACGTATAGGAATTCCCATTGTTTTAGAATAGCTCATAGTTCTACATGTGGCGATTTTGAGGAAATGTGCTTTTGACAAAAAAATTTGTTCAAAAACAAATTTTTAATTAATAAATTTCAATTTTTTCAAACACAAAATTATTTTTCATATAAATTTGAAAAATTTAAACAGTTGCCGTTCTAACAACAAAAATAGTAAAATAAATTGTACTGTTATAAAATAAAATAAAATAATAAGGTACTAGTTTGTTTACAAAATGTACACAAAATTAAAATTTATTAATTTTTAATTATTATAATAAGAGAATTAATGTTTTTAATAAAGAAAAATCAATATCAACCTGTATTGTGGACAGAGAAATGCGTATTACTATGTTTCATATAACAAATTAATTTATTTTTATATGAATTTATTGAAGTTAAAATTAATTATACCGTTTTCATTATTATTTATATTTTACCTGCGGTAATTATACAATATATTATTCCGAGAATAATAGATATAACTAAATTTAAAAATAAATAAGAATAAGAATATATTATTCCAAGAATAATAGATATAACGAAATTTAAAAATAAATAAGGAAAATACGAAAGGCGCCTTTAATAAAATAAAATAATGTCCTTAAATTCAATATAATTTTAGCCATATTTATAATAAAATATCAATTTAGAACCAAAATTAAATTTAATATATTTTTTTACTTCAAATATTTCAACTGTACCTTTTACGTTTTTTTATATTAATTTTATATTAACGGCTACTCTTCTAGTCAACCATATTTATATTTAGAGGCAGTGAGACAGACCTATGTGGGCTTTTTCTAGTAGGTAAGAGCAAAAAAAGTACTTCAATAGAAAATTCTTTTTATAGTGTAAAATTACTAATACAACGCATCCTTATATTATATTATCTAAGTTTTTGATTCGCATTGCAATGAAAATCAGCCTTTAAGTTTGAAAATTTTTCACGTTTTAGAAATTAATTTTTAGATATTATTTATATATATACCCATATATTATAATATATATACATATATATATATATATATATGTATGTATTTAATAATTAATTAAATTTTTAGCACATTACAAGAAATTAAATTATTTATACGTCAATATTTATACGTCAATATAATTACAAATTTGGGGTCATGAAATGCCGCCACAGAAATTAAGGCCAAATAGACGATAATTCACTTAATTTTGCCTCTATACGCAAGGCGTAATTCATGTACCCAATACGTTTTGTTATTTTGAGTCAAATACATACAGCAAATAATGAGAGAGTGGGTTGCAATGTTATGACCCGCGAAGAAAAATTGAAAAATTCGCATTTGTTCTACATGCGACTTCTTTACTATTATATATTGTTTGATATTAAGGGAAAGTATTTTTAAAAAACTTTTTTTTATTTATATTTTTTATTAAATACTTTTGAGGCGGTCAAATATTTATTTATTTGACCGACTAAAAATGTGTAAATACTTTGACATCTTGGGATAGATTTGTTTCAGCTCTCATGGCCCTCGATTTGGAATTCCACATGTGGCAGACGTTCTGAGCTTTCCTTGAATTCCACATGTGGCAGACGTTTTGAGCTTTCCTTTTTATATGATGGGACCTCACATTGCCCCCGTTTTGGATCAAAACATGACGGACTACTCTATATTGGAATGTACTCTTCAAGACCTTTCATTTGATGCCCCACATGATGATTTTGTATGTTAGGCCCACATGACCCAGGTGCCTCTCGGACTACCCAATCGGATATGATGTTTTTGTATGGAATATGATGTTTTTTTGGCCCCACATTTAAAAATTTAAACAGCAAATGTAAAATTTAACACAAAATGTAAAATTTTACAATTTTACATTTTCTGTTAAATTTACATCTTCTGTTAAATTTTACATATTTTGTTAGATTTTACAATTTTCTGTTAAATTTTAAATTTTTCTTTTAAATTTTCTATTAAATTTTACATTTTCGATTTAAATTTAAATCTTCTGTTAAAGTTTACATTTTCTGTTATACTTACATCTTCTGTTTAATTTTACATTTTATATTAGATTTTAAATTGTTCTTTTAAATTTTACATTTTCTATTAAATTTTACATTTTCGGGTTAAATTTAAATCTTTTGTTAATTATGAGATATTCCAGATTGCAGATGGGGGTCTTGTATCTTGTAAGTTAGGTAGAATAAGTTGGTGTCTTTTAAAATCATTCAAAATTTTCACACTTTTCCCTTTTCATATGGGTGAAGGGGTAAGTTTATAAAAGAAGCTGCAACACCTCCGTATTAATTAAATAAGCTATATCCCATCTGCGGGGTACTATATTAAAAAAATAAAAAATAAGTTTCTTAATAATATTATTCTACACCTTGTATACAAAAATGAGACACGTACCTTCAACCCTCTTCATTTTACAGGAGCAAAAATTTCGACATTTATATAATAAAAACATATATTCCTCGATGGAACCTCGAACCGATGGAACCATACCTTGATGGAACCATACCTCAATGGAACTTTAAAAAAGCAAAATGGACTAAATATAACATGCTCTTACCACAACACCTGGCATCCATAGACTTAGAAGTGCTGAAAAAATCATGACAACCATACCTAGATGAACTTAAACTTCAGAACAAATAGCAACAAAGTTTATAAATATATCAACAAATTAAACAACAAAAGATCGGAAAATAATAACACAACACAAAATAATAAAAATCAACAATATGTAGAAAACAACAAAACTATTTCAAATAAATTCCTCATTCATTACAAAACAGCTTACACTTTAAGCAGAGATATTAAGAAAGCAGAAAACAAGTTACGTAAAACGCAGGTTAGGAACATAAACACGAGTAGAACATGCAAATTACCATAGCTGAACTGGAAAATGCTGTAAAGTGGCTAAAGGTAAAAAATCAGATAACATTTTTCCGGAAATGATCAAAAGTTTAGATGACAAGAATAGGAAAGTACTACTACAAATATTTAACATCACTGGGAAAGAGAGAGAGCTATGCGAACCTTTATCGAGTGCGGATGTAATTGTGTTCACACTGTTTAATTTAAGAAATTAAATTATTTTTGAAAACACTGTTTAATTGAATTAATTAAATGATTTCGAATTAACGTTATCAATGAAATTTAAAAATAAGATTCATAATTTAAATATTAAGTTATCAAAGTTTGTTAAATAAAACTTGAATCTATATTATTAAATTGATGAGGAAGAAATTAATTCCAGATCATCCGATATTAACAGACAAAGGTCTAAAGAGAACGCTGAATGGAACGTGGTTCTGATCAGAAGAAGAAAAAATTCTCATGAAGAATGTCCGAAGAGAAAAAGATCAGTTTCACCAACAAATAAATTTCAACTATTAAGTAATTATGATAAAAATGTTTCTAAAAATACTAACCTAAATTCTAAGAATATCACTAACAATATAGATATAAGCACAAATGTATTACCTTCAGATAAAAAGAGCAAAGTGGTAAGATAAAATTTTGCCCGCCAATTATCACAAGAGGTAGTAACCTAAAATCTCTCATTGATTTTTTTTAAAAAAATCAGATATAAATGAATTTAAATTTTCAAATAATATTTATACAAAAAAAACGAAAGTTTTTGTTTCTAGCTCTATCGTTCATAGAGAGTTATTAGAATATTTAAGAGCAAATAAAATTAATGCACATACCTATACTCCTTCTGAGTTAAATTCGGAAAATTGGATTTTAAAAGGAATCCATAGTAATTTTTCCGATAAAGATGTTGAAATATCGCTAAAAGAAAAACTTCCAAATTTAAAATTCAAAAAAATTTCGAGCTTTTCCGCAGTTCACTCCAGAAAAAATAACAGAGAAGTGGGAATGTTCTTAATTCAATTAGAGCCAAGCAAAAATAGTAGTTCTCTCAGATATTATCGTTCTTGTATCAAAAAGTATACTGGAGTAAATTAATCTCTAAAGCTCCAATTCAATGTATGAGATGTAAAGATTTTGGCCAAGCAGCAATTAACTGCTCTCGTAATTATAGATGCGTGAAATGTAGAAGAGATCACGAACCTTACAAATGCCCTTTCAATAAAGAAATAGACAAACCGAATTGTACAAATTGTGGGGGAGAACACCCAGCTAACTGGAGAGGTTGTGAATATTGTAAAGAGTACATGGTTAATAAAAAAAGAATAATGAATAAAGTAAATGAGGAACGAAGAGAAAAATATAGATTCGTTTTTAAAGCTATTAATAATTTTTCAAATACTAACATTTCTAATTCGTATGCAAAAGTTTTGAGGGGTAATCAACCTAACAGATATGATGAAAGCTTTGATAATAATAATCCCATAACAGATTTTTTCAATATGTCCAATAATCTTTTTGGAGTAGATATTGGTAGATTAATTAAAGAAATTAAATTATTTATGCCATATATTAATCATTTAACAAGAGTTACTGATAAACAAATTGCTTATATTCAATTTATTGCTAACTTTAAAGTAAATCACAAGATGATTTACGCTCAATATTATCTCTCAGCTATTGCGTTAAACCCTTGCTCAATTAGGACTTTACATATACGGGCTATGCTATTTAATACACTCGTAGATCACAAGCCTGACTTTGCACTTGTAGTTGAAACAAGACTGAATAGTATCAATAAATTGATAATAGATAAATATAGATGTTTTAGAAACAATAAATATCAAGGCTCCGCTATATGTTATAAAGAAAATTTGGATTTACACAAAATTACAGATACAGCTTTTGAGTTACATGGGAAAATAGTAAATCGGAATAACGAAATAAAAAGTAATAAAATAAGTTACGAATATAAGCCTTAAGTTCTAGAATAGGTTGCTTGAAAACTATTATAAAAGAAAAAATTCCAATTCATTTTAATTCTGAATTTTCTAATAGACTTAAACAAATAAAACCATCTTCTCAAGCGTTTAAATAGATAAATAAAATTACGGGTAGAAAGTACAACTCTGATAATAAAGTGTTTTTAAATGGCACTGAAATCCAAACTACAGAGGATAAATTAATAGCATTTCAAGAATTTTATAAAAAAATATATATTGAAAAAAATCCAATCTATGATATCACTATAAATACACAAGTTAATAATGAAGTCAATAATTTTTTAATAAGACATAAAGACAATAATGGTAACTTTATAAGGTTAACAAATTTCAATGAAAATAACACGTCTTTAGAACCTGAGTCAGATGATTTTATTAACCTTAAGTCTACAAAATTCATAATTAAATCTTTAAATAACAAAAAATCTTATGGACCGGATGGCGTTAAACGCTTGCTCAATTAGGACCTTACATAGACCGGCTATGCTATTTAATACACTCGTAGATCACAAGTCTTTTGGTAAAAAAATTTCCTGAAAATGCCCAAAAATATTTAACAATAATTTTTAATAACTGCTTGAACAATAGTTACTTTCGAAATGATTTCCTCTATTAAAAAATAAAAAAACATTTGAAGTAACTTTAGACCAATTTCACTATTGTCGAATGTTGGAAAAATGCTAGAACGTATAATAGCAAATAAAATTGATGATTTTTGCGAAATAAGTGGGGTACTAAGTATTCACCAATTTGGTTTCAAAGCAATGCATTCAAACAACTGATGCACTAAATCTACGAAATGATATTTTTTATAAATCTAGAAAAAAAATTGCACAGTTACAGGTATTATTGACATCAAGGCAGTTTTTGACTCTGTGTGGAGTAAAGGATTAATATATAAATTAATTAGAATTGGTTTACCATCAAATACTATTTGCTTAATTTCTAATTTTTTGGAAAACAGATATTTATATATTAATTATGAAGGCCAAAAATCTGAAAAAAATTCCGGTTTATTCTGGTGTCCCACAGGGGTCAGTAACAGGACCAAAACTATATAATTCATTCTTATATATGATTTTCCTCATACCCATTCCAATAGGCGAAATGAAATACGTTAGACAGCAAATTTATATGCTGATGATACAACAGTGTATTCACACGCCAGAAATCCTGAATTGGCATTAAAGCACGTGAAAGATCACTTAAATATTATTATTGATTTCTATAGTAAATGGAGTATTGATATTAATGCCAATAAATCAGAATTAATTTGTTTTCGTAACTCAGCTAGCAGAGCGCCAAAAAATGTGGCCAAAAAGAGTAAAAAATTGCATTTAAAAATTCGAAATGTTGAAATACCTTTAAAAGATAAAATTAAATATCTTGGTGTTAACTTTAATAAAATATTAAAATTATCACATTAAATCACATTAAAGAAACTTTAAAAAAAGGGACATATTCATTTAGATTATTAAGACCACTACTAGGACATAAAGACTTAATGGCAAGTACGAAATTACTATTGTATAAGCAACTAATCAGGCCGATACTATCGTATGCGTTTCCGATTTGGTTTACTGCTTCAACAGCATATATAAAAAAGTTGCAAATGTTTGAAAGAAAAATTTTAAGACTTTGCCTAAATAAAAATTTTCAAAGCACAAACAAAAAATATTCTAATAACTTTTTATACAACGAAGCAAATATGGAACCATTAGCTTTCTATATGACAACTAATAAAGTACTGCAATAAGATGCAAAACCATCCTAATAATTCAATAAATACAATTTTTGAAGATTACCAAGTTAATAATTGTCATGATAATTTAATAGATAAATTTTATCTTTCACAACTTGCAGTAATTAATCGAAATTCTGCTGATGAGTTTTTAGAACTTGATAGTATTCATATGCTTCCAAATTTCTACAAACACAAATAAAAATCTGAGAGAATAATACAGTATAATCTAAAAATAAAATAAAAATTATTTAAAAAATGTAAACCTACAGACACAACTTTATAAAAGTATGTACCTTGATTACATTTAAGTGTTTCATTAGCTTTAAGTCCTTATTATAGCTTACGCTAAAAATGCTAATGTTAGTACTCCTGACGCAAGTCATAAAATAAAATTAAACTAGAAATAAATTAAAATAACAATCTAATATTCTCAAACACAGAATACTTATACATAAAAAATTCACAAGATTAAAAAGAATAAACTTGTACACTATAAGATTAGACCTAAGAAAAAAAATATTGTAAAAAAAATGAAATGTCGTCAATAAATTCTATTCTATTCACTGGGAAAGTGAAAACCACTTATCTTCAATATAGAAAAAGTCTATAATAGTACCACAGATAATAAATATACATATGTAGCACCGCCCATACAAAAATTTGGTGCCAATTTATTTTATTAACCGACAACTATAAACCGACAAAAAGCTGTTTCTTAACCGACAAAAAGCTTTTTTCTTAACCGACAGTATCTTGCTTATTTATTTTAGTCTTAACCGATGGCCATACGCAGGAATATTTAAGAAAAAGCTTTTTTGAGTTAGTCAAAATTATATTACTCATATAATATAATATATCGCAAAATAGCTTTTTTTTGTTAAAAATCATTTCTAAACATTACTTTTTCCCGTATACGCGCTACATCTGTATATTTATTATCTGTGGTAATACTAACAATAAAACCTGGTAAACCAGCTTCAGAAATAACAAGCTACAGACCAATATCACTAACATCAATTGTAGCAAAATGAATGGAAAAAACATTAGCTAATAGACTAAATTATACAAAGAAAAACAAAGATCTTTAGCTAATAAACAAGCTGGTTTTCGTAGAAACTTTTCCACAGACCACCAAGCCATCAGAATTAAGGAAAGCGAAATCGAAGGATTCAACCACCAAAAAAGCACACTTGCGCTATTCGTAGATTTTCAAGCAGCTTTCGACAATATATGTCGAATAAAGTTGTATGAAAAATTAAGAAAAGCATATATTAATGGTAACTTACTTAGATGGATCATTAATCTAACAAACCCAATATGGATTACAGTCAGATGGAACAACTCCACATCTAAATGGCGTCAACTGAAGGTAGGGTTACATGCCGCGTTCAGCAGAACCGCACTAGATAGAGCAGCAAAAATTATATTTCCGTTCAGTAGAATTTTTCGATAAATATCCCTTAAAACCTCCTCTCTATTCAATATTCCTATAAAAAAAAAATTGCTGCTCAATCTAGCATAAAATTTTTCTGCTAGATAAAACTCGAGCGCTTGAAAAATTAACCGTTTAGTAGGAAAATTGCTCGAGCGCTCGATGCGCTCAACTCTGCTGAACGCGGCAACCTCAAGGCTGCATATTAAGTCCTTTATTATTTAATATATACATTAACGACTTAATAAGTTCTAAAAAAATCGAATATACAAATAGTTATGTATGCAGACGATCTGGTTCTTTGGACCCAAGCAAAAAACAAAGCTGACACATCGGAAAAACTAAAGGAAATATGGTGAAAGCAATGGAAATATTGAATAATTGGTCATCACATGATCATAAGCGAAGAAAAAACAACATATCAATTTTTTAGTTTAAAACACAAAACAGATGACATCAATTTAAAAATAAACAACAAAATATATATATAGAACAAACACAACAACTTACCTGGGTATCACTCTGGACAATAAATATTTATATGAGGCAACATATCGAAAACATCGAAAACAAAACACAAAAGAATTCCACTATCCTAAACAAAATTCCAGGCTGCAGATGGGGGGTACCACAAATTTACTCATGCCAAAATATGCTCAAAATGAACGATTTCGGCATGGCAAAAAATGCTCAAAATGAACGATTTCGGCATGCCAAAAAATGCTCAAAATGAACGATTCCGGCATGGCAAAAAATGCTCAAAATGATCAATTTAGGAATGGCAAAAGTTGTTCAAAATGAACAATTTAGGAATGGCAAAAAATGCTCCAAATGAACGATTTCGGCATGGCAAAAAATGCTCAAAATGATCGATTTCGGAATGGCAAAAAATGCTCAAAATGAACGCTTTCGGCATGGCAAAAAATGTTCAAAATGATTGATTTCGAATGGCAAAAGATGCTCAAAATGAAAGACTTCAGCATGGCAAAAAATGCTCAAAATGAACGCTGCCGTCATGGCAAAAAATTCTCAAAATGAACGATTTCGGCATGGCAAGAGATGCTCAAAATGAACGATTTCGGAATGGCAAAAAATTAATTATCGATTTCGGAATGGCAAAAAAGTGCTCAAAATGTTCGATTTCGGCATGGCAAAAAATGCTCCAAATGAACGATTTCGGCATGGCAAAAAATGCTCAAAATGATCGATTTCGGAATGGCAAAAAATGCTGAAAATGAACGATTTTGGCATGTCAAAAAATGCTCAAAATGAACGATTTCGGCATGCCAAAAAATGCTTAAAATTATCGATTTCGGAATGGCAAAAAAATACTCAAAATGAACGATTCGGCATGCCAAAAAATGCTCAAAATGAACGATTTCGGCATGGCAAAAAATGCTCAAAATGAACGATTTCGGCATGGCAAAAAATGCTCAAAATGAACGATTTCGGCATGGCAAAAGATGCTCAAAATGATTGATTTCGAATGGCAAAAGATGCTCAAAATGAACGACTTCAGCATGGCAAAAAATGCTGAAAATGAACCCTGCCGTCATGGCAAAAAATGCTCAAAATGAACGATTTCGGCATAGCAAAAGATGATCAAAATGAATGATTTCGGCATGCCAAAGGATGATCAACATGAACGATTTCGGCATGCCAAAAAATGCTCAAAATGAACAATTTCGGCATGCCAAAAAATGCTCAAAATGGTCGATTTCGGCATGGCAAAAAAATGCTCAAAATGCTCGATTTCGGCATGGCAAAAAATACTCAAAATGAACAATTTGGGCATGGCAAAAAATGCTCCAAATGAACGATTTCGGCATGGCAAAAAAATGCTCAAAATGCTCGATTTCGGCATGCCAAAAAATGCTCAAAATGAACAATTTCGGCATGCCAAAAAATGCTCAAAATGGTCGATTTCGGCATGGCAAAAAAATGCTCAAAATGCTCGATTTCGGCATGGCAAAAAATACTCAAAATGAACAATTTGGGCATGGCAAAAAATGCTCCAAATGAACGATTTCGGCATGGCAAAAAATGCTCAAAATGATCGATTTCGGAATGGCAAAAAATGCTCAAAATGAACGATTTCGGCATGCCAAAAAATGCTCAAAATGAACAATTTCGGCATGCCAAAAAATGCTCAAAATGGTCGATTTCGGCATGGCAAAAAAATGCTCAAAATGCTCGATTTCGGCATGGCAAAAAATACTCAAAATGAACAATTTGGGCATGGCAAAAAATGCTCCAAATGAACGATTTCGGCATGGCAAAAAATACTCAAAATGAACAATTTGGGCATGGCAAAAAATGCTCCAAATGAACGATTTCGGCATGGCAAAAAATGCTCAAAATGATCGATTTCGGAATGGCAAAAAATGCTCAAAATGAACGATTTCGGCATGCCAAAAAATGCTCAAAATGAACAATTTCGGCATGCCAAAAAATGCTCAAAATGGTCGATTTCGGCATGGCAAAAAAATGCTCAAAATGCTCGATTTCGGCATGGCAAAAAATACTCAAAATGAACAATTTGGGCATGGCAAAAAATGCTCCAAATGAACGATTTCGGCATGGCAAAAGATGCTCAAAATGATTGATTTCGAATGGCAAAAGATGCTCATAATGAACGACTTCAGCATGGCAAAAAATGCTGAAAATGAACGATTTCGGCATACCAAAAGATGATCAAAACGAACGATTTTGGCATGTCAAAAAATGCTCAAAATGAACGATTTCAGCATGCCAAAAAATGCTTAAAATTATCGATTTCGGAATGGCAAAAAAATGCTCGATTTCGGCATGGCAAAAAAATGCTCAAAATGCTCGATTTCGGCATGGCAAAAAATGCTCAAAATGATCGATTTCGGAATGGCAAAAAATGCTCAAAATGAACGATTTCGGCATGGCAAAAAATGCTCAAAATGATTAATTTCGGCATGGCAAAAAAAGCTCAAAATGATCGATTTCGGAATGGCAAAAAATGCTCAAAATGAACGATTTCTCAAAATGATCGATTTCGGAATGGCAAAAAATGCTCAAAATGAACGATTTCGGCATGGCAAAAAATGCTCAAAATGATTAATTTCGGCATGGCAAAAAAAGCTCAAAATGATCGATTTCGGAATGGCAAAAAATGCTCAAAATGAACGATTTCGGCATGGCAAAAGATGCTCAAAATGATTGATTTCGAATGGCAAAAGATGCTCATAATGAACGACTTCAGCATGGCAAAAAATGCTGAAAATGAACGATTTCGGCATACCAAAAGATGATCAAAACGAACGATTTTGGCATGTCAAAAAATGCTCAAAATGAACGATTTCAGCATGCCAAAAAATGCTTAAAATTATCGATTTCGGAATGGCAAAAAAATGCTCGATTTCGGCATGGCAAAAAAATGCTCAAAATGCTCGATTTCGGCATGGCAAAAAATACTCAAAATGAACAATTTGGGCATGGCAAAAAATGCTCCAAATAAACGATTTCGGCATGGCAAAAAATGCTCAAAATTATCGATTTCGGAATGGCAAAAAAGTGCTCAAAATGTTCGATTTCGGCATGGCAAAAAATGCTCCAAATGAACGATTTCGGCATAGCAAAAGATGATCAAAATGAATGATTTCGGCATGCCAAAGGATGATCAACATGAACGATTTCGGCATGCCAAAAAATGCTCAAAATGAACAATTTCGGCATGCCAAAAAATGCTCAAAATGGTCGATTTCGGCATGGCAAAAAAATGCTCAAAATGCTCGATTTCGGCATGGCAAAAAATACTCAAAATGAACAATTTGGGCATGGCAAAAAATGCTCCAAATGAACGATTTCGGCATGGCAAAAAATGCTCAAAATGATCGATTTCGGAATGGCAAAAAATGCTCAAAATGAACGATTTCGGCATGGCAAAAAATGCTCAAAATGATTAATTTCGGCATGGCAAAAAAAGCTCAAAATGATCGATTTCGGAATGGCAAAAAATGCTCAAAATGAACGATTTCGGCATGGCAAAAGATGCTCAAAATGATTGATTTCGAATGGCAAAAGATGCTCATAATGAACGACTTCAGCATGGCAAAAAATGCTGAAAATGAACGATTTCGGCATACCAAAAGATGATCAAAACGAACGATTTTGGCATGTCAAAAAATGCTCAAAATGAACGATTTCAGCATGCCAAAAAATGCTTAAAATTATCGATTTCGGAATGGCAAAAAAATGCTCGATTTCGGCATGGCAAAAAAATGCTCAAAATGCTCGATTTCGGCATGGCAAAAAATACTCAAAATGAACAATTTGGGCATGGCAAAAAATGCTCCAAATAAACGATTTCGGCATGGCAAAAAATGCTCAAAATTATCGATTTCGGAATGGCAAAAAAGTGCTCAAAATGTTCGATTTCGGCATGGCAAAAAATGCTCCAAATGAACGATTTCGGCACGGCAAAAAATGCTCAAAATGATTGATTTCGAATGGCAAAAGATGCTTAAAATTATAGATTTCGGAATGGCAAAAAAATACTCAAAATGAACGATTCGGCATGCCAAAAAATGCTCAAAATGAACGATTTCGGCATGGCAAAAAATGCTCAAAATGAACGATTTCGGCATGGCAAAAAATGCTCAAAATGAACGATTTCGGCATGGCAAAAGATGCTCAAAATGATTGATTTCGAATGGCAAAAGATGCTCAAAATGAACGGCTTCAGCATGGCAAAAAATGATGAAAATGAACCCTGCCGTCATGGCAAAAAAAGCTCAAAATGAACGATTTCGGCATAGCAAAAGATGATCAAAATGAATGATTTCGGCATGCCAAAGGATGATCAACATGAACGATTTCGGCATGCCAAAAAATGCTCAAAATGAACAATTTCGGCATGCCAAAAAATGCTTAAAATTATCGATTTCGGAATGGCAAAAAAATGCTCAAAATGCTCGATTTCGGCATGGCAAAAAAATGCTCATAATGCTCGATTTCGGCATGGCAAAAAATACTCAAAATGAACAATTTGGGCATGGCAAAAAATGCTCCAAATGAACGATTGCGGCATGCCAAAAGATGATCAAAACGAACGATTTTGGCATGTCAAAAAATGGTAAAAATGAACGACTTCAGCATGGCAAAAAATGCTGAAAATGAACCCTGCCGTCATGGCAAAAAATGCTCAAAATGAACGATTTCGGCATAGCAAAAGATGATCAAAATGAATGATTTCGGCATACCAAAAGATGATCAAAACGAACGATTTTGACATGTCAAAAAATGCTCAAAATGAACGATTTCGGCATGGCAAAAAATGCTCAAAATGATTGATTTCGGCATGGCAAAAAAATGCTCAAAATGCTCGATTTCGGCATGGCAAAAAATACTCAAAATGAACAATTTGGGCATGGCAAAAAATGCTCCAAATGAACGATTGCGGCATGCCAAAAGATGATCAAAACGAACGATTTTGGCATGTCAAAAAATGGTAAAAATGAACGACTTCAGCATGGCAAAAAATGCTGAAAATGAACCCTGCCGTCATGGCAAAAAATGCTCAAAATGAACGATTTCGGCATAGCAAAAGATGATCAAAATGAATGATTTCGGCATACCAAAAGATGATCAAAACGAACGATTTTGGCATGTCAAAAAATGCTCAAAATGAACGATTTCGGCATGGCAAAAAATGCTCAAAATGATTGATTTCGGCATGGCAAAAAAATGCTCGATTTCGGCATGGCAAAAAATACTCAAAATGAACAATTTGGGCATGGCAAAAAATGCTCCAAATGAACGATTTCGGCATGGAAAAAATGCTCAAAATGATCGATTTCGGAATGGCAAAAAAATGCTCAAAATGAACGATTTCGGCATGGCAAAAAATGCTCAAAATGATTGATTTCGGCATGGCAAAAAAAGCTCAAAATGATCGATTTCGGAATGGCAAAAAATGTTCAAAATGAACGATTTCGGCATGGCAAAAAATGCTCAAAATGAATGATTGCGGCATGCCAAAAGATGATCAAAACGAACGATTTTGGCATGTCAAAAAATGGTAAAATGAACGACTTCAGCATGGCAAAAAATGCTGAAAATGAACCCTGCCGTCATGGCAAAAAATGCTCAAATGAACGATTTCGGCATAGCAAAAGATGATCAAAATGAATGATTTCGGCATACCAAAAGATGATCAAAACGAACGATTTTGGCATGTCAAAAAATGCTCAAAATGAACGATTTCGGCATGCCAAAAAATGCTTAAAATTATCGATTTCGGAATGGCAAAAAAATGCTCGATTTCGGCATGGCAAAAAAATGCTCAAAATGCTCGATATCGGCATGGCAAAAAATACTCAAAATGAACAATTTGGGCATGGCAAAAAATGCTCCAAATGAACGATTTCGGCATGGCAAAAAATGCTCAAAATGATCGATTTCGGAATGGCAAAAAATGCTCAAAATGAACGATTTCGGCATGGCAAAAAATGCTCAAAATGATTGATTTCGGCATGGCAAAAAATGGTCAAAATGATCAATTTCGGCATGGCAAAAGATGCTCAAAATGAACGATTTCGGCATGCCAAAATAGGCTCAAAATGAACGATTCCGGCATTCCTAAATGATCAATTTAGGAATGGCAAAAAATCTTCAAAATGATCGATTTCGGAATGGCAAAAAATGCTCAAAATGAACGATTTCGGCATGGCAAAAGATGCTCAAAATGATTGATTTCGAATGGCAAAAGATGCTCATAATGAACGACTTCAGCATGGCAAAAAATGCTGAAAATGAACGATTTCGGCATAGCAAAAGATGATCAAAATGAATGATTTCGGCATGCCAAAAGATGATCAAAATGAACGATTTCGGAATGGCAAAAAATGCTCAAAATGAACGATTTCGGCATGGCAAAAAATGCTCCAAATGAACGCTTTCGGCATGGCAAAAAATGTTCAAAATGATTGATTTCGAATGGCAAAAGATGCTCAAAATGAAAGACTTCAGCATGGCAAAAAATGCTCAAAATGAACGCTGCCGTCATGGCAAAAAATTCTCAAAATGAACGATTTCGGCATGGCAAGAGATGCTCAAAATGAACGATTTCGGAATGGCAAAAAATTAATTATCGATTTCGGAATGGCAAAAAAGTGCTCAAAATGTTCGATTTCGGCATGGCAAAAAATGCTCCAAATGAACGATTTCGGCATGGCAAAAAATGCTCAAAATGATCGATTTCGGAATGGCAAAAAATGCTGAAAATGAACGATTTTGGCATGTCAAAAAATGCTCAAAATGAACGATTTCGGCATGCCAAAAAATGCTTAAAATTATCGATTTCGGAATGGCAAAAAAATACTCAAAATGAACGATTCGGCATGCCAAAAAATGCTCAAAATGAACGATTTCGGCATGGCAAAAAATGCTCAAAATGAACGATTTCGGCATGGCAAAAAATGCTCAAAATGAACGATTTCGGCATGGCAAAAGATGCTCAAAATGATTGATTTCGAATGGCAAAAGATGCTCAAAATGAACGACTTCAGCATGGCAAAAAATGCTGAAAATGAACCCTGCCGTCATGGCAAAAAATGCTCAAAATGAACGATTTCGGCATAGCAAAAGATGATCAAAATGAATGATTTCGGCATGCCAAAGGATGATCAACATGAACGATTTCGGCATGCCAAAAAATGCTCAAAATGAACAATTTCGGCATGCCAAAAAATGCTCAAAATGGTCGATTTCGGCATGGCAAAAAAATGCTCAAAATGCTCGATTTCGGCATGGCAAAAAATACTCAAAATTAACAATTTGGGCATGGCAAAAAATGCTCCAAATGAACGATTTCGGCATGGCAAAAAATGCTCAAAATGATCGATTTCGGAATGGCAAAAAATGCTCAAAATGAACGATTTCGGCATGGCAAAAAATGCTCAAAATGATTAATTTCGGCATGGCAAAAAAAGCTCAAAATGATCGATTTCGGAATGGCAAAAAATGCTCAAAATGAACGATTTCGGCATGGCAAAAGATGCTCAAAATGATTGATTTCGAATGGCAAAAGATGCTCATAATGAACGACTTCAGCATGGCAAAAAATGCTGAAAATGAACGATTTCGGCATACCAAAAGATGATCAAAACGAACGATTTTGGCATGTCAAAAAATGCTCAAAATGAACGATTTCAGCATGCCAAAAAATGCTTAAAATTATCGATTTCGGAATGGCAAAAAAATGCTCGATTTCGGCATGGCAAAAAAATGCTCAAAATGCTCGATTTCGGCATGGCAAAAAATACTCAAAATGAACAATTTGGGCATGGCAAAAAATGCTCCAAATAAACGATTTCGGCATGGCAAAAAATGCTCAAAATTATCGATTTCGGAATGGCAAAAAAGTGCTCAAAATGTTCGATTTCGGCATGGCAAAAAATGCTCCAAATGAACGATTTCGGCACGGCAAAAAATGCTCAAAATGATTGATTTCGAATGGCAAAAGATGCTTAAAATTATAGATTTCGGAATGGCAAAAAAATACTCAAAATGAACGATTCGGCATGCCAAAAAATGCTCAAAATGAACGATTTCGGCATGGCAAAAAATGCTCAAAATGAACGATTTCGGCATGGCAAAAAATGCTCAAAATGAACGATTTCGGCATGGCAAAAGATGCTCAAAATGATTGATTTCGAATGGCAAAAGATGCTCAAAATGAACGGCTTCAGCATGGAAAAAAATGATGAAAATGAACCCTGCCGTCATGGCAAAAAAAGCTCAAAATGAACGATTTCGGCATAGCAAAAGATGATCAAAATGAATGATTTCGGCATGCCAAAGGATGATCAACATGAACGATTTCGGCATGCCAAAAAATGCTCAAAATGAACAATTTCGGCATGCCAAAAAATGCTTAAAATTATCGATTTCGGAATGGCAAAAAAATGCTCAAAATGCTCGATTTCGGCATGGCAAAAAAATGCTCATAATGCTCGATTTCGGCATGGCAAAAAATACTCAAAATGAACAATTTGGGCATGGCAAAAAATGCTCCAAATGAACGATTGCGGCATGCCAAAAGATGATCAAAACGAACGATTTTGGCATGTCAAAAAATGGTAAAAATGAACGACTTCAGCATGGCAAAAAATGCTGAAAATGAACCCTGCCGTCATGGCAAAAAATGCTCAAAATGAACGATTTCGGCATAGCAAAAGATGATCAAAATGAATGATTTCGGCATACCAAAAGATGATCAAAACGAACGATTTTGACATGTCAAAAAATGCTCAAAATGAACGATTTCGGCATGGCAAAAAATGCTCAAAATGATTGATTTCGGCATGGCAAAAAAATGCTCAAAATGCTCGATTTCGGCATGGCAAAAAATACTCAAAATGAACAATTTGGGCATGGCAAAAAATGCTCCAAATGAACGATTGCGGCATGCCAAAAGATGATCAAAACGAACGATTTTGGCATGTCAAAAAATGGTAAAAATGAACGACTTCAGCATGGCAAAAAATGCTGAAAATGAACCCTGCCGTCATGGCAAAAAATGCTCAAAATGAACGATTTCGGCATAGCAAAAGATGATCAAAATGAATGATTTCGGCATACCAAAAGATGATCAAAACGAACGATTTTGGCATGTCAAAAAATGCTCAAAATGAACGATTTCGGCATGGCAAAAAATGCTCAAAATGATTGATTTCGGCATGGCAAAAAAATGCTCGATTTCGGCATGGCAAAAAATACTCAAAATGAACAATTTGGGCATGGCAAAAAATGCTCCAAATGAACGATTTCGGCATGGCAAAAAATGCTCAAAATGATCGATTTCGGAATGGCAAAAAATGCTCAAAATGAACGATTTCGGCATGGCAAAAAATGCTCAAAATGATTGATTTCGGCATGGCAAAAAAAGCTCAAAATGATCGATTTCGGAATGGCAAAAAATGTTCAAAATGAACGATTTCGGCATGGCAAAAAATGCTCAAAATGAATGATTGCGGCATGCCAAAAGATGATCAAAACGAACGATTTTGGCATGTCAAAAAATGGTAAAAATGAACGACTTCAGCATGGCAAAAAATGCTGAAAATGAACCCTGCCGTCATGGCAAAAAATGCTCAAAATGAACGATTTCGGCATAGCAAAAGATGATCAAAATGAATGATTTCGGCATACCAAAAGATGATCAAAACGAACGATTTTGGCATGTCAAAAAATGCTCAAAATGAACGATTTCGGCATGCCAAAAAATGCTTAAAATTATCGATTTCGGAATGGCAAAAAAATGCTCGATTTCGGCATGGCAAAAAAATGCTCAAAATGCTCGATATCGGCATGGCAAAAAATACTCAAAATGAACAATTTGGGCATGGCAAAAAATGCTCCAAATGAACGATTTCGGCATGGCAAAAAATGCTCAAAATGATCGATTTCGGAATGGCAAAAAATGCTCAAAATGAACGATTTCGGCATGGCAAAAAATGCTCAAAATGATTGATTTCGGCATGGCAAAAAATGGTCAAAATGATCAATTTCGGCATGGCAAAAGATGCTCAAAATGAACGATTTCGGCATGCCAAAATAGGCTCAAAATGAACGATTCCGGCATTCCTAAATGATCAATTTAGGAATGGCAAAAAATCTTCAAAATGATCGATTTCGGAATGGCAAAAAATGCTCAAAATGAACGATTTCGGCATGGCAAAAGATGCTCAAAATGATTGATTTCGGCATGGCAAAAAAATGCTCAAAATGCTCGATTTCGGCATGGCAAAAAATACTCAAAATTAACAATTTGGGCATGGCAAAAAATGCTCCAAATGAACGATTTCGGCATGTCAAAAAATGCTCAAAATGAACGATTTCGGCATGCCAAAAAATGCTTAAAATTATCGATTTCGGAATGGCAAAAAAATACTCAAAATGAACGATTCGGCATGCCAAAAAATGCTCAAAATGAACGATTTCGGCATGGCAAAAAATGCTCAAAATGAACGATTTCGGCATGGCAAAAAATGCTCAAAATGAACGATTTCGGCATGGCAAAAGATGCTCAAAATGATTGATTTCGAATGGCAAAAGATGCTCAAAATGAACGACTTCAGCATGGCAAAAAATGCTGAAAATGAACCCTGCCGTCATGGCAAAAAATGCTCAAAATGAACGATTTCGGCATAGCAAAAGATGATCAAAATGAATGATTTCGGCATGCCAAAGGATGATCAACATGAACGATTTCGGCATGCCAAAAAATGCTCAAAATGAACAATTTCGGCATGCCAAAAAATGCTCAAAATGGTCGATTTCGGCATGGCAAAAAAATGCTCAAAATGCTCGATTTCGGCATGGCAAAAAATACTCAAAATTAACAATTTGGGCATGGCAAAAAATGCTCCAAATGAACGATTTCGGCATGGCAAAAAATGCTCAAAATGATCGATTTCGGAATGGCAAAAAATGCTCAAAATGAACGATTTCGGCATGGCAAAAAATGCTCAAAATGATTAATTTCGGCATGGCAAAAAAAGCTCAAAATGATCGATTTCGGAATGGCAAAAAATGCTCAAAATGAACGATTTCGGCATGGCAAAAGATGCTCAAAATGATTGATTTCGAATGGCAAAAGATGTTCATAATGAACGACTTCAGCATGGCAAAAAATGCTGAAAATGAACGATTTCGGCATACCAAAAGATGATCAAAACGAACGATTTTGGCATGTCAAAAAATGCTCAAAATGAACGATTTCAGCATGCCAAAAAATGCTTAAAATTATCGATTTCGGAATGGCAAAAAAATGCTCGATTTCGGCATGGCAAAAAAATGCTCAAAATGAACGATTTCGGCATGCCAAAAAATGCTTAAAATTATCGATTTCGGAATGGCAAAAAAATACTCAAAATGAACGATTCGGCATGCCAAAAAATGCTCAAAATGAACGATTTCGGCATGGCAAAAAATGCTCAAAATGAACGATTTCGGCATGCCAAAAAATGCTTAAAATTATCGATTTCGGAATGGCAAAAAAATACTCAAAATGAACGATTCGGCATGCCAAAAAATGCTCAAAATGAACGATTTCGGCATGGCAAAAAATGCTCAAAATGAACGATTTCGGCATGGCAAAAAATACTCAAAATTAACAATTTGGGCATGGCAAAAAATGCTCCAAATGAACGATTTCGGCATGGCAAAAAATGCTCAAAATGATCGATTTCGGAATGGCAAAAAATGCTCAAAATGAACGATTTCGGCATGGCAAAAAATGCTCAAAATGATTAATTTCGGCATGGCAAAAAAAGCTCAAAATGATCGATTTCGGAATGGCAAAAAATGCTCAAAATGAACGATTTCGGCATGGCAAAAGATGCTCAAAATGATTGATTTCGAATGGCAAAAGATGCTCATAATGAACGACTTCAGCATGGCAAAAAATGCTGAAAATGAACGATTTCGGCATACCAAAAGATGATCAAAACGAACGATTTTGGCATGTCAAAAAATGCTCAAAATGAACGATTTCAGCATGCCAAAAAATGCTTAAAATTATCGATTTCGGAATGGCAAAAAAATGCTCGATTTCGGCATGGCAAAAAAATGCTCAAAATGCTCGATTTCGGCATGGCAAAAAATACTCAAAATGAACAATTTGGGCATGGCAAAAAATGCTCCAAATAAACGATTTCGGCATGGCAAAAAATGCTCAAAATTATCGATTTCGGAATGGCAAAAAAGTGCTCAAAATGTTCGATTTCGGCATGGCAAAAAATGCTCCAAATGAACGATTTCGGCACGGCAAAAAATGCTCAAAATGATTGATTTCGAATGGCAAAAGATGCTTAAAATTATAGATTTCGGAATGGCAAAAAAATACTCAAAATGAACGATTCGGCATGCCAAAAAATGCTCAAAATGAACGATTTCGGCATGGCAAAAAATGCTCAAAATGAACGATTTCGGCATGGCAAAAAATGCTCAAAATGAACGATTTCGGCATGGCAAAAGATGCTCAAAATGATTGATTTCGAATGGCAAAAGATGCTCAAAATGAACGGCTTCAGCATGGAAAAAAATGATGAAAATGAACCCTGCCGTCATGGCAAAAAAAGCTCAAAATGAACGATTTCGGCATAGCAAAAGATGATCAAAATGAATGATTTCGGCATGCCAAAGGATGATCAACATGAACGATTTCGGCATGCCAAAAAATGCTCAAAATGAACAATTTCGGCATGCCAAAAAATGCTTAAAATTATCGATTTCGGAATGGCAAAAAAATGCTCAAAATGCTCGATTTCGGCATGGCAAAAAAATGCTCATAATGCTCGATTTCGGCATGGCAAAAAATACTCAAAATGAACAATTTGGGCATGGCAAAAAATGCTCCAAATGAACGATTGCGGCATGCCAAAAGATGATCAAAACGAACGATTTTGGCATGTCAAAAAATGGTAAAAATGAACGACTTCAGCATGGCAAAAAATGCTGAAAATGAACCCTGCCGTCATGGCAAAAAATGCTCAAAATGAACGATTTCGGCATAGCAAAAGATGATCAAAATGAATGATTTCGGCATACCAAAAGATGATCAAAACGAACGATTTTGACATGTCAAAAAATGCTCAAAATGAACGATTTCGGCATGGCAAAAAATGCTCAAAATGATTGATTTCGGCATGGCAAAAAAATGCTCAAAATGCTCGATTTCGGCATGGCAAAAAATACTCAAAATGAACAATTTGGGCATGGCAAAAAATGCTCCAAATGAACGATTGCGGCATGCCAAAAGATGATCAAAACGAACGATTTTGGCATGTCAAAAAATGGTAAAAATGAACGACTTCAGCATGGCAAAAAATGCTGAAAATGAACCCTGCCGTCATGGCAAAAAATGCTCAAAATGAACGATTTCGGCATAGCAAAAGATGATCAAAATGAATGATTTCGGCATACCAAAAGATGATCAAAACGAACGATTTTGGCATGTCAAAAAATGCTCAAAATGAACGATTTCGGCATGGCAAAAAATGCTCAAAATGATTGATTTCGGCATGGCAAAAAAATGCTCGATTTCGGCATGGCAAAAAATACTCAAAATGAACAATTTGGGCATGGCAAAAAATGCTCCAAATGAACGATTTCGGCATGGCAAAAAATGCTCAAAATGATCGATTTCGGAATGGCAAAAAATGCTCAAAATGAACGATTTCGGCATGGCAAAAAATGCTCAAAATGATTGATTTCGGCATGGCAAAAAAAGCTCAAAATGATCGATTTCGGAATGGCAAAAAATGTTCAAAATGAACGATTTCGGCATGGCAAAAAATGCTCAAAATGAATGATTGCGGCATGCCAAAAGATGATCAAAACGAACGATTTTGGCATGTCAAAAAATGGTAAAAATGAACGACTTCAGCATGGCAAAAAATGCTGAAAATGAACCCTGCCGTCATGGCAAAAAATGCTCAAAATGAACGATTTCGGCATAGCAAAAGATGATCAAAATGAATGATTTCGGCATACCAAAAGATGATCAAAACGAACGATTTTGGCATGTCAAAAAATGCTCAAAATGAACGATTTCGGCATGCCAAAAAATGCTTAAAATTATCGATTTCGGAATGGCAAAAAATGCTCGATTTCGGCATGGCAAAAAAATGCTCAAAATGCTCGATATCGGCATGGCAAAAAAATACTCAAAATGAACAATTTGGGTATGGCAAAAAATGCTCCAAATGAACGATTTCGGCATGGCAAAAAATGCTCAAAATGATCGATTTCGGAATGGCAAAAAATGCTCAAAATGAACGATTTCGGCATGGCAAAAAATGCTCAAAATGATTGATTTCGGCATGGCAAAAAATGGTCAAAATGATCAATTTCGGCATGGCAAAAGATGCTCAAAATGAACGATTTCGGCATGCCAAAATAGGCTCAAAATGAACGATTCCGGCATTCCTAAATGATCAATTTAGGAATGGCAAAAAATCTTCAAAATGATCGATTTCGGAATGGCAAAAAATGCTCAAAATGAACGATTTCGGCATGGCAAAAGATGCTCAAAATGATTGATTTCGGCATGGCAAAAAAATGCTCAAAATGCTCGATTTCGGCATGGCAAAAAATACTCAAAATTAACAATTTGGGCATGCAAAAAATGCTCCAAATGAACGATTTCGGCATGTCAAAAAATGCTCAAAATGAACGATTTCGGCATGCCAAAAAATGCTTAAAATTATCGATTTCGGAATGGCAAAAAAATACTCAAAATGAACGATTCGGCATGCCAAAAATGCTCAAAATGAACGATTTCGGCATGGCAAAAAATGCTCAAAATGAACGATTTCGGCATGGCAAAAAATGCTCAAAATGAACGATTTCGGCATGGCAAAAGATGCTCAAAATGATTGATTTCGAATGGCAAAAGATGCTCAAAATGAACGACTTCAGCATGGCAAAAAATGCTGAAAATGAACCCTGCCGTCATGGCAAAAAATGCTCAAAATGAACGATTTCGGCATAGCAAAAGATGATCAAAATGAATGATTTCGGCATGCCAAAGGATGATCAACATGAACGATTTCGGCATGCCAAAAAATGCTCAAAATGAACAATTTCGGCATGCCAAAAAATGCTCAAAATGGTCGATTTCGGCATGGCAAAAAAATGCTCAAAATGCTCGATTTCGGCATGGCAAAAAATACTCAAAATTAACAATTTGGGCATGGCAAAAAATGCTCCAAATGAACGATTTCGGCATGGCAAAAAATGCTCAAAATGATCGATTTCGGAATGGCAAAAAATGCTCAAAATGAACGATTTCGGCATGGCAAAAAATGCTCAAAATGATTAATTTCGGCATGGCAAAAAAAGCTCAAAATGATCGATTTCGGAATGGCAAAAAATGCTCAAAATGAACGATTTCGGCATGGCAAAAGATGCTCAAAATGATTGATTTCGAATGCAAAAGATGCTCATAATGAACGACTTCAGCATGGCAAAAAATGCTGAAAATGAACGATTTCGGCATACCAAAAGATGATCAAAACGAACGATTTTGGCATGTCAAAAAATGCTCAAAATGAACGATTTCAGCATGCCAAAAAATGCTTAAAATTATCGATTTCGGAATGGCAAAAAAATGCTCGATTTCGGCATGGCAAAAAAATGCTCAAAATGCTCGATTTCGGCATGGCAAAAAATACTCAAAATGAACAATTTGGGCATGGCAAAAAATGCTCCAAATAAACGATTTCGGCATGGCAAAAAATGCTCAAAATTATCGATTTCGGAATGGCAAAAAAGTGCTCAAAATGTTCGATTTCGGCATGGCAAAAAATGCTCCAAATGAACGATTTCGGCACGGCAAAAAATGCTCAAAATGATTGATTTCGAATGGCAAAAGATGCTTAAAATTATAGATTTCGGAATGGCAAAAAAATACTCAAAATGAACGATTCGGCATGCCAAAAAATGCTCAAAATGAACGATTTCGGCATGGCAAAAAATGCTCAAAATGAACGATTTCGGCATGGCAAAAAATGCTCAAAATGAACGATTTCGGCATGGCAAAAGATGCTCAAAATGATTGATTTCGAATGGCAAAAGATGCTCAAAATGAACGGCTTCAGCATGGAAAAAAATGATGAAAATGAACCCTGCCGTCATGGCAAAAAAAGCTCAAAATGAACGATTTCGGCATAGCAAAAGATGATCAAAATGAATGATTTCGGCATGCCAAAGGATGATCAACATGAACGATTTCGGCATGCCAAAAAATGCTCAAAATGAACAATTTCGGCATGCCAAAAAATGCTTAAAATTATCGATTTCGGAATGGCAAAAAAATGCTCAAAATGCTCGATTTCGGCATGGCAAAAAAATGCTCATAATGCTCGATTTCGGCATGGCAAAAAATACTCAAAATGAACAATTTGGGCATGGCAAAAAATGCTCCAAATGAACGATTGCGGCATGCCAAAAGATGATCAAAACGAACGATTTTGGCATGTCAAAAAATGGTAAAAATGAACGACTTCAGCATGGCAAAAAATGCTGAAAATGAACCCTGCCGTCATGGCAAAAAATGCTCAAAATGAACGATTTCGGCATAGCAAAAGATGATCAAAATGAATGATTTCGGCATACCAAAAGATGATCAAAACGAACGATTTTGACATGTCAAAAAATGCTCAAAATGAACGATTTCGGCATGGCAAAAAATGCTCAAAATGATTGATTTCGGCATGGCAAAAAAATGCTCAAAATGCTCGATTTCGGCATGGCAAAAAATACTCAAAATGAACAATTTGGGCATGGCAAAAAATGCTCCAAATGAACGATTGCGGCATGCCAAAAGATGATCAAAACGAACGATTTTGGCATGTCAAAAAATGGTAAAAATGAACGACTTCAGCATGGCAAAAAATGCTGAAAATGAACCCTGCCGTCATGGCAAAAAATGCTCAAAATGAACGATTTCGGCATAGCAAAAGATGATCAAAATGAATGATTTCGGCATACCAAAAGATGATCAAAACGAACGATTTTGGCATGTCAAAAAATGCTCAAAATGAACGATTTCGGCATGGCAAAAAATGCTCAAAATGATTGATTTCGGCATGGCAAAAAAATGCTCGATTTCGGCATGGCAAAAAATACTCAAAATGAACAATTTGGGCATGGCAAAAAATGCTCCAAATGAACGATTTCGGCATGGCAAAAAATGCTCAAAATGATCGATTTCGGAATGGCAAAAAATGCTCAAAATGAACGATTTCGGCATGGCAAAAAATGCTCAAAATGATTGATTTCGGCATGGCAAAAAAAGCTCAAAATGATCGATTTCGGAATGGCAAAAAATGTTCAAAATGAACGATTTCGGCATGGCAAAAAATGCTCAAAATGAATGATTGCGGCATGCCAAAAGATGATCAAAACGAACGATTTTGGCATGTCAAAAAATGGTAAAAATGAACGACTTCAGCATGGCAAAAAATGCTGAAAATGAACCCTGCCGTCATGGCAAAAAATGCTCAAAATGAACGATTTCGGCATAGCAAAAGATGATCAAAATGAATGATTTCGGCATACCAAAAGATGATCAAAACGAACGATTTTGGCATGTCAAAAAATGCTCAAAATGAACGATTTCGGCATGCCAAAAAATGCTTAAAATTATCGATTTCGGAATGGCAAAAAAATGCTCGATTTCGGCATGGCAAAAAAATGCTCAAAATGCTCGATATCGGCATGGCAAAAAATACTCAAAATGAACAATTTGGGCATGGCAAAAAATGCTCCAAATGAACGATTTCGGCATGGCAAAAAATGCTCAAAATGATCGATTTCGGAATGGCAAAAAATGCTCAAAATGAACGATTTCGGCATGGCAAAAAATGCTCAAAATGATTGATTTCGGCATGGCAAAAAATGGTCAAAATGATCAATTTCGGCATGGCAAAAGATGCTCAAAATGAACGATTTCGGCATGCCAAAATAGGCTCAAAATGAACGATTCCGGCATTCCTAAATGATCAATTTAGGAATGGCAAAAAATCTTCAAAATGATCGATTTCGGAATGGCAAAAAATGCTCAAAATGAACGATTTCGGCATGGCAAAAGATGCTCAAAATGATTGATTTCGAATGGCAAAAGATGCTCATAATGAACGACTTCAGCATGGCAAAAAATGCTGAAAATGAACGATTTCGGCATAGCAAAAGATGATCAAAATGAATGATTTCGGCATGCCAAAAGATGATCAAAATGAACGATTTCGGAATGGCAAAAAATGCTCAAAATGAACGATTTCGGCATGGCAAAAAATGCTCCAAATGAACGCTTTCGGCATGGCAAAAAATGTTCAAAATGAACGATTTCGAATGGCAAAAGATGCTCAACATGAACGATTTCGGACTGGAAAAAAATGCTCAAATGATCGATTTCGGAATGGCAAAAAATGCTCAAAATGAACGATTTCGGCATGGCAAAAAATGCTCAAAATGATTGATTTCGAATGGCAAAAGATGCTCAAAATGAATGACTTCAGCATGGCAAAAAATGCTCAAAATGAACGCTGCCGTCATGGCAAAAAATGCTCAAAATGAACGATTTCAGCATGTCAAAAAATGCTCAAAATGAACGCTGCCGTCATGGGAATAAATACTCAAAATGAACGATTTCAGCATGCCAAAAAATGCTCAAAATGAACGATTTCGGCATGGCTAAAAATGGTCAAAATAATCAATTTAGGAATAAAATATGGTGCTGAAATGCTATAGACTGTTAGCAAGCAAGATAAACAGAAACTAGAATCCATTCAAAATAAAATATTGATAATTGTAACCGGGTTAATTGTAACTGTCCTTAGAAGCTACACGAACAATCTAAAAATTTCTACTGAAATAAATATACATTCTTCAATTTTGAATGAAAAAATCAGGCAAATTAAAGAGTACAACCCATAGTTTCTGCAAAATATCTCCAACAACAACTTACAAACTCAGATCTCATTCAGAAACAATTTGAAAGCATTGCTACATGAACTAGGTCCAACACCAAACCTAAAAAATATCATCCCGCTGCAAGACCCTACTGAATTTATAAATAAACATAAAATTTAATATACATAATATATAATAAACAAATAGATAATGCAGAAAAAATAAAGCAAATAGCTCTACCAACAATTAACACAAAATACCACGAAGATAAATGGAACAAGTATTTAGCGACGGTTCATTAGTTAATACCAACTCTGGTGCTGGCATAGGAGTGTTTAATGATAATTTCAGCCATTACTCCAGCCTACCGGAATATACTACAATTTTCGATGGTGAACTAACAGCAATAGAAATTGCTCTGAAACAGATTCTAAAAAGAATATCAATAGTGAAAAAGTTCATAGTAATTCTAACCGACGCAAAATCGTCAATTGAAGCTATTACGTCACATAATACCAACAAAGAAAACAGCATAATTCGAGAAGTACGTAAACTTACACACACACTGCAAAACGTTTCATTGACCGTGAAGTTACGATGGATACCATCTCATGTTGGACTGGCAAGAAACGACATGGCCGATCTACTGGCCAAAAATCGTGCTTTACTACCAACTAGCAGACGAAACGCTAACGCTATTTCTCGAAAAAAGAAAATAACGAACTAGTGAATGAGTTAAAGAACAAATCGTATGAAAACATTGCACAAAAATACGATGATTGGTCTAATTTGAATAGAACAGAAGCAGCTGTTTAGCAGACCACCTACACAAAATTAATAAACTCAGCACAAATATATGTAGTTTGTGATTTTAATGTGATGCAAAATGAAGAACACCTTAAAATTTGTCCAGGTTTAAAACCTGAAAGACGCAAAAACAACAACATAGCACATCTTTATTGCGTAGCCCGAGGGAAAATAGCATAAGCCTACCCATATTCCATTGGAAACATACAAACAAACAAACATATATTACATTTCGTGTATTATATATACATAATATATAGTATTACAAATTCGAGTACTTATTTATTAAAACTCGATTGTAATTTTAAATTGTAATACAAATACAATACAATCATATATGCGAAAACAAAAAATGCTTTTTTTCCATATGATAAAAATTATCCTCTCACGCATGCTCTCATATTAGTCAGTCATAATATTTCCTTTCCTAATCTAACGAAAATATATAACAAAAAACGCACGTTGAACGTTGAGTTTTTACATTAGATTAGGAGAGTCAAATCAGAAAGTGGAAATTTTTTTTCTTCTACTTTATAAGTCTATATGTTATTATTAGTCAATGTCTCGGGGCAGTGAGGGTAGTTCGAGTGCGATTGTCATATTCAATCCATCCAAAGATTTCAAAACAAGGTTTAAGGAATATGGTCATAACTCATAACAGAATTTCGAACCATCAAAATATAGAAGCAACTAACTTGTTAAAATCAGTCAACAACAGGAGAAGACTCAAACGAAAAAAAACATTCTATTTAATGAATTAACTCATTTCATATAATACAATAACACCAGACATGAAATCTATCCAGTATAAAAATTAATTTTTAAATACAATAACAAAATACGTCAAATCTATCCAGTATAAACATTAGTCACAATGGGAAATCTGATGAAAATAAACCCATAGTTCTAAGCAACGAACCATATAATATAGAAGCCTAAAGAGGTTGGAATTCGTGTTCCAACATTTGACAGCGTCTTTGGGGTACAATGACAGCTGGCGGATACAAATTTAATAATTAAGACATGTAGTATTTTGTGTAATAATATAAGTCGTGACGTCATTCGGGCTTATCAAATGTTTTATTGCATAATTTATCATTTTTATTGCATAATTTATTTATGACGTCACGACTTCTATTATTACACCAAATACTACATGGCTTAATTATTAAATTTATATCCGCCAACTGTCTTTTAACCCCAGAGACGCTGTCAGATGTTGGAAATCATAATCTCTTTAGGCTTCTATTATATGTAGATCGTCCTAAGATATATCAGAAGAAAATTAATCGTTGGTCTCCTAGACCAGTTTTAGTGGAATGTACAGAATGCAAAACTGAAAGGAAAAGAAAAATATAGAAAATGTCTATGGAAAATCAAATGTGACTTTTCGTTGGAAGAGTAAATTACGATCCAGTACACAAATGGGGGTTAACACGCATCTGAAAGCTAGTAAATGGTACAACAGAATTACAGCTAATATAATTTTAATTTATGCCGCTAAAAAACATAACATATAATTATGTTTTGTAATTTAACTTGGTTTATTTTTACCAAAAATGAAAGAAATCCACATGTGTACCCAGCAAACATGTCTTCAGTGACATACCCATGAATCACCAAAGACATGTCTTTAAGACAGGTCCCAGACATACTGGAGACATCGCCATACAAATGTCACAAGTCGTCTCCCATGACATGTCTTGGGTGCGTCTTGCATGACATATCTTGGGTCTGTCTAGCATGACTTGTCTTGTATATGTCTTGCATGACATGTCTTGAGTTTTTGTATATGTCTTGGGTTTGTCTGGCAGGACGTATATGATGTTTTTTTTTTTTTTAAATCACCTTTTTTATTTAAAAACTAATAAAATACATTTAAAACTAATGAACAAAAACTTTTAACAGCGATCAAGTTGAAGGGACAACACAGTTACAGCTAACTGGTACATAAACAAAGTGTTTTTAGGAAGTTCTAGGTTTTCTGGAGGCCTAATCCTATATAAGGATAATGCGTCATCACATACTTCAAAATACACTCTTGAATATCTGAAGGAAGAAAGGTTACTTTTCGAATATTCGCCTTATTCTCCTGATTTAGCAATGTGCGATTTTTCTTTGTTTTACCAATTAAAAAAGAGCCCTCTTGGTCGTCATTTTTCATCAGGAAATGATGAAATCATGGAGTTTTTTGGGAACTAAAAGAAAATGATTGGCGAACCGGTGTGAGTTGTCCGATTTTTTTTGTGTAAATAATTACGGGATATACATATATAATCCCGTAATTATTTACACACAAAAAATATTTTAAAACACTTAGATGGGAAAATAAAGGTATTTCTATTGATGGTGAAAATTTAATCAACTTAAGGTTTGCTGACGATATTACTTTAATATCTGAAAACCATACAGAATTGAGCAGCATGATCAATGAATTAAAGCAAAAATGTGCAATCGTTGGGCTCGAACTAAATCATGATAAATCTAAACTTATGACAAATAGTGGGGGTCGGGTTTGGAAGTCGACAGGGTAGGCACTGTGTTTCGGCATGCGTGTTGTAATTGTCGGGGTTTCTGAACAAGTACTTGCATTACCTCCTCGTGGTGACCCCTGGAACTGTATCTGTCTTAAATATGGATACAGACCAAATTTGCAAGCGCGAAACCAAGCTAAGCGTGTTATTCGTACCGTGCTTAGAGCTGCGTGGCTGAGATAACCAGGCGACCTCCGGTTTGAACCAGCCTTACCATAGTATCGGGCTATGGTGGACACTATATGCCGCGACACTCGTGGAAATCAAAATATGAAGAAGCAACAAAACAACAAAAACAAACAACAACAACAATGACAACAGTGGCAAATACAACATCGGCATCTCCAATGACAACAACGAATTCAACAACAACAACAACAACAACAACAACAACAACAACAACAACAACAACAACAACAACAACAACAACAACAACAACAACAACGGCAACTCTCCCAAGGCGATCGGTTCTACGTACCGGAGAGACCCTGGCACACAACATCTGTTGGACCCCAGGCCAAGGATCGCCAATCCGGAAACAGGTTTGAGATTGGATTATTTAAGATTTCTCTTTCAGGCATTGTTTCTTTTTATTTTTTTCTCTGCTCGGGCAGATTCTCCCGGCCAATCTGCTCAAAGTACTACTTATAAGAGCCGGAATTGAGTTAAACCCGGGACCCAGAATCTGGCTATGCTCGGTCTGTAATCTTCCTATACGGAAAACAGTAGCTTCAGTACGCTGCAACAGTTGTAATAACTGGTGTCACCTAAGGCAGTGTACTGACCTATGAAGCACTAGCGACTATACCGCAACATTCATAGGTAGTTGCTGTGCTCGCAGATCAGTTTCAGACGAGGATAGCGATAATAGCGCTACGTCGTCAGTAGACCTGGCCCCCAGTAACAGCCCTAATATGGCAGCATTTTCAGATCGGACCACTTCACCACCTTTATTGGTCCAATCGAGCATACCACCCGCTCAACAACAACATGTTGTTCCCACAGGCCATACAGTTAAACCGTTTAAAATCCTTCAATGGAACTGTAATGGTCTTAAGGCTTGTCCGCACCAAAGAAACATTTACAAAAAACATTGTTTTTTAAACATTTATAGAAACATTTATAAATAAATCTAGTTTTTCAATGTTTAAAACTAAATTAAATTAAATGTTTTGTAAATGTTTTCGAAGCACGAGAAATGTTTTGTAAACATCTAAAAAATGTTTCCAAGTAATAATAAATGTTTTAAAAACTATTCAATGCCCATTTCATGTTTTTTTTTGTATCCCATAAATTCAGTACATAAAAATGGTTTAACCGTATGATACCACACTTTCTGCTGCATGCTATGTAGTTATGTAGTTAAAAAGAATAGAAAATGTTAGCAGAGAAAGATTTTTGAAAGTAGAGCCATTTACAGCGGAGTAAATCTTTTAAATGATCTGAAAGTGGACAGTCTGAGTGGTTTTAGAAATTTTACAAGAATTTCTACCAGTGATTTCGAATATCTTGTTTGTGTAATTGGGCCCAAATTCGAAGACAAAATACTAAGTACCAAGCTTGCATATGTGTTACTGAGCGATTAGCTATCACTCTTCGCTTTTTGGTCACAGGACATTCATATCACTCTTTGATGTATTAGCAACTTGTCCGAAATGAATGAATGCAACTTTTTTTTTAGTGAATGCAATTTTTTAATTATTTCTTCTCATGACATATTTAGAGCTGTGGCAATTTCCAAAATAGCTTCATTTTTTTTTATTTTTTTTATAATGTTCTTAGGTTGGATCCCATAATACACTTTTATTTTGAAGAAGTTGTATTAACTCTAAAATTTTGTCATTATTCCATACTTTAGCCATGTTTGTACTTTAAAAGTATAAAGAAACATTTATTTTTTCCCATTTCATATGGAACATTTGGAAAACGTTTCTTAGAAACAATATACAATGTAAACTTTGATCAACTGCGTCCACACCAAAGAACAACACAAAAATGTTTTGGAAATGTTTTTGAAACGATTCTAAAACCTTTCTAAAATTTCGGAAAAGTTTTGTAAACATTTCCCAAATGTCGACAATTCATTGAGCACCCTTCAGCCCCGGACAAAACCATCCGTCCGGCTTTGCGAAAAATTAAAAATCTTAAGGCAGAGATAACACCTCTTCTTTCACTGCCCGCGAAGTCCATGAAGCCATCAGGAAGGCAAAGCCTTCCAAGGCACTCGGCCCAGATGGTATATCCATGGTCATGCTGAAAAAGGTCAATCTTATAGGCCTAGAATACCTTGCGAAAATTATAAACCTTACCCTAAACCATTCCAAATATTTGGAAAACTGTGAGGATTATTCCCATTCTAAAACCTGGGAAACCCTCAGGGGAAGGTTCTTCGTAGGCCTATTTCGCTGTTGTCACAATGGAGACGCTCCTACTACCCCAATTGCAGCAACAATTTGCTCTTGCAACACATCAACACGGTTTTAGGAAGCATCGCAGTACCACCACAGCGCTAACCGAACTTACAACAACTATTGCGGACGGTTTAAAACACCGACGTCCGCACTGGCGCACTGTTATGGTGGCACTCTACTTGTCGAAGGCATTCGACACGGTCTCCCACGCTATCCTCCTAAACGATATTTCGAACTCCACACTTCCAAACACAACCAAACGGTTCCTATCAACTTACATTAATGGTAGGGCCGCGTATGTGGAGTTCAGGAACTCACGTTCAAAATATCGTAAACTAAAGATGGGCGTACCGCAAGGGGGTTGTCTCTCTCCCATACTTTTCAATCTGTACTTATCATTGATCCCTACACCACCTACAGGTATCAAACTGATAACGTACGCCGACGACTGCTCTGTAGCTGCAACAGGCGTAGATGTGAACGAAGTGACAAGTAGGCTTAACGCTTACCTGTCAGAGCTTGCTCAGTTCTTCACATCTAGAAAACTCCAACTCGCTTCACAAAAATCATCGGCTACGCTGTTCACTTCATGGACGAAGGAAGTCAGGCTCCAACTGGATATTCATATCAATGGGGAACTTATCCCCACTGTAAACAACCCGAATATCCTGGGAGTCACCTTCGACAAACTGCTGACATTTTCAAAACATGCAAAATCAATTTGCAACAAAGTGAGCGGCAGAAACATAATACTTAGAGCACTCGCCGGCACCACATGGGGAAAAGACAAAGAAATTATTATTACGACCTACAAAGCCATCGGTAGGTCGATCATTAACTATGCCACCCCCGTCTGGACGTCGTTCCTGAGTGACACCCAATGGAATAACCTCCAGACGAGGCAAAACACGGCATTGCGCATCGCAACTGGATGTCACTCTATCTCGTGCCCTGACCACCTGCACAACGAAACGAAAATGTTGCCTGTCAGGCCACACAATGAGATGTTATCAAAACAATTCTTATTGGCCTGCCACAACCCATGCCATCCAGTCCATGATGTCGCTATTAATGAATTGCCCTCACGCAGTATTCGTCGTGACATTGGAACCTTCAACGACAACGTAACTCCAGTAATTCCACCTACCTGGAGTACCACGTCGGTAAGGTCGACCTCTAGAACCATACATACGGACACAGTATCACTGGCAGTTGGTTCATCCAAAATAAACAGGGTACTTGGTACACGACCGCCGCCTGTCGATGCAAGCGAAAAAACTCTGCCCAGAGAAACCAGAACTACACTGGCACAACTCCGGTCAGGGTTTTGCAACCTGCTCCAGAGCTACAAAGCGTATCATCCCTGACGCCACTGATATATGCCCGGAATGCAGCCAAGGCCCTCACGACACCAACCACATCTTTAACTGTTCTGCCAAATCAACAGACCTTGAAGCGCTGGACCTATGGTCACAACCCACCAAAGTGGCCTAGACCTATGGTCACAACCCACCAAATCTTTGTTGGCTGAACCGACCCGAGAAACTCATAATTCTAGCTCTTGTCTGGATCATGTGTTTATTAGATTACACAGGAATAATTATATTAAGTATAATTGTACTGTATTCGATCTGAAAAGAACTGATCATAGTTTAATTAGCCTGCAATTTGATTTCAATGTTCGTAGGAAAGGTCAACTGTATACCAATGAAATAAAAAAAATTGACTACGCAGCGCTAAAATCGTGTCTAAATTTTGAACTATGGGATGAAGTTTATTCTTCTACGGATCCCTCAGTTGCATTTGATGTGTTTCTAAATAAATTGCAAATTCTGATTTCTAATTGTAGTCGCTCTATTAAGCAAAATAATAGCAAATTTGTTCGTTTAAAACCGTGGTTGTCTTCATCTATACTTTTAAAAATAAAAAAGAAAAATAGACTCTATATTTATGTTAGAAAACATCCAAATAATATGAAGCTAAGAGATTATTATAACAAGCTGTGTCGTGAATTGAAAAAAGATATTTTTAAATGTAGAGATGATTTTTATGGAAACGTACTTGCTCAAAATCTAGGCAACACTAAGAAGGAATGGCATTTTGTAAATGAAATAGTAAATAGAAATAAGGATATTGTTGACATTACTATAAATAAAGATAATTGAATTATCTCTAATCCAGTTGAAATTGCAGATTTGTTTAATTCTCATTTTTCTAATATATGTTGTTCTTATAATAATGATATTATTGACAATAACTTCCATAGTGATAACACCATTAAACAAGAAGTTTTTCAGCGTGAAAGTTTTTTCTTTGATAACTTTTCTCCATTTGAAATACATAAAATTATTTCTACGCTTAAATCTTCTAATTCAACTGGCCATGATAATATTTCCAGTAACATTCTTAAAAAAATCTCTTTTCATATTATAGATGTTTTGTGTTATATTTTTAACCTTAGTGTACAAACAGGCATTTTTCCTGATTCTCTTAAAACTGCTATTGTAGTGCCATTACATAAAAAAGGTGCTACCACGGATTTAAACAATTACAGACCCATATCTCTTTTATCAGTGTTTTCTAAGATTTTTGAAAAAGGTATAAAAACTAGAATTTTGTCTTTCTTGGATAGAACTAAATTTCTGAGTGATTTTCAATTTGGGTTCAGAAATGGTAGGTCAACCGAAGATGCTCTTTTAAAATTAACCAGTGAGATTTATAATTCAATAAATGATTCTGAAATTCCATCTGCACTTTTTATAGATATTACGAAAGCTTTTGACGCGTTTTTAATATTTGTTAACTCGTTATTTATTCAATATTTCAAAGGTAAAATTACAGCATTTGCTGATGATACTGCTCTGTCTTACTCTAATATGAATCATTTTGATACGTTTACAGAAGTCAATCATGACCTGGAAATCTTGCGTCGTTGGTTTAAACAGCATAAATTTGTGATTAGTAATAAAACTTAATTCATGTTATTTAACCTTAGGGGAACAATTTGTGATGATATGTCATTTATATACCACTCAGCTAACTGCCCAAAATTTAAACTTGCAAACTATAACAGTAGCACTGATCAGGTAGTGACTTTTTTTGATGACAATTCATTATGTACGGATAATTGCTTTAAGATTGAGCGTGTAGATAATTTCAAATATTTAGGTGTTATATTAGATTCTAGAGTTAGCTGGAATGATCACTGTTCATATCTTAAACAATATTCAAGTAAAGTTATAAGGCAAATATATCATCTTAGTCTGTACTGCTCACAATTAATCTTAAAATTGGTCTATAACGGTTTATTTAAGTCAAAGATTCAATATGGTTTATGCTGCTGGGGTGGTAAGTATCACAATAAAATAGAACTATTATTTATTAAACAGAAGCATTGTATTCGTATTATTTGTAAAGTTAATCGTCTAACTCCAAGTTTTGTTTTCTTTAGAAATCTTGGTTTTCTTCCATTAAAACACCTATATTTTAACAAAGCTTTGAAATTATTTTTTAAAAATTCTGGATATAATTATGTAAGATTGCAAGCTTCATATGATTTACGGGTAAACACCAGAAATCTTGTTACTGTACCAAGTATTAATAAATCACACTTTAGTAATTTCTTTAATGTTACTGCTCCTCTTCTTTTTAATGTACTACCAGCTAGTTGCAGGCGGGAAAGGATAGAAAATATTTTTTTAAAAAAAATAAGATCTTGGCTTTTTTCTTTTGATAATACTGAAATAAACTTGCTAATAAATCCTGTAATCTGATCATCATATTTATATATATATATATATATTTTTTTTTTCAGTACCAATATCAGTTTTTTCTAATATCTAATATCTAATAAATGTTTCTACATATTCTCTATTTTTTTTTTTTTTTTGCTTTTTTTCTTCTTTTTCTGTAGTCTACCCCCATCTACAATAGATAAGATTTTTCAATGCTATATTGTTACATTCGTCACTTGTCCAATTTGGGCAACAGAATGTTCCTAACTGTTTCTCCCTATCTTACTGCTATATATTTCCTCATGTTTTTTTTTCCACTTTTCGTATCTAAATGTTATTTTAAATTTGTATTTCTTTTTTGTATATTATATTTATAATTTTGTTTTTCTTAACAATTTTTAAATACATATTGTTAAATTTTATGTACATATTATTAATTTTCATATGTATTACTTGAATTTACTGAAATTTTGTTAGAATTATATTCATTTTTTTTTTTTGTTAATTAATTAATTGCTTAACTATTGTGTAAGTTAAATCAATATTTGAATTTGAATTTATAAAGAAGAATTATCTTGAAATGAAACATATTGTATAGCTTAAAGTTTGGTTAAAGGGAAAATGAAACATATTGTATAGCTTAAGTTTGGTGAAATAAAGATTTATTATTATTATTATTATTATTAGAGGCTGCGTAGGATGATTAGATCTGGTATATCCTATGACGTGACAAGATCTACGCTGGATAAAGAATACCTGGAGATCATGGCCAGCAAAAATAAAAGGAACCGGTCGGATGGTAACACTCCACAGGATTCGGGAAAGAGACTCCGGCATCTATTAGTGGTACAACAACAACAACAACAACAGCAACATCGCCGGATGTACAGCGAAGTGGCGAGCTGCTCAAAAGTAGGTATTTTGCCGTTAGAATATCCAAGAAGGACGCTGAGTGAGGATGAGGCCAAAAAGATCCAGAAGGCCATACTCGGAGCTTTGAACGTGCTTCCATTAGGGACCAATGTAAGGTTCAATAGACCTACAAGGAAACCGGGATGGGTTTCGATAAACTACAACGATCCGGAAAGTAAAGAATGGCTAGGTAAGTTCATAAAAGGGGTAAAGCCATATCCTGATGCTAGGCTAATCATAGTCGAGGGCAAATACTTACCAGAATACGCGACCTGCTCGGGATTCTCTCCTGATGAAGATAATCTTCATGAGGATAGGATCCTGAACAGGTTGGGCAGGCAGAACAATGGGCTGCGGACCCAGGACTGGAGGGTTGTGAAGAAGGTATCAACAAGTAGAGGCCACCATATGGTCCTATCTATTGATGATACTTCGGCTAAAACCGTTCGGTCCTTGGACTGCAGACCATGGTTTGGCCTGGACAGGATAAGTCTGCGCCTGAGGCTACGGCTAAATGCACAGGAGAAATGGTTGGATAAAGAGTCTAATCGAAGAAGTGATCCTGTCGTGGAAACTAAAATGGCCGTTGACCAGGTCATCTGCATAAAGGGCGATACTGCCGCACAAGAGGATGCATCAAAAACATTGGCACCTCTAGCAACAACTTCAACTGCGGCTATGTTGGATCAGGAGAAGACAACAGTGACGTAAATGCTGACATTGTCTGAGGTGGTTAAGTCGGCGTCGAAGCCACAACTATCGACCAGTGGCTATTCAAGGGCAGCTGAGGGTAACAGGTCGTCGGACTTCCGGCCTCCATTAAACCGGAGCCGGAGTATAAAGGAGAAAGAGACGGAAAGGAGTAAGAGGAGGGAAAAATCAAAATCCCCTCGTAGAACACACAGGAGAGAACAGAGCAGATCACCTTCTAGGCGTAGGTCTCCCTCCAGGGATGGTAAACGAGGTTGGCACAGGGTGGAATACGGTAGGCCGGCTAGAATCTCTGGTAGGGAGGAGGAGAGAATTATCCCGCAGTCCGGATAGAAGGGAAAGAAATGAAACAAAAGATCCTAGAAGAAGCAGGGGGGCTTCAAGAGGTCCCCGCCCTAGGAGAAGCAGCAAGGAGGCTCGTGGCCCCATTTCCAGTAAGAGAAATTAAGCTAGATGGGATGAAAGGCGCTGCAAGCACACCTGCAACATGCCAGGGCTGCATCGGCGGTTCTAAGTTGCAGGTTTGCGAAAGAACAAATAAGCTTTGCCTTAATACAGGAACCCTGGCTAGCAAAAGGTAAAATTTGCGGGTTAGGTGATTCTAAAGGTAAGCTTCTCTATGATTACAAGGACTCTAGACCAAGGGCCTGTATTTTATTTAACAAAAATATCAATTACGTTCCAACTACAGAATACTGTCAAAAAGACGTAGTAGCAGCAATGGTGACAACAAAAGGTGGACAAGCTGATATCATTGTATGTTCAGCCTATCTAACCGGAGACGAACAATGCCCACCCCCGCAGCTGATTGGGTTACTGGAATTTGCGAGAAAGAACAAGATGCAAATAGTGGTTAGATGTGATGCTAACGCACACCATACCAACTGGAGCAGTACAAATATCAACAGCCGAGGGGAATCTTTACTGGAATTCATAACTGGCAACAATCTCTTTGTGGCTAACTCAGGTAATAAACCTACTTTCAGTAATAAAATCAGAAATGAGGTTCTTGATCTAACAATCTCGACCTCATTTCTGACAAATTATATCAGGAACTGGCATGTATCGGATGAGCCATCTTGCTCGGACCGTGGACCTTAGTCCCGAATTATCAGTATATCGTCCCAAAAAGCGTACTGACTGGATAAGGAAAATTTTCCTATATGGAAAATCTGGCTGGTAAACTGCAGATTTTCCAGATAAGGAAAATCTGGCTGGTAAGTAAACTGCAGATTATTCCAAAAAGGATTAGCAAAATAGAGGATCTGGAAGAAGCTGCACGAACAACGAGTAAAGCGATAGTAGAATCCTTTGAGTGCAGCTGTCCACCACGCACCAACAACAGTAATAGGCAAGTGCAATGGTGGAACCATAACTTATCAGAGCTAAGGAAAAAAGTTCGTAGGTTATTCAACAGAGCAAAGAACAAGAACCAACAGGAATGGGAAACTTACACTGCAGCTCTAACTGAATATAACAGAGAGATCAGAAAGGCGAAAAGGTCCTCGTTTCAAACGTTCTGCGAAGGTATAGACGACATACCAGCGGCGGCGCGTATAAATAAGGTAATGGCAAATGGACACCCAGGCTCTATAGGTCTTCTAAAGAAAACAGATGGCAGCTATACAGACACCAAAACAGAAACGATTGATGCTCTACTAAAGGCACACTTCCCAGGATCTGAAACCATAAATGACATGGATACCTTTCAGCAGCTCGAAGCTAATAATGGTCACGTAAGGCCTCAAAAGGTAGAATGGATAGAAGCATCCAAAATCATCAGCCTTGAAAGAGTTCATTGGGCCACAAACACATTCAAACCCTATAAATCACCAGGACCGGATGGAATATTTCCGGCTCTTTTACAGGAAGGATGTGAACTACTCATCCCCATATTAACTCGGCTCTTTAAGGCCAGTCATGCATGGGGACATATACCGAAGACTTGGACAGAGGTCAAGGTAGTCGTCATACCAAAAGCGAATAAAAAAGATGATGGTGACCCAAAAAATCCACGTCCAATTAGTTTATCATCTTTTATACTTAAGGCGCTGGAAAAGGTTATAGAGCGATACATAACAGATACAAATCTCACAGCAAATCCCCTAAATCAATACCAATATGCGTACCAGGCGGGTAAATCAACAGAGATGGCGCTGCTAAATCTAACAGGTAAAATTGAGAAGGACCTAGCAGATAAGGAGGTAGCGTTAGTAGCTTTCATGGACATTGAAGGTGCATTCAACAATACATCACATGAGTCCGTGATTAGGGCGATGAGCGAAAAAGGAATCAGCAGCATCATATGCAAATGGACAAGATCCATGCTGAGAAGCAGAATCATTGAAGTATCCCTTGGGGATATACACAAAAAAGCAAAAACCAATAAAGGCTGTCCACAGGGTGGTGTTTTATCGCCACTCCTCTGGTCACTTGTGGAAGCCAAGCTATTGGTTAAACTTCAAAACAAAGGCTTTGACTGTCAAGACTATGCTATGATGACCTCGCAATTATAATCAGAGGTAAATTTACAAGCACGCAATGCGAATTACTACAGAGGGCTTGTATCATAGTGGAAAACTGGTGCGTAAGTGAAGGACTTCGAGTAAATCCAGCCAAAACAATCCTAATTCCATTCAGCAAGAAACACAAAATGGAAAACCTCACGAGACCAATTATGTTCGGAGAGATACTCAACTTCTCAAAAGAAGTTAAATTCCTAGGGGTGACCCTGGACCAAAAGCTAAATTGGAATAGCCACATAAATAAGATAATAGGAAAAGCTCAACTCTCCTTGTGGATCTGCAGAAGAATTTGTGGGAAGACAGGGGGGGGTACATCCAAAAATTGCCAACTGGATGTATTTATCAATCGTAAGACCAATGATAACATATGCATCGGTGGTATGGTGGAGGAAAACAAAACAAGAAGTCCAGAGAAAATTAAACAAATAAACAAACTGCAGAGAAAATTAAACCAACTGCAGCCTGTTTAAATATCACTGGAGCAATGGGAACAACACCTACATCGGCAATGGAAGTATTGCTAAACCTGGCCTCACTTCACATCTTTAAGCTAGGATGGGGGCTATGAAAATCAAAGGCTACCAAGGTCTTGACCAAAGAACACTAAAATATCATCCGTCAATAGCACTGGTAAAGGAAAAAGAATCATACCTCGATATGCCGAGAGACGATTGCAAAATTATTCACAGATTCACCATACCATTCAAGTTGGTCATTCCAGACAGAAACAACTGGGAAGAGACCAAACCAGCAGTAACGGAACTGAGTGGTATACAGACGGCTCCCAAACGGAAGAGGGAGTAGGGTGTGGTGTATACGAAAATAGACCAAGATTTCAACCAACACGTAATCTAGGAACCGTAGCAACTGTATTTCAATCAGATATGCTATCCAGCTGTGTGCAAGCGAGAACATACACAGAAAGTACATCAATAAATCAATAACAATCTACTCAAGCGGCAATCAAAGCCCTTGGCTCCACGCAAATTAAATCAAGGTTAGTATTAGATTGTTTTAACATCCTTACAGATTAGGAAGAGCAAATAAAGTCACAATCTCATGGGTCCCTGCGCATGTGGGCTTTGAAGGTAATAAGCAAGCAGATAAACTCGCAAAGAAAGGTGCCAGCTCTCAATACTCGGGACCAGAACCATTTCTGGGAGTATCCAACTGCTTCCCCAAAGGGAAAATAAAGGAGAAAACAACACGATCCCAGCTCACCGCATGGATCAACAAGGAAGGGATGAGACACTCCAAACTGTTCATCAAAGGATGTAATGGGTAGGTTTTTTTTGAGAAATTTTTGTGCCAATTTACACCCTTCGATTTGTTATTTCTAAGTAAATTATTTTACTTAGTAACAAAATCAAATTTTAGAAATAAAAATCAAATAAATTTTGATTGGGTGTAAATTAACATCAGATGCAATTAACGAAAGATTTCTTTCGAATTATCGAAAACCAGTTTTTTCTATTATCAAAAAAACTCTGGTTTCGATAAATTTTTGCAACAGTTATATCAATTATTAAAAATTTAATTTTTGTGGGGGAGAGAAATTTTTTTTGAGAAAAAAGACACAGGATAGTCGGATCAGTCTGAGCGTATAGTAGTCTAATTAAAAAATTTGATAAATTTAAATATATTAAAAAAAAAGTACCTAATTTTAATGATTTTAAACGGACGCCATTAAAATGAATTATATTAGTTTAATAGTTTTTTTAAAAAATTTTTTTCTATAAAGTTACCGGGATATCCAGAATCGAATTTAAAAATGATATCGGTAATAGTTTTTTAAATAAAAAAAAAGGAAATGGGTGAAATGTATCTGGTACTTTAAAAATTAACCAATCCTAGTACTAGTAAGAAGTGACTTTCCAGCCATCTTAAATATATATATGGTGAATTTGAGATTGCCATTAGAAATAATTTAGTGTCTATGATCATTTAAAGAACAATATATACATCAACAATAAAAATCCAAGTTCGGGTAAAAGTATATATATTAAAGATAAAATAAAATTGACTTTCCGTGATTTAAAATCGGTTTATATTAGGAACTTTTAAAATAGTAACAAAAAAAAGGTATATAATACCAAATTTAAAGTGGATGATCCGATTCTTTTTTATTCTATGTGAAAAAAAAATTAAATAAAATGGCGATACAAAATAACTAACCAAAAAAAAAACTAATAACTGAAAAAAAAATTCAAGGAAAGAAAATATAAATTATAATGAATTTAGTGATTTTATATTTTTTCGTCTACTTAAAAGTCTAACTAAATTAATATCACCGTGAAAACTATTACAATTAACGTGTGGTTAACATCAAAAAGAAAAAAAATTAACGAAAAAATTTTCAATTTAAAATGAAATAAATTACTTAGAACCGTCGTCAAAATTAAAATTAAAATAGTTTTATTTTTATTTCTTAAAAAAAAAGAAAAAAAAGGGTTTCAAATAGAAAATTTCAGATATGGCCGTTAAAAAAAAAGAAATAAATATAAATAATCGTACAATAACTTTTGCCACTAGTGTAGCATATTCTATCGTTCGGTTTTTTTTTTGTCGGTCCTCTAAAAAAAAAAAAGAATTTTTTTTTTATTAAATTCGTGTAAATTAAGTATATCTAACTAATATGAGAAGAAATGTTTTCGGGAAAAAAATTAAATTGAGAAATGTTGCTGGAAAAAATTAAATTAAATTGAGAAATGTTGCTGGGGAAAAAAAAATTAAATTGAGAAATGTTTCTGGGGAAAAAAAAAAATTAAATTGAGAAATGTTGCCGTATAAAAAAATGAGAAATGTTGCTGAATTATTTGATCATATGATTAAATAGATGAACGTTGCGGAGTTAAATTTTTTTTATACATACTAATAAATATAAATTGATTATTATTTTTATAATTGAATGTTGAAGAATTATCGGATGTAGTAGCTTAAATTAATATTTTTTTTTAATCCCACTTTGAATGGCTAATTAAATTATAAATTTTTTTTCAAAAAAAAAAAATAAAAGGCAAAGAAAAGCTTAATTAATTTTGGCTTAGTTACGTATCTTGGGTCGTTCCAAATTTTACAGTACATTTTTTAGTTTCCTAAAACCTTTCAGCAATGCGCACAACAGGCCTGCTGCACGTATTGAAGATCCAGGTAAATAATTATATTATTCTTACTAAATATATATAATTGAAAAATATATAAATAAATATATAAGATTTTTTTTTTTGGATTTGACTCTTGAGTGTATGCTCAGTAAAATAAACAAAAAAAAAAACAAATTAACTAACTGGCCAAGTAATTGAATTTTTTATTTTTTTGTTGTTTTAGTATTTCGGAAATTAAATTAATATTTTGATAAAATGAATAAAAATTACATTAGCACTTATACAATCGTAATTAATTTAGATATATTTTCCTATAATTAATGTTAAAAGTCAATTTTAAAAAAAAATAAAAAACAACATATTTCCATTACAAAAGAAAAACATAATTATTAAATAAATTCCTTGAGTCAAAAAAAATTAGTCAAGTATATGCAAATTTATTTTTAACAATTTTTTTTGTAAATAAACAAGAAAAAATAATAAATAAAAAGATTTCAAATTGAGTAATTTGTATATGAAATTGAGAATGGAGTAGTTTTGTTCTTATTGATTCCTAGGAAAACCGGGTTGTCCGAGATGACAATGTGAGCCAGCATAAGGTTACGTATGGGGGCCGAAAATCATAATTGTATTTATGATTTTTTTAAAAAATTTAAGTCCATGGTTGGGAGGGCACGGAGCATGACGTACCATCTAGTCATGTCCTCCATAGAGAGGTATCCTTGGTGAAGCCGTGGAAAAGTCAACCCACATTTGTATTTTTTTGTATTTTTTTTGGGGAATTTTTTTCTTGTCGTAGTAAAACCTTTAACTTTCATAGAAATTTACTCTTTTGGATATTTAAAAAAAAAAAAAAAAGGCACGCAAATAATAATTTTTTTGTAATAATATTGGCAGCGCTTAAGAACCCCCCCAATCCGACGAGCTAAGCAAGTGCATCGCTAGGCGTGCTGCGCATTTACATCAGCCAACCAATTAATTTTTTTTCTTATTCTGGGAAAAAATTAAATTGATTACTCGAACATATTACAAGGACCATCCAAAAGAAGAACAAAGGAACTAATACAATGTAGCAGGAAAAAAGCCAGAACAATTACTGGTTTCCTCACAGGTCAGTTCAGGCTGAGGAAGCATCTACACACCTAGGCCTATCCAGCGATCGGGTATGTAGATTTTGCGAAGATGAAGACGAAACGGCGGAACATCTACTATGTGAATGTATGGTCCTCACCAGCAAGAGGCTAACACATCTCCACAATTACATCATCAATCCATCGGAAACATGGAACCTTCCTCTGTCAAACCTATATGGCTTCATCAAACGCATAGGCATGGCAGATGAGTAATCATGAGGGTGTCACAATAAGCCTATTGGCTGCAGTGACGAGGCGCTTATGTGTCGACCCTGTATTTAAATCTATCTAATCTATCTATCTATGACAAATAGTGATAACAAAGTTGATATATTAGTTGATTCTGGAATACTAGAATATGTTGATAATTATACTTACCTTGGCCAAAACCTATCGTTTGATAATAAAGGTGAAAAGAAATCAATCGGAGAATAACGTGTGCATGGAACAAATTTCGAAATGTTAAACAAATATTAGATGCAAATACTAATATAAAAAACAAAAAATATATAATTGATGCAGCCGTTCTTCCAACCCAATTAAGTATGGTGCGCAAACATGGAGCTGTACAGAAAATGAAAAACAAAAACTTCAAGTTTGCCAGCGATCCATGGAACGTTCCGTATTAAATATCAGTAGAAGAGATAGAATTAGGAATGTATATATCAGACAGCAAACAGGCTTAATAGATGCAGGAAAAAAATCTAGTGCTAAAGTGGAACTGGGCTGGTCATGTGTGAAGAAGTGAGGATAATAGATGGACACAAAGTTTGACACATTGAATTCCTTGAGGAAAAAAAAGAAGACCAGGACGACAATTTGAAAGATAGCGTGACGATCTACACAACTTCGACAAGATGTGGACGATGACAGCAAAAAAAAGAGTGAATGGAAGGCAAAGGGGCGGCTTTTATTCAATTACCATGAAAATTTAAAAACTTAAAATGATTAATTTTCTGAATTCTGAATTTCTGCTTTTTTTCCTTTTGAATTTATTTTGAATATATTTATGAATTCAAACAATCTTATGTAATTAGGTATCTTTAAGCTCAATAATAATAAAATTATAATTATATGTTTTGCCCTCTAGTGGTAGAAAATAAAATTACAGCAAATGTGGCTTCATATACTACTACTTTCATCGGTGGGCCTACTATATACTTGAGTGTACATTAACTATGTGAAATAACTGGTTTTTATTGTTTACATCGGACGGACAGACAGACGGACAAAAGCGTTAACAAAGGATTTTTTTTTTTTAAAAGCCCAAAAAAAACGAAATATTAAAACACTTCTTTATCATCGGTATAAACTTGCCCCTAGAAAATTTTAAATCAATTACCCTTTATACTGACTTAAAAACAGCAATACATTTTGTTATGGTTTCATTAATTATTGTTGTAGACTTTTTGGAATAAAGATTTTGTAATGAGACATTTTGTAATAATACCATTGTTTATATATCTTATATGTAGTTGTCCAATCAAGGCATTTTTTGAGTTGTTGCGCCTAGATGTGAAAATTGTAGAGGCAGCACCATCGATTAGTAATGGGTGGAAAACTGTGCTATTGATTTCACACATGTCCTTTCAAAAGAGCTTTAGAAAATTTACTCTGTAAATCAATATAAAAATTTTTTTCGAATTTACAATTTTTTTTCCTCTTATCATCACTCAAATAATATATTATTTATACATATTTGGAAAGGTTATTAATTTATCTACACAAAAGTATGTATATTGTTTAATTTCATATTTTATTAGTTATTAACGATATATTAAACACACCTTTCCAAATATCCATATAAAATTTTAAATTTATGAAAGCTTTTCTTTTTTTTCGCATTAAAAAAAACGCGTAATTTTTTTTGCTTTGTTTTCACAATAGTTTGTTTGTAGCACACAGTTTTCAACCCAATACTAATCGATGGTGCTTGCCTCTACAATTTTCAAATCTCGGCGCAACAACTCAAAAAATGCCTTGATTGGACAACTATAAAATATATAAACAATGATAATACATAGATTATATACCCAACCTGATCTTGTGGAATAAAACACGCCGCCCCCGTATTAAGTTATTATACCACAAAATATATTTGCACACGCATTGCGCAATAATATTATTCAATATTAAATAATTTATTAATAAACTGTGTCAATAAGTTAATAAAGCTAAGCAAATAATGCTTAGTGCGCATTTATTTTATTTATGCAATTTTGGGTATGACCAATTACAATTAATAATAATTATTAATGAGTTCGATTACTCAATAGTAAATTAATTGTATTATTATTGAATCAAAGTTTGTTTACATTTTTATGTAAACAAACGCTGATAAATCAAAAAGTGTGTATAAATAATTTGGTTTTTCTGGTAATTCGGAGAGTCGAAATTTATTCAGCTTGAGTTAAACAGCTTTCAGAACAAAAAGTTCTGTACGAAGCTAATTTGTAACTTATAAGGTTGAAATAAATAAATAAATAGTATTTTTTAAATCAATAAATTTGAAGTTTAATTGTACTAAGGCTCTAGAAAATATTCGCTTCCATATAATATTTAATATATATAAAATACTGGCAAAAGCCAAAAAATATATTATTAAATATTATAAAACATTGGCGCAGCAGGTTTGAACACAACACTGAAAATTATATGATAGAGATGGTGCCAACAAATTTATAATTATCTTATCAACTGTAAAATTATGCTGGCATATTCATTTTTGGATGTCGAATTATATTACAAGACGTAAGCCGACGAATTGTGATATCATTCGACGTCGAATAAAAGAGATCATTTTTTGTCAAGGTCCAATAAATAGGGGATTATTATGGATATTTTTATGTAGTTGAAAAATTATTATAAATATATTCTATTGATATTAATTATGATCTTAATAATACGCATTCTTATATTATAAAATGTAATCATATACAAATAGAGCATTATTGAAAAATATACAAACTTACTTTGTTAGTATCTAAATAAAATAAAAAAAAAGATTTAGCTGGCCCACTTCCTCCTCCTCCAGCTTTTCTTATAGATTTTATATGAATAAATTGTTCTTGGAAAAGATTATATGTCAAAAGTTTAGCTTCTTTTGCTGGTATCATTGCTGTTTTTTGAATTTCTTCTTGTTCCAGATATTTCTGTGCTTTGATTACTCGAAAAATTCTTGAAGCTTTCGATCCAAATTTTTCCGTTATAACATTTTCAATATTTATTTTTACAAGCTCACATAAAATGTGTTTAAAGTCAACAACGTACTGTCCTCCTCCCATCTCGCCTGTTTTTCGTATGATACCAAGACTATCTTCAGCTGAAATAATTTAAAAATGGTAAAGAATATACTAATAGAAAAGAATATACATATAATAATATTTATTTTGATTTTCCATTTATGAAAAAATTTATTTAACAATTTCAAACCATTTTTTAAATTTGTTTTTAGCAATTGACAATTGTGATTATGAGCACAGGATAATAATCCAGTGTCGTCGCCGTAAATAGCTAAAGTGCAATTTTCAGGATGAGGAATATCGTTCGAGTAAAAATTAAATAGGTGTGGTGATAAAACTGAACCTTGCGGAACACCTGCTGGAATAGAATACGATTTTGATTTTTCTGTGTTTGTTTGCACGAATGAAATTCGATTTGAAAGAAAGTATTTAATCAGTTTAATAAAATACAATGGATATTTTAGCTTTAGAAGTTTATGAACTAGCCCTTCATGCCATACACTATCAAATGCTTTTTCAATATCGAAAATGATCACAGCTGAGGAATTATTTTTGTTAAAATTAATTTGTATTTTAATTTAATTTTTAATTAATTTGTACCAAATGTTGAATTATGATTTTATTTTCTTCTTAAAATTTTAGTATTCTTTGTAATTTTAATTTTTCTAATATTTTTGAGATACTGCTTAATAGTGTTATAGCTCTATAGCTTGAAGGTAGAGAAGATTCTTTTTTTGGCTTGGGTATAGGTATAAAGTAGTCAGTCATGAACTGTGTTTTTCCAGATAGAAGGAAAGTAGGAAAGTCTGACACATTCATTTATTAATATTTATATTACTCAGATAATTATATCATGAAATATTTATATAGAAGATTCAATATAAATTTTGTAAATACATACAAATTTTTTTACAATTGATTTTTAATTATACAATTTGCAATTAATATTCAATTGCTGAGTTTAAATATAATAGTCGAAATGATTTATTTTTTTAAAAAAAAAATTCCACTGCGCCATCTGTGATCTGTACGGATATAATCAGCCATGCCAAGAATTGCCGCCACAGGAATTAGGCCAAATAGCGATAATTCGCTTAATATTGCCTTATTTGTGTATTTTGAGCCACACAAATTTTTAGAGATTTCAGAATAATATGTACAGCATATAATGAAAGAGTGCGTTACAGCATATAATGAGAGAATGTTATAACCCGCGAAGAAAAATTGAAAAATTCGCATTTGTTCTACATGCGACTTCTTTATTATTATATATGCTTTGCTAATAGTATAATAATATTTTGTAGAATTATTAAGTTAAATATTCTAGCTAATAAGTAAAAATAACGAACTTTAGAGTTTTAATAAGCATTCAGTTCTGTTGTAATTCTGTGGAAAATTGCCAAAACATGATAAGTGCAGTTTTTGACAAATTGTACAAATTTTCCAAAATGGTACAACTTTTATTTTCCCAAATGGTACAATTTATTATTGAAAGTCTTTTTAAAACTTTTTTAATTTGCTATGCTGAAAAATTCAAATTTTGTAGATATCATGTTTTGAAAATTTTCCACAGAATTGTTACTACGAGTTTTAATTTTTTTTGACACCGCATCTGAAAGCAGTAGTAGTACAACCTCACATCTGCTATTACCCTAATTCATACCGCTAGAGGGCGTAACATATTATGTTTTTCAAAATATTTAACTTCGTGAGTCTTTACCAAAAATGAATGGAAACCAAGGTGAAATTGGAAAAAAGTTAATTAAAACATCGATTTAAATAACTATACCTTTTCAACTTCAAATTGGAAATAAGCAATATCAAATTGGAAATAAGCAATGTCAAATTGGAAATAATCGTTTTCAAACTGGAAATAATGATTTTCAAATTGGAAATAAATTTTAAAAATTGGAAATACTGATATACAGGTTAATGACCTAACAATAACAAATAAACAAGAAATCGCGGATTTAAAATTAATGGTTTCTAATGTTCTTTCTGAAATGAATGCACTAAGGTTAGAAAAAACTATGATGCTCAACCAAATTAATATTTTAGAGAATAAGGTTAATATGTTGGAACAGGATAAGAAAAATTGCATTGATATTGTAGGTCTTCCTAATATTCAACCGAATAATGCAAAAAATAAAGTTTTAACGTTAATTAACAATGGTTTGGGTGAAAAATTTTTAGAAGAAGATATTGAGTATTGTTATGTTAAACAAAACAAAAATTCAATTTCCCAGGATCTCTCTTCTGAGAATAGAAATGAAGCTATAAATAGTATTGTCTGTATTAAATTTGCTTCATATGCAACTATGAAGAAAAAGCTTTCGGTTTGGTAAATCAAAAAAATTGAATGCTATTATTTTTGGCAGTGGGTGTGGGAGTAATAATATATTTGTAAATGATAGTCTCACTATTTTTACGAGATCTCTTCTTACAAAAGCAAAAGAAGTCAAACAGAAAAATTATAAATATATTTGGATTAGAAATTCATCAATATTATTAAGAAAAAAAGGGGCCAGGTGACAGGGTTATTAAAATTTAAACTTTTGCAGATATTGATAAAATTTTGTAATTATTTCTTGTAAATTTTTCTTGTAAATTATTTCTTGTAAATTTTTAATCAATACTTTAAATAATGAAGTTAATTCTGATTTTGGTAATTTTAATCGTGTGCCTTCTGCAAATTTTGTAAATACAAATAAGGTAGTTTTTTTTAATAGTAATATTGTTGAATCTAATCATGCAAATCTCCCAAATTTCACTGTAGTACATCAAAACATGGAGTGAGTGGCGGCGACCTCCAAGTATGCGTGACAAGTCAATCATGTGGGTTCACTCTGGGCAATGCGTTCTTCTCGGGCGTAGCTGACAGTCGCCTTCCCCAACCCAACCCCATCCCTCCTATATATTCCTTTCAATTTTCCTACCCTGCACTTCCACATCCAAACCTAATGTCAAGATGGTGTGAGCACCGTGCCGAGGTCTGAAAGGCTGGGGGTCAAACCAGTCGCTAACGAGCTCTCTCAGATGCCCGGGCAAGGTCGGTTGTATAAGTGCCTTATCGTGGTATGTCAGCACTAACAGCAGGCGATGAAGGTTGTCCAGGTTAATCTCAAGCACTCGAGATGCGCCTCGGACAACCTGATGATCTTCGTAAGGGAGGAAGACATCGATATTGCCTTAATCCAAGAACCCTGGATTAATTACTACAGAATAAGAGGTCTTAATCACAGAGACTATAGCAAAGCCGTATATAATATAAAACAGGTAGAATTTTTGGTAGAATATAAAATATATTATTTTTTTCCAGAACAAAATTGAAAATAAATATAAGATTCCAAATATGAGTTTCTAAATTTTTATTAAAATAGATCAAAATAACCAGATATATACATATATTTCCTTACCCTTTCTATCTCATACAAATTTTTTCCTTTGTCTCTATTTTTTCTTCCTTATTCCTTTTTACATTATTTTAGTATAACAGAAAATAAAAGAGCGCATATTATTAAATTTCACCACGAAAAATGTGTGTGCCTTCTGTCGTCTCTATACAATTTCTACGTCTTATCCACAAACTCGTTAGTTGGACTTTCTTAACAAAAATATTTTGATGTGGTGAACTACTCATGTTGGCCCACCTAATGTTTTCAGTTTTTTAAGTCTTTTTTAAATTTTGAATATCTTTATATTATATACGGCTTTGACTATAGCCTATTCTACAAGCCTGTAGATATGGATAGAGGTAAGCCAAGGACGTGTATTTTGGTTAGGAAACATATAAATACACACCTATGTTCTAATTTTAGTTTTGAAGATATTACCGTGGTAAAGATGGAACAAAATGATGGCAAAGAAATATACATCAGCTCGGTGTATCTAACTCACGATGAACCAGCCCCATCAACCAAACTTGTAGAACTTATCCTAGCCACAGGAAAAAACTTACGCAAATGCTAGACATACCCTGTGGGGTAGCTCAGAAATCATCGAAAGAGGTGAGTCACTTTTTGATTATATTTTAAACACAAATTTAACACTAAACAACATACTTTTCCGAGCTCGGACACATTCCCCGGGTGGGATGATGTGATCGATATTACCCTAGTTAGCAATAATGAACCCATGAAAGTAGAGATCTGGAGGGTATCCGAGAAAAAATCTTTTTCTGACCATGGCTGGATACTCTTCAGTGTTAATCTTGAGTCAAAAAAACCCAAGCCCCATAGAAACCCAAAAAACACTGATTGGTTTAAGTTTATATCGATTCTGAAACAAAAGCTCCCAGTCATAGGTAGCGATTTGAGATCCGTTAATGACCTTGAAATAGCCACGGACAAGTTTACGAAGGCCATGGAGGTCTCGCTTAAAGTAGCATGTCCAATTAAACGTAGTAGAAAGTCGTTCCCACCATGGTGGGACGAAAGCCTTACGCAGCTACGGCAGGTGACTAGGGATGCCTACAATGTCTGCTATAGGCTAGGCACGTGGCAACTCTATAAGGACCGTCTCCGCGAATACAAAGAGTAAAAACTGGCAGGAGTATTGTGAATCCATAGAGAATACTGGGGACTCTGCCAGACTTAGCAAAATACTTAGTAAAGAACACTCTAATTCCTCCTTCCTCAAGAGTGAGGAAGGAGAATGGACATCCTCATCTGCGGAAACTCTGCAGTTTCTCACTTTCCCGGTTGCACTAACAGCGCCGAAGAGGTCACCAGTCCGGGTGACCAAGCTAGCAGCGAGCCTTCAAGAGAGTGGCTCGACTCACTCATAACGAAAGAAAAAAATGCCTGGGCGGTTTTACGGTTTTTCACCATATAAATTGGCCGGTCCTGATGGTATCTTACCTAAGATGCTCCAGGAATCCAAAGAAATAGCTATCCCGTGGATGATTAAGCTATTTAGGTGCAGCCTTGCCCTTGGCCATATTCCTCAAGCGTAGAGGAAGGTAAAGTTTGTTTTTATCTCAAAAGCCGGGAAAAGAGGGCACGACTCGGCTAGACTTTAATCCGATAAGCGTCTGCTCGTTCCTGTTAAAAACCCTTGAGCGAATACTCGAGTTAGAGTTAAAAAATAACCTAGAAACTACCCCGCTCTGTAAAAAATTGTCATCTGGATATATAGAATGAGCAATTAAACTATTTAGGGACCGGCGTCGCCTAAACGGAAAGTGTAGTAAAAGCAGTGTCGCGTTTAACGTGTTAAATCTAATAAGAACACATTTCTCCAGAGTTCATTTAGTTAAGGAAAATAGTTTAATTGCTCATTCTATATATCCAGATGACAATTATATTAAAAAGACATTATATACTGGTTTTATACCGCCGGAATCATTCATTTACTTAGATAAAAATAAATATATTTAAAATGATGAAAATATAAAAATATTATACCCTGGGATGGTATGTCAAAAAACTTGTCGAGTATTCGACATTTTCGACATGTCGAATACTTGTGGTAGACTACACAAGCTAAATCAAGTAGTCTACATAGATTTGTCGAAAACTAAAAAAAAACTAACTGTTAAGCAATGAAATCAAGAATAAATGAAAACTACAATGTATGTTAGTTAGCAAAATACAGAAAATTTTAATTTATTTCTTTTAACGTTAATCTATATTTTCATTTCTTCTCAATCGCTGTCATGCTCCACTATTTCATCGGTTGACCGCAACTTGAAATAAATGTTCTTGGAATTTTTTTTGGCATTTAAATTAATAAATTTTCAAATCCGAAATTCTTGGATTTTTTTTTCAATATTTCAAATTGCAATATTAAAAAAAAAAATTCAAAGAATTACGGATTGGAAAATTTCTTAATTTTATGAATTTAAATGCAAAAAAAATTCCAAGAACTCCCAATATGAAAAAAGTCAAATCTCTAACGAATAAATTCAGATTTAAGTGTTTCATTCTATACGTTTTCAAACGTTTAGTTTTCGACAAAAATGAAGTTTTCGACACGTCGAAAAGGTAGACTACAGTTTTCGACGTAGACTACATACACGTTCCATAAAGCCGTGTCGAAGACCATCACAGATTATACCACATATTTAGAAGATCAACTAACAAAAAAATAGAATATGAGCCTTATTTAAAATATGAAGATAACAATGAATTATTTAGGTACGACACATATGTAAATATTAGGGATTCAAAAGAACTAAGCAATTACTGGTGGAAAAACTAAATGTAAATTCAATAAATTTTGTGGTAAGATAGGTTAGGAAAATTAGTTAATAAGTTTTAAATTAGTTATTAGGTTGTTTTAATAAAAAATAAAAATAATAATATTGGTTTTTAAAAAAAACATCATTTACCAATGTAAATAGATAAAAATAAATCTTACATAATTTCTATAAAACAATGTAATAGTTAAAAGCTAAAACAAAAAATCTTGAATTTAAAAATGATAAAATTTAGAGATCTCATATTTAGAGTTAATAAATTTGAAGAAAATGAATTAAAATATGTAAATTTGGTTTAAGTGTTTTGTACAAAAATAGAATAAAATGAAATTAATGAAAATAAAACACGAAAAAAAAATACTTCTTATGTTCTGATGTTGGTTGGTTGGTTAAAGTGGCGAGAATCGCCCTCCCAGGGTGATCCTCCAATTAGCACTATAGTGCCGTTTTAATACCACTTATACTCGTCAACACTAAGGTAAGGTTTGGTTAGGGGGTGCTTTTTAGATCCATTTCGTCGCGTTTAAGAACTGTGTCAAGTTCCTTGGGCGCGTCGACGCTAGATCGTTTATGTCGCGTAGGTTGCAGCCGCCGGTGCCTGGCTCTCGCCAGTGCTGGGCAGTTGCACGCGAAGTGGGTCACTGTTTCCTTCTCACTTGATTCTTTGCAGCTGCGGCATGTGTGGTTGAATGGGATGCCCATCTTGGCGGCATGTTCTCCTATTGGCCAGTGCCCCGTGTATGCAGCTATAGTTCTGGCCATATCCGTGCGGGATAGTAGAAGGAGGTTGTTTGTTTTGTTTTGGTCGTAGGGGCCATGTACTTCTGGCTGTTCTACATGTTGTTAGCCCCTTCCATCTTGCCCCGGCTAAGGCAAGGAAGTGGATGTAACGGTCTCTTTTAACCGTATTGATGGCGATCTCCACATGCTCCGCCAACGCTGTGTCCATGCTTGAGCCTTCCCTTTCTAGTTCATCCGCCATTTCATTTCCGTATATGTTCCTGTGACCTGGAACCCAGATTAGAGTGACGTTCGCTACGTTGCTTAAAGATACAAACTCGTCTGAGCATTTTTTAACTAGTTTTGAGGATATTAGAGTGGAGTTGAGGGCCAAAATAGCCTGGCTATCCGTTGCCACCGCTATATTATATTTGAGAGGTGTCTTCTCTCGCAAGCTGGCATGCTTTCCAGATTGCTAGCATTTCCGCTTGGAAGACGCTGGACTTGTCCAGATTGCTAGCATTTCCGCTTGGAAGACGCTGGACTCCCTAGGGACCGGCGGTTTAAAATGTAAAATATAATATACATATTATATAATATTCTGGTACCTCTGGATGGATTGGGCTGATATATGGAAAGCACATTCAAATTAGTAGTCTGGATGAAATGATGAATGGCCATATTTTCTTCTGGGATTTTCTCTTGTACCTCTGGATGGATTGGGCTGATATTTGGTAAACACATTCATTATAGTGTTCTATTGTTAAATATGCCAGTGCTCCCCCATTATTTCCCATAATATATCAGAAATTACGTTTTCATCATATAACCAACTTCCAAGTACAGCTAATGGAGGAGCACCAGCATAGTTAACTACAGAACACTATAATGAATGTGTTTATCAAATATCAGCCCAATCCACCCAGAGGTACCAGAGTAAATCCCAGATGAAAATATGACTATTCGTCATTTCATCCAGACCACTAAGTTGAATGTGCTTTCCATATATCAGCCCAATCCATCCAGAGGTACCAGAATATTATATATTATTTTATACATTTTATGCCGCCGGTCCCTAGGGACCGGCATCGCCTAAACGGAAGATTAGTGCCGGGCCCTAGGGACCGGCGTCGCGTTTAACGTGTTAATAAATAATGATCTATTCTATTTTGCAATTTGACTAGTTTCATAAATATTTTTATTTGATATATACATAAGTGTTTTTAGTCACTTTCTGGCTTTCTAAATTGACCTGTGCGGTATTTAATACACTTTCTTTCATATTTTCTTAATATTTCTATTCTTGATGGACTGATATTTTACCATATTGTACAGGCATAAGTAAGTATTAGTCTTATTAATGCCTGATACCCTATGATTTTAACTCTTGTTGTAACAAATTTTGTGTAGAAAAGCTTTTTAGAAGCCATAAAAGCCTTGCGAACTTTTTATATTTGTTTTGTGATGTGATATCTATAATTTAAATTATTTGTTAATTGTACAACTAAATATTTAACCGATTTTTGATTTTTAATTTTATTATTATCTCTAGTGATAATATGAAAATCCTTCCAATTTTTTCTAATATTCATATTTACTTTGTCTAAACTATTTCTAAATAGAATTAAGTCATATTTATTATAATTTATTCTTAATTTCCACGAATCGACATAACTTTGTACCTTGTTAAAGTTTTTTTGCAACATTTTGTGTACTGTTGATGCGTTATTATTTATATTATAAATAATAAGATCATCCGCCAATGCTAGGCTTTTCTATGTCCTCTTCTGTTGGCTAAATTTATGTTATAAGTCAGCTATATAAATATTAAATAAAATTGGTGCATTGACTGTTCCCTGTTGTAACCCATTTACTACTTTAAATATCTTAGTCGATCTTGTTTATCCGTCTTCAATTAAAAATTTTTTAGCACTTATCATTTCTCTAATCATTTTAATGACATTATTTGGAAAATTATATTTTAGTAATTTATAAAATAAACCATTATTCCAAATAGAGTTAAAAGCCTCTTTTAAATCTATCAGACAAGGTCCTACACAATCTTTTTTGTTTATTGCCCAACATATATCTGATGTTAATTTATGTATTGCGTGTATTGACGAATGTTTTGCTCTAAAACCAAATTGATTTTCAGGCATAATATTTTTAATTTTAACTAATTTTAGGATCCCAGTTAGAATGTTTCTACCAACGTCGACCCGACTTATATACCAACGCGTATGCCTGACACGATACATACTCTCCCATGGTAAACACACAGTCCGCTGACGTTGGTACTGACGCGTAGGTATCGTGTTGGGTATTGTAGTGTATCTATTTAAGGGCAGGTGGCTCAAGGAATGTTCATATTGGATTTTGCTTTTTTTTTATTGAAAATGAAAAAACTTAAAATATTTTTAATTTTTTTTATTATTGACATATTAATATTACTTTATTTAATTTTACATTCGATAATATTATTAATATTAATTTATTTAATTTTACATACGATATTAGATCACATAAATATTCTGATAAATCAAATATTTTTACTATACATAATTGCTACACGTAATTTTTACCACAATCATATTTACCACAATTATAAACAAAGTTAGTTATATTAATTTGCTTACATTCAATAAATTATTTTCTTAAATTTGATTACAATTTTACTATTTACTTAAATACCTAGTTTTACTAAATTAAATAGTTACAAACTAATAAAATATTTATGTATGTATAAATAACAAAATTTATTCGCCAATGAGCCCGTATATCATCAATTTTGCCAGTCCAATTATAAAATGTTTTTCTGAAAATAATTAATAAATTTGAGATTGAACTTCAATGCATTTTTTTGGCAATATTTATTATACATACATAATTTTTTTTTCATGAAATTCCAAAAAAAATCATCTGCATTTCCACGGATAATAAATATTTTAAATTAAAAATATAATTTATAATTATTACTATACAAATTTACAATTTTATTGCAAATTAAATATAAAAATAAACAATGTAAAAATACTCTACAATTACCATATAAAGACACAATATTGTTTTTGTCTGACATTTTTATTTTGTTTGCAGCAATTATCCGCTTGGAGCGTAGATTTTTAATCCAATCCATACGAATCGGGTGAGAATTGGTATCGTGTCAGGCTGACGAGTTTATATTAACTCAAGACTTTGATTATCTTCTATCTCACTCGGACATTATATTTTTATATATTGCTATTTCAATACCAACATCTCCTTATTTATTGTAGCATAATTTCTTTCTGTTTTATTTAACACCCTGCTTGCATATGCTATTGGTAAATCCTTTCCTACCTCTTCTTGTGACAAAACTGCTCCTAGCGCATGGTTACTGGCGTCAGTTGTTATTAAAAATGATTTTGTAAAATCGGGATAACTTAATATAGGTGGAGACGTTAACAACTTGTTTATTTCCTCAAACGCCTTCTGATGTATCTCTGTCCATTCGTATTTTTTATTTTTTGATGCCATTTGATACAATGGTTCACCTTTTTCCGCTAAAAATGGCATATAATAGTTAACCAACCCCAAGAATGATTGTAACTGTTTTGTTGTTTTAGGTACTGGGTGTTCAGCAACACATTTTGTTTTTTCTGGATTCGGTAATATTCCTTCCGTTGTAATTCTATAACCTAAATATATAACTTCTTTTTTAAGAAATTTACATTTCTCTGGTTGAATCTTCAAGTTATTTTCCCTTAATCTGTCAAATACCGCCCTAATTTTTTCGTAATGATCTTTTAAAGTTCTTCCATAGTTAACAATGTCATCTAAATATACAAAACACTTAAAACCTTGTAAACCGGATAAAATGTGGTTCATTGATCGCTGAAATGTTGCTGGTGCACCTGATAAACCAAAAGGCATTCGTTTAAATTCGTAATGTCCGAAAATAGTGCTGAAAGCCGTTTTTTCTCTGTCTTCGGGGTCTACTGCTACTTGATGGTATCCACTTGCTAGATCCAATGTTGAAAAATACACAGATCCTCCTAATTGATCTATTATATCTGCTATACTTGGTAGGGTATCTGCTATACTTGGTACACAGATCCTCCTAATTGATCTATTATATCTGCTATACTTGGTAGCGTCTCCCAATATCACCTAATTAATTTTTCTAAAATCTACTACCACTCTGTATCTTTTTTCTCCCTCCGGGCCAGCCTTTTTAGGAACAACCAATAAAGGTGAATTCTAAGGACTTCGGCTTGGTTTTATGATATCTTGTTCCAATAAATTTTTTATTGCCTCATTTATCACCTTTTTGTGACATTCTGCTAATCTGTACTGCCTGCTATTGATTGGTATTTGTTCCGGGGTCGTTCTTATTTTGTGTCTAATAACATCAGTATGAGTTAATCTATCTCCTGGTAAATGAAAAAATGTCATTACATTCTTCACAAATTGAATTCTTTTTTAAAATTTGCTTCAGAGATTCAATTATATCTTTAATAGCTTTATCTTCTGTTACGTTCTCTTCATAATTTATACAACTGTCTTCTTCAAATAATCTAAATATATCTGCCAATGGTGTATCCTTGCGTCTCCCTCGGGGTTTTTTATCTTTTTTGCTTTTAATTTCATGCGTCTTTAGGGGTCCATATTTTAGGGGTCTTATATAAAATTCTCTGTAGGAGTCAATTTAAGCTTTACATCTTCAATTTTTACTTCTTCAGTACTTACGTTGGCTATACATACTTTACTGTATTATTTTTTGCTTCAACCAAACAATTCCCCAATAATACACCTGGTTTTAGTTGTTGTGCCTTACAAAAAAATTCTCCTTCCTCTGTTGTAGGTAAACTTCTTAATTTTTCCATACGCGCCGGAATCCATATTTCTTTAATTTTTTCCGTTCCATTTATTACATTATTATTATACATTTTAATTTCGTCTTCATTTAAAATATTTCTTGTTTTCATACTTTCATCATAAATTTCTCCAACATTTTTATTTTTTAATTCACTATCTCTAACTTCCACTGAATCCTCTGTGATTTCAGCATTACCCCCCAAAACAGTTACAATCAGTACCCCCAAACCAAAACTAGTGAAAAGATGAAAAATGGAATCAAATATGAATTCAACTCGAGTTGGGATATGAACTCACACGTCAGGAGTAGTAGCCGCGGCTCCTGGCGGGTTTGGTGTTACGAACCCCCATGCTAGTAACACTAAGTCGCCAGCGGGAAAATCTGGAAATAGACATGGAACGAATTTGGTTAATGAACACACAACGATAAATAATAATAAGAACAGTCAGGAACATAACGATCCGAAGAATGCTACCTCAGCCAATATGTCCATTTGGTAGATCAGGTAGAATTGCTAGGTCGCCGCCGCAAGAAAAACCTCTTCAAAAGCAAAAAGTCGTAGCTTTACGTGCAAGCTCACGATCATGCTCGCAAGAAAATCAGTACAACTCAAATAGAATAAAAGTATTAATCGAGGAATTACAAAAAGCAAATAACAGAAATGAACGACTGAATGAAGTAGTTTCTAAAATGAGCGAACAAATAGATGAACTGAAAGCTGAAATGGCAATCTTGAAATCTAACAAAACCCAACAAAGCAACGCTAACAATAAAATGGAAATAACAGAAAAAGAAGTCACCATACATAAAACAATTATAAATGAGGAAAACGAGCAAAACACAGCGAGACCATCTGCTGAAACACAATGGATACTTCAAACTAGGAGACCAAACAAAAAAAGGAGAGCTGAATCATCACCGGAAATACAAACGGTCAATAAAGTAATGAACACACAATCCAAGGAAATTGCAAAAGAGGAGAAAATAGTTACGCAGGAGAAAGTGGGAAGGAACATCAAGCCTCCGCCAGTAATTATAAGTAACGTGAACGATTACCCACTTGTAAACGGAATCTGAAAGGAAGGTAAAATTAAATACAAAGTTAATATGTTAAATAACAGCCAGCTAAAAGTGAATGTGGAAACAGAGACAGAATAATTTACATCCTACATGCAACCCAACAGATATTAAATTGGAGTTAGCAGAAAGAGGTTTCAAAATAATAGAGGTTATAAATAAATATAAAAAAGAGAGAAAAAATGGAGAAATAAACACAATAAAACGCCCATTATTTATGTTAACATTCGATAACACAGAAGATACCAAAAAAAAATATGCAATTCAATTCATCCAGCACATGAAAATTAAGATTGAAGCAGTGAAAAATAGTAAAACAATACCGCAATGTAAAAGGTGTCAGAGATTTGGACACACTCAAAAATTCTGCCAAAGAGGGCCAATATGTGTAAAATGAGCAGGTAATCATTTAACAGCTCAATGCGTAAAAGACAAATCGACTAAACCAAAATGTGCGAATTGCCAAGAAGATCACCCTGCTAGCTACAGAGGATGCCTAATTGCTAAGGAACTACAGAGAAGAAGAAACACAACGAAGGAAACAGCTACAGAAACAGATAACAAAAAAGGAACTGTAACATTAAAAATAACAAAAGGAATGCCATACGCCCAAGTTGCACGTATGAACATGGATAAAAAACAATCGGAAGAGCCAAAACAAAACACACAGGCAGATACAACAATAATACTAATGCTGCAAAATATGCAAAACAGGATGGATGAAATATCTACAAGACTAACCAAGCTAGAATCTGGACATGGAAAGTTATACATGCCAAGAAAAACGACATGACAAGGACAACACATAACAAGGAGTTAAGAATAGCTACATGGAACGCCAATGGCATCAACAACAAAAAAACAGAACTGGAAACATTTTTGAAGGTACAAGATATAGACATATGTCATATCTTGGAGACGCATTTACCAACAACAACAAGTACAAAGATAAGAGACTACAAGACATACAGAACAAACCACCCATCCAATAGAGCTAGAGGCGGGTCTGCAATCTTAGTAAAGGGCATTTATAAACATCATGAAGTTGGCCTCATGCAAACGGACGAACTACAACTTACAATAATAAAATTCGAATCCACCAAACAACACGTCAATATCGGCGCACTTTACTGTCCACCGGGAGGGAAAATAGAACAGCAAACTTTTGAAAGAGTAATCGGACTACTAGGAGACAGATTTATCTTAGGTGGAGACTATAATTCTAAACACACGGACTGGGGATCGAGAATAACTTTAACCAGAGGCAGAGAGCTTAGAAATGCACTAACGAAGACTGGATGTAACTTCATCTCGACAGGAGAACCGACGTACTGGCCAACAGACAGAAACAAAAAACCGGACTTGTTAGATTTCTACATTTTTAAAAAGGTATCGGACAATTACATGACCATCGAAAACAATTACGACATGAACGCGGACCACTCGCCAGTAATCCTAAAGCTTAATGAGACAATTGTAAGAAAACTAAACAAGCCTACATTAACAAACAACACAACGGACTGGGAATCGTTTAGAATGGAAATTCAAAATAACGTAGACAATCGGACCCAGATAAATAGCGAGGCGCAAATAGAGGAAGAAACTGAAAAATTTAACAAAATCATACAGATAGCGGCTTGGAATAACACATCACTACATGAGAAAATAAAGAAATGTACAAACTATCCTAGAGAAATAGTAGAAATGGTGAAGCAAAAAAGGATAGACAGAAGAATATGGCAATACACAAGAGATCCTATGCACAAGACAACGTTGAACAATAGATGCCAACAAATAAAAAGAGCCATACAAAAATACAAAGAAGAGACAATAAACGAATACACGAGTAACCTAACGGCCACCAAAGAAACAAATTACTCGTTATGGAAAGCAACCAAAAAGATAACAAGACCAATAGCACACCACGGACCAATCAAAAAACAGAACGGAACTTGGGCCAGAAATAACAAGGAAAGAGCAGAAACATTTGCAGATCATCTAGAGGAGATATTCAAACCAAACGATATTGAAACGCAAGAAGATATAGAGGATCATTATAACACTGACGTTAGTGACATTCCTAGCATCAGCACAAGTGAAACAGAGCTAGTAATAAAATCATCAATCAAAGCTAGAAAAGCTCCTGGCTTTGATCTAATCACGGGAGAGATCTTGAAACACGTACCGCATGAAGGAATTTGCAAACTCACGCAAATCTTTAATGCGGTACTGAAGCTCAGATTTGTTCCTAGCTCATGGAAAGTAGCCGAAATCATCATGCTGCAAAAGCCTGGAAAAGAACCAACGGAAGCAAAGTCATACAGACCTATTTCACTACTGCCGACAATATCAAGTTTTTGAGAAATTACTACTGCAAAGATTAAAACCAATAATCGAGAGTAAAGGAATCATACCGAAACATCAATTTGGATTTAGAGAAAAACATTCAACAACGGAACAAATCCATAGAATAACAACCATAATTGAAAAAGCGCTAGAAGAGAAGAAAATCTGCTCCACTATCTTTCTTGATGTGGCGCAGGCTTTTGACAAGGTCTGGCCTTGATGAACCAAATGGTTCAAGATGAACCAAATGTTTCCAAAACAGTACAAGCAACAGATTCGCGAGCTGGACCAAAAAATGGAATATCAAACTGAATGAAATTAAATCGGTTCACGTTAACTTCACCAACAGAAGAATTATAAGATTAAATGTAGTAAATATACCACATGAAAACTCAGCTAAGTACTTAGGAATGACATTGGACGCAAAACTAAAATGGAACGAACACATCAAAAAGAAAAAAATTGAAATGGACTTCAGACTCAAGGAGATGCTCATAGGCCGATTTTCTAAACTTTCAATCCACTGCAAAGTGTTATTGTACAACCAGATGATTAAGCCTATGTGGCTTTATGGTATCAACTATGGGGTTGCGCCAAACAGACACACATCAACAAAATTCAGACGTTTCAAAACAAAGTATTGAGAAACATCGTCAATGCTCCGTGGTACGTACGAAACAATGACATTCATAGAGATCTCAGAATTCCAAAAGTAGTAGATGAGGTTAAACGTTTTGCAATAAAACACCAAGCTCGTCTTGCAAATCATGTAAACATAGAAGCACATAAGAGATTGGATAACTCTAACTTAACGAGATACTGAAAAGAACAAAGCCGTTTGAGTTAGTGCAGACATAATACAAATTAAGTAACGAAAATTAAAAATCAGACTAAAAGTAATGGTTAGTCCAGGTGACTAGTTTTAATAGACTTGGGGTAAGGAGGTGTTTTTAGTGGGTTAAAGTCCCACACTACTAGCCTCGCGCGCGCGGCTAGTGTCTTTAAGATTTTCACCTTCTTCAGAAAAAAAAAAAAAAAAAAAATGAAATAGAGAATTCTGTTGTATTATTTTTCGTTTTTGGAAATTTGAAGATAAAAAATTATTCCCTAAAATACCATCAACGGGTAAATTTATGTCATTATCTGTGTCTTGAAATTTACAATCAAAATTATTTCCTAATAAAAATTTTCCTTCACAGGAACCTATAGTGGAGCTTACATTTTTCGTTATTGTACTTAAGTTTGTTTTATCATTTGTTAGTATAGGTGTTCCTTCTTTTAAGGTTGTATTTTTAATCAAACTAACCTGTGCTCCTGTATCTACCAATAATTTTATTTTATCTTTTTTAGCTATATCTAATGTTAATTGAACTATGGGCTCCTGTAAGGTGGTTTTTTCGCCCTTTTGAAGGAATGAGCTGGGCTTCCTTAGTTCACTCCATCTCCGTTTCCCTATTCCAACGCTTTTTTAGATTCGTATGCCTGACTCGCTTCGCCAATGTAAAATTTTATCACCTTTTCGTGCACACCAGTCACATCGATTTTCAGTTATATTTTCACTGTCTAATGTGAGTACTCTCTGATTTGTTGGATTGGCATTTCCCGATCGCAATTTGAAACAATGAGTGGATACATGTCCATTTATTCCACAGTTTGTGCATCGTAGAACTGAAGAATTGGTATTTTGTGGTGCTTCCCAAGTACATTCTCTACTAATATGTCCCGGCTTACCACACTTGAAACATTTAATCGTCGTATTTGCAGTTGTTCCTTTAAATGGAACTTTGTTGTTACCATTATTATTATTACCATTATTATTGTTCCTATTGTTATTATTATTATTGTAATTATTATTCCTGTAATAATTATTATTATTGTAATTATTATTCCTGTAATATACACAATTATAATTACTTGTATTATTTTCATTGTTGTTTGGAAAATTATTACCACTAACCATTTTGTAATTTCTGTTAGGGGTCTTATTGTTATTATTAAAATTATTATTGCTATTATTGTTTGAGAATTGTTTATTATAATTATTGTTGGAGTTATTGTTGTTATAATTATTATTATTATTTGAGAATTGCGAATTATTGTTGTTGTTGTTGATGTATTTATTGTTCCCTGGTGTTCCCCGGAAATAATAATATTTATTATTATTATTTCTAAAATTGTTTCCATTATTTAATCTGTTATTATTTGCTTGTTGTGCATGCACTCCAGTTTCATTTAATTTTTGCATCATGGTTGTTAGTAGATTCATCATTTGATCCCCTTGATTATTACTACTAATTTTACCAGAACTTCCTATATTTCCTAAATTCTTTGTTTCATTTCAGTATTGGCGAGCCGCTCCTATGGAAACTCTTAAGTTTTCCGGGTTTTTGAAAATTAAATACTGTTTCAATTCTGATGAACGCAGTTCTTTCCCCATATAGTTCCACTGATTCGTTTTTCATACTGGTACATCCCCATCATTTCAGATGCTAATGTAGCCATATCCTTACTTTCAATGAAACGATTTCTCAAAATGTCTTTGTATTGTGTGAAGTTTTTGACGTTGGCATACTTAAAAAGTGCGTTGGCTGCACCTGTCAGTTTATTTGTAATTAAAATTCTTAATAGTATTCCCTTTTGTTCGTCTCTTGTCAATTCGTATGCTTGATGAGCCAACTCTAGAAAATTGTTTAACTCATTTTCAATGTGCAACCCTACACCTGAAAATGTTGGAACTTGTACCAAAAAAGTTTTTATTATTTTTTCAACTGGTAACAGTGTTGGTTCCAAATGATATGAGTTTTCGTTGGTAAAGTTTTCCGCAACTTATTCTTCTCGATGTGCAATTGGTGGTGGTGGAATAGGCGACGAGTTTAATCCTGACGGTCCCGCTTTATTTATTATTCTATTTGTATTATTTGTTTTTGGGAAATTAAAGAAATGGGGGTCGTTTATTTGATTCATTTTGTCAATTTTTTTTATATTTAAACTTTTTCTTTCCGTTTTATTAATTATTACTTTATTTCTTCTTACTTTCCTTGATTTATAGACCTACTGGGCGACAGATTCATACTGGGGGCGACTTCAATGCAAAACACACTGACTGGGGTTCGAGACTCACGTTAACAAGAGGTAGACAACTACGTAAAGCCATCATGGAGACAGGATGTCAGTTTATATCCGCAGGGGAACCAACGTACTGGCCTACAGACGGTGCAAAAAAACCGGACCTACTGGACTTCTTTATTTTTAGAAAAGTTTCGGACAATTATATGACAATAGAAAATAACTATGACATGGAAGGAGACCACTCACCAGTAATTCTAAAACTGTACGAGAAAATAGTCAAGAAACAGAACCAACCAAAACTAGTTAATAGTACTACGGACTGGAATTAATTTAGTATCGAAATACAAAACAAAGTCGACTTAGAGACTACAATAAGTAATGAGGACCAAGTAGAAGAAGAAGCTGAAAAATTCAATAAAATAATACAAGAAGCTGCTTGGAACAACACAACTATAATGGAAAAACAAAACAAAAGCATAACATATCCTGAGGAAATAGTAAGTATAGTTAAACAAAAATACGATAAACAAACCCCGGGTTTGTCAAAAGCACATTTCCTCAAAATCGCCCCATGTAGAACTATGAGCTATTCTAAAACAATGGGAATTTCTATACGTGAATAGTATTTTTTAGTAGCATTTTCAATGTACAGTTTTAGTAGTAAATATTGTGCAGTTTTAGTAGTATTTTCAATGTACTATACATAGGAAAGATAAAAAAATGATATGGTAAATATAGGTAAAAAATGTGTCCCTGTTCGATTTTATTAATTTTTTCCTTCCAAGTTTATTATTCCAACAAAATACATATATATAAACTTATCATTTAAGGTTTCCCTAATTTTGCTTTTAATTGAACATATAATGTGATATGAAATAATATCCAATATTCCATTTATATAGCTCCTAAAAATATGCAAAATATTCGTTTTTTGCAAAATTTTATATGATTGTGCATTTTGATTAATTATTAGTGTGAGGCAAATGACTATAATTTATTAATTAATGCACTTTAAAGAAATATGATTCTCGAAAGTTTTCTCATTATTTGTTTTTAAAAATATTGCGCGGTTATAATTATACAAGTAAATTAAAAATGTAATTTTTTGAATTTCGAAGGGCCACAACGGAAAGGGGAGGGGAGATACGGATACAATTTCTTCAGAGACTCTAGTTATTTTTTAGATATCTCTTTGGTACATAAATTTCAGCCTTCCATAATAAGCAGTTTGGGAAATACAGGGTGTTAAAAAAACTAAAAAAAGGTGTATGAAGATAACGGTATTTTTATACATCAAAAAATTAAATTTTAAAAAATTTTTTAATTTCACAATTAAGATAAAAGATTTTCCTATCTTATGGCTTTTACAGACCTCAAAAATTTTTATTGCTTTAAAAGTTATTAGATGTTCAATATGGGCAATTTTCGAATTTGAAGGGGGAATAACTCAGAGGGGAAAAGAGATAGAAGAAAATTTTGTTCTACTGGACCTATTATTTTATTACTATCTATCTATGGTTAAAATTTTAATACTCTATCTTAATAGATGTAGAAGTTTGTGTAAACGGACGGACGGACAGACGGACAGACAGAGTGAAACTAATATACACATTTCTTCCAATTTGGTTGGAAATGTGCTAAAAAAGGAAGGACAGAAGAAGATGGCAAATAACAAGAGACCCAATGGACAAAACTATACTGAATAACAGAACTCAACAATTAAAAAGAGCCATACAAAAATTTAAAGAAGACTCTATCAACAAATACGTGAGTAATCTGACGGCTACTAAGGAGACCAATTACTCACTATGGAAAGCAACTAAAAAAATAAGAAGACCAACTACACACATTGGACCAATTAAAAAGCAAAATGGAACATGGGCCAGAAACAATAAAGAAAAAACAGAAACGTTTGCGGACCACTTACAGGAGATTTTCAAACCAAACGACATCGAATCAGTGGACCAACTCGAAAATTACATAAACGTAGAACTAGAAGATATTCCGGCAATAACTACAGACGAAACAGAACAGATAATTAAAACAGCCATTAAAGCGAAGAAAGCTCCAGGTTTTGACCTAATAACAGGTGAAATCCTTCAGCACCTACCTCGAGTAGGACTTAGCAAGCTCACTCAGATCATCAATGCAGTATTTAAACTAAGGTGTGTACCTAGAATATGGAAAGTCGCTGAAATCATCATGCTGAAAAAACCAGGTAAGGACGCAACAGAAACAAAGTCTTACAGACCAATCTCGCTTCTACCGACAATATCAAAGGTTTTCGAACAATTATTGTTGAAAAGACTAAAGCCTATCATTGAAAGAAAAGGAATAATACCAAAATTCCAATTTGGTTTTAGAGAAAAACATTCAACCATCGAGCAAGTACATAGAATTACAACAATCATCGAAAAAGCGCTAGAAGAAAAACAAATTTGCTCTACAGTCTTCCTAGATGTAGCGCAAGCCTTTGATAAAGTCTGGCATGAGGGGCTCATCAACAAAATAAACCGCATGTTACCAAAAAAATATGTTGAGCTCATAACAGCATACATAGGTGATAGATATTTTAGAGTCAAACAGGAGGACGATATTCCTCACTGAGAGAAATTAACGCCGGAGTGCCTCAGGGGAGTATCCTTGGCCCAATACTGTATTTACTGTACACCAGCGATCTCCCGGATTTTGAAAATGTTACAGTGGCAACGTTCGCGGACGACACAGCACTAATTTCTCTAGGTAAGGACATAAGAGAGTCAACTAATAATCTCCAAGAGGCAACTAATAAATTTACTAGATGGACTAAAAAATGGAAAATCAAGTTAAATGAGATTAAATCGGCACATGTTAACTACACCAATAGAAAAATCGAGAGCTCCCAAGCGATAACAATTAATGAGGTAAGCATTCCGCATGAAAATACTGCTAAGTATCTAGGAATGACACTGGATGTCAAGCTTAAATGGAACGAACACGTTAAAAAGAAAAAAAGCGAGATGGAGTGTAGGTACAGAGAGATGAACTGGATTATTGGAAGATATTCTAAACTGTCGATCCACTGTAAAGTGCTTTTATATAATCAGATGCTGAAACCTATGTGGTTATATGGAATTCAATTATGGGGTTGTGCCAAAAAGACACATATAAACAAAATTCAAACATTCCAAAATAAGGTCCTGCGAAACATAGTCAACGCACCTTGGTATGTTCGTAATAGTGATATCCATAGAGATCTAAAGATCCCGTACGTATTGGATGAGGTAAAACGTTTCGCAGTGAAGCATCAGATTCGTCTAGAAAACCACGTTAACAGTGAAGCACTAAAGCTGGTGGACAACACTAATTTAACAAGGCGCTTGAGCAGAACCAAGCCGTTTGAATTAGCAACAGACACATCTACAAGACGGTAACTTCATAAAAGCCAAAGTGAGCTAAAAATTAATGGTTAGTCCTAGTGACTAGTTTTAATGTCGCGTGTTAAGGAGGTGTTTTTAGTGGGTTAAAGTCCCACACTACTGACACACGGGCGCGGTGTTAGTGTCCATGAGATTCTTCGCAAAAAAAAAACTTTCCTTGATTTCCTTATTGGGCCAATTCTGTTATATTTTGCTCCAGATCACAATGTTCTAAAACTTTTCCTATTTTCCGATAATCGTTCTCCTTGCACTTGATGTAGAAAATCAGCGAAGATATTTCTATTCAATACTTCTAAATTAGGTTCCGCTTCTATATTGTCTATATTTGTTTTCGTATGTTCGTCCGAATTCCGGACTTGAATTTAAAAATGAAAATGTTGATATTCGCTTTGAAAATTTTAATATAGATTGCGCCAACGTTGGGGGTTTTGAATTTTGCGACATTAGTTTATAAAAAGTATGCCAACAACAACAATAATTTATATATGCTTTTTTTTATATTACGATTTAGGGGTCATTTTTTTTTAAATAAATTTTAATAAAATATTATTTTACGGGTCATTTTATATAAAAATTTCTGTGAAAATATATTTTAGGGGTCGAAAAAATTTATTTTTTATTTTTTCTAAATTTTTTATGTAATTTCATTTATTTATTTTATTTTATTTAACGAAAATCATTCTAAAAAAAATTATTTAAAATAAAATATTGTTTTTTTTTCCTCATTCCCTAAAAGTATGCAATAATAAAAAAAAATGTTTTCTCAAAATGTTTATCAAAAGAAAATATAAGTTTCCCAACTCCTAAAATTACGTAAAAAATTTATTCATTTCCCAAAAAAAATTTAATAATATTTTTTTAAAATGTATATGTACATGTAAATAAAATTATGAAAAATTCAATTTTCAATTTTTAGAAAATATAGAAATTTGGTGTTTTAAGATTTAGTTTCAACTTAAAAGAAAGTAACTATCATTTATCTTCTTTTTATTTCTGATAGTGTTAAAAGTAGCATATACTACAGCATAGTATGTGTAAAGTTGCTCAGATGAAAATTTATATAAATATTTATGAGTGAAAGAAAATTACTTAATCGATTTTCAACATAATTTATATGACAAAAAGTGAATTTTGTCTTAATACTTTCGATAAATTGTTAATTATTTATATTTAATTAATTTAAAAGAAAATATAAGTTTCCCAACTCCTAAAATTATGTAAAAAATTTATTCATTTCCCAAAAAAAATTTAATAATATTTTTTTTAAAAATATTTTCTTAATAGAAAATTTGTTTAATCCGAAAGCAAAAAAAACGCGCTTTGCTCTAATGAAATTTACGTACGTCATTTAAAATATTTTAATTAATATCAATTTTTTATTAAAAATATTGACAAAATTATTTTATATAAAAATGACCAAACGTAATTTTAATATATATATATATGTATATCATTTTATATATATGTTTATATAATTTTCGTCATTACGAACAAAAATTTAATGAAATTTTAATATAGAAGGTAAATATAGGGTAACGAAAAAAATTGTTGGTTTATTAAACCAAATTTTATTAAATTTTTTATTAAGTTTCTTTGTTTGTACACAGCCCTGTGTTAACTTAGTACAGAATTTTATTCTACACTTTCTATACATAGTTTTGTGTTAAATTAAAAAAACTTAACCTTTTACACCGTAATTGTTTTAATTACCTTATTTTTTATTCGAATTTGATTTATAATAATACACTTCTATGTATTATATTCCCCCGTCGGATTCCACCTTGTCGCGGTGGTGGGGCTTTAAGTAGATCTAGTGAACCCTTAGGCGATGCCAGCAGGTGCAACCATACTGGTAAGGCTAAGTGGCGAAGATTGAAAAACCAAGAGAATCCAACCTTCATGTCAAATGTCCCAAGCATCTGATAAAATTCGTGGTAGGATATTACCACAAGTGTCGGAAGAGGCTACGGCTTCCGGCGAGGGCTTGGCTGTTGCAGCAGCAGCAGCTAAGTCGCCAGTAGCAAGAGCAGTAGTCTGAGTAGAAGTAGGCGCGTCCCCAGCCGAGGCTATCCCCAACACGACACGGGAACTAGCCAAGGCTAAGAAAAAGAGGAATATCTCGGGAGCGTAGCAGCGTAAACGCCAAAAACTTAGGACCGGGCTGGAAAGGTTTAACCTTTCTAACCCTGGCATAGTAGGAGGGGCATCCAAAACCATCAAGGGTTGCGTAAGGGAACTGCGCGGTAAGGACAAGGGCGCGATAGGTGAAGAACTGGCGGACAAACCGGAGGCACCCAAAAGTGGCAACACTTCGGGAGCAAGTGGTGCGTCCACCGGTACTTTACCGGTCCACCCGTCCAAACCAGCTAACCAATATCAACAATGCTGGGCCGGGAATTCCAGCAGCGGCGGTCATGGGTGGAAACACTCAACGACACTGCAGGATCCGGCGGAAAAGGACCCACCCCGAAAAAACAAATCCCTAGATTTGTTAAGAGGGCGGGACCTGCTCCGAAATCAGGGATTGCTCTTAAAGCAAAACCTTTCGCTAGACCAGTGCCAATCCAAGTGAAACGACCGCCTAGATCGTACGCCCGTGTGGTCAGGGGAGATGACAACAACTCAATTGAGATGGCAGTCGTCGACTCTGCCGCACCTGGGGGTAAGATACCAAGGGACAGGCAACCAATCATCAGGGAGGCCTTCGAAGCAGCTATCGACGCTGCTTTTAAGGCAACCCGTGATTTTTTGCCGGTTCGTTTCAAGTGGAGCGGCTTCCGAGGAGATCACTTCTGGGCAGTCTGCCATGACAAGTTCACGGTAGACTTCCTGAAGAGATTAGTCGGCGAATTGGAGCTTCCATGGGACGACATCCGTCTACAAATCGTAGGCAAGGATGAAGTCCCTAGGCTTAGAAGGGTAACGGTCGAGGTGAAGGGTTCACCACGACCGGTACCCAACATTCTTAGCCAGATTCGGCAGCAGAATAACCTGCCGACGGAGCTCTGGTCGGTGTACCGCACGGTGAAGAATCCGCAAGGAATCTACTTAGTGTTGGGCATCGATCAGGCATCCTTCGAAAGGATTCAAGAGGCTAAGGGGGAGGTCTGGTACAGGATGACCACCTTACTATTCAAAACGGATAGTAGGGCGGTTGAATGTGCAGAGCAACCCCTTGCCTCTCATTCTGCTGCGGATACAAAAGCATCAACCTCTGTTACAGGGGCTGATGTGTTAATTCATAGATTAGCAGGACCCTCTGGCTTGTCACCATCAACACCAGCCGACGAAACAGAGGATTCGGTCGGGCATTGCCAGACGGCAGAGGGGATCAAGCACCGTCTTGCGACGAAGACGAGGAATTATTCCTACTTGAGCCCTTTCTGGCATCGGACGATGACCAGACCCTAACCCAGGAATTAGAAGAACTGGAGATGGAGATTGATCAGAACGATTCATGAGAATTGTTCAGATCAATCTCCATCGCAGTAGGGCGGCCACAGCCAACCTACAACAGCTCTTCGATAGTAACGAGGTGGACGTGGCACTAATCCAGGAACCCTGGACAGTCGATGATAGGGTTACTGGATGGAGCGTCAAATCAGTCCAACTCTTCTACAAAGCTAACCAAGGTAGACCAAGAACCTGTATTGTAGCAAAGAAAAATATTAATCTCCTTTCTCACTCACAGGTTACGAATAAGGATAGCACAGTGGTTGTGTGGGAGGGCGAATTGGCTGGCAAGAAAAAACAAACTACCTTGGCGTCGGTATATCTGCCATACGACTCACCCACAACCCCCGCCCCCACCCCGGCCATCTATCGAGTTGGAGGCTATAGCGGGATTAACCCAACGCAACAGCAAACAACTAATAATAGGCTGTGATGCAAACTCACATCACTCAGTTTGGGGTAGCTCAGACTGCAACGATAGGGGTAAGTCACTGCTTGATTATATTTATACTACTAACCTTTTTATACTTAACAAAGGGATAGAACCAACCTTCATCACGCGTACCCGAAGGGAGGTTATAGATATAACACTTGCCACAAACTATATATCTGCCTTTGTCCAGAACTGGAGAGTTTCCGACGAAGCATTCATGTCGGACCATAGATATATACGTTTCGAGCTGAACGCAAAGATTCCGGATGGTATTCCTTATCGGAACCCGGCTAAAACTAACTGGGCTTCATTTGAAAATAGTATCGAAATGAAAGTAAATTCCCCAGAATATCTTCCAATCCCTTTAAATTCAATCGAAGATATCGACAGAGAAGTTAGAGCGATTACAAACCTGGTTATCGATTCCTGTGAGGAGGCATGTCCTAAGGTACAGGCCAGAACCCTTGGTTGACACAAGACCTCAAAGAAAAACGGAAACAGGTTCGCAGACTCTTTAACAAAGCAAAGAGCTGTAATCGTGACGAAGACTGAGACGACCATGCCACGGTTTTCCAAACGGAGGTGGTAGCAATAAAAGAAATCAGCAATTTCCTAATCGAAAAGGAAATCACGGATAGAGACCTGACAATCTGCTCAGATAGTCAGGCCGCTATAAAAGCGGTAACCTGTTACACGACCAAGTCCAAGTTGGTTCGAGACTGCAAGCTCAGTCTCAACAACCTGGCCCGGTATAACAGAATCACCTTGAAATAGGTACCTGGCCATAGCAATATCCCGGGTAACGAAAAAGCAGATGAGTTGGCTAGAGAAGGCTCGCAATTAGAGGTAATTACAACCTCGGTAGGGGCGGCCCTGCAAACCCTCAAAGCGAACCTGAAACAGTGGGCAGATGATTTGCATCGCCAGGTCTGGCTAGCCAATGACATAGGTCGTACAACAAAACTACTCTGGGGCGCTCCGAGCGAGAGCGCAACCAGAAGGTATCTGCGACGGAAAAAAAGCTCGGTACAGCTGGCTACTGCGATCCTAACGGGTCACTCTAGCTCCGCGACCACGCGACAGTAATGTCTGTAGAGGATGCGATGACGAAAGGGAGACGGTTGAACACTTTCTGTGCCACTGTCCCCAACTCATGCATCTTCGGAATTAATGCTTTAGTCTTTAGTGCCTTCTTCTTGAACGAACTGTGTGATGCAGGGGTTCGAAGTTGGCAACAAATCATTAAATTCGCAAAAGGGAGTGGATGGCTCACAACCGCTCCAGCGGGCGTGACATGAGGGTAACCACACGAGGGGTGCAATGGAACTACTTTTGGTCTAAGTGCGCGAGTCCTGAACGGATTCCCCTCTTGCAATCCAATCCATGTATTATATTTCACGTAAACAAACTTTAATATAAACTTTTAAATTACAAATTGATCAAAACGCACAATTTGCAATTTATATTTGGAGAATAAAACTTTTGTGTAACAAAAAAAATTATAATGCTTGATATAGGTTTAATATTTTAATATTTTTTATAATATATGTATAAATACATATATGACTTTTTTAAAAAAAAAAAATTTACATATTTTTTCATACACATGTATATGTATACCCCGATTTTATTTATTATATACCTATTTTATTTTTTAAATTTTATTGAAGAGAGAAAAAAAAATGAAATTAGGTTAACTATTAGGATAGGTTAAGGTTTTTGGTGGTACATAAAAAAAATATCATTATATATATATGTATATTTATACATATATGCATTTTATTTTATTTTATTTTGTTTGAATTTTGTATATAAAAATTTTAATTCACTAGTAATATTAGATTTTTTTGTTTAAAAAAAAAAAGGATTTTTTTTATATATATTGAAAAGGATTTTTTTTATATATTTATTATTTTATAATTATTAAAAATTTTTATTTTAATTTTATTTTATTTTTTTGGACATTATTTTAAAATTTTTATAAAATATTCTTTATAATTTAACAAATTTTAGTATTTTATTTTCTAATTAAAAAAAATATCAATTTTTTAACCTTTTAATTTAAACATTTTTATTATTTTTTTTTTTTAATTTTATTCAAACAATTTTTTCTATAATTTTTTTTTCTTTGGATATTTTAATTAAATTCTAAAATTTACATTTTTAATTTGCCAAAAAATAAATTTTGTTATTTTCCATAATTATTACTATTAAGTTTTTTGTAATAATAATTATGTAAAATAACGATGACCCGTATCTGCCTAATTTATTACACATTTTTTATTGCTAAATTTTTTATATATGATATATGTATTTTACAAATATATTTAAAAATTTTTATTGAAATTTATATATTTTAATATAATTACAAAAAAAAATAACTTACAAATTTTACTTTGCTTTTTCTTTTAAAAATTTGCCGCTTCTGCTACTTACAGCTTCTTGTTTAATTTTCTTTTAAAATTTTTCTGCTTCAACTGCTTCAAATTCTACCAGCTACCACTTTTTTTTTGTTAAAATTTTTAATATGTATTTAAAAATTTTTATTAAAATTTTTGTTATATCTTTTTGTCTATTTATTTTAATTTATTTTAATATATATTTTGTTTATATTTAATTTTTACACTTTCGTTTTACCGACACAGATTTTTTAGGATAAGAAACGTACTTCTTATCCTGTCCGCAGCGCCAATGTTTAATATAAAAATTACAATCATATATTTGTTCTTTTCGATATAATTATCTCACCTTTTTAAACTTGTATTTATTTAAAAACTCTCCTTTTAATAAAAACAATTTTTAGTTAAGTTTTATATTATTATCTTTATTTAAAACTTAACCTTTTTTTTATTATAAAAGTTTATTTTTGATCTATTATGTATTAAAAATTATTTAAATTCACAAATTGTTTTTACTTAAAATTAGGTTAATTCAATGTTTATTCTTATGTTTGGTAAATTTTAAATATTATAAATTCTTTCGATAAAAAATATTTTAATTAATTTTTACAAATTTTCTTCTATAACAAAACTTTCTTTCAACCGACAAAATTAACTATATTTTTATGTTTAACTATTAATTAACTTTTTAAATAGAACTATGAATTAACTTTTTTACTATTTTATTTATTTAAAGTTCTAAATACAAAACCGTTTTTTTTTTATTTGAACAACTGAACAAAATAATAATTTAAAATTCTATTTTGAAAAATACTTTTTTTTTTTAAGCGACTGACTTTTTTATTTTTCGCTTAAAATTGAACATACAATTTTTCCGGATCGACTGACTTTGTTTTTAATTTTACTTTCTTTTTTATTTTGTTGGAGAGCTTCTTTAGTTTTCCAAAATTTTTCCAATACAATTTTGGAAGACCAATCAGCTTCTCCAACAAAATAATTTTGATAAATTAATATTTAATTGGTTAATTAAATTTTACGCGTTGTCAGCACAGAGAAATTATAATTTATTGAATTAATTTTTCTCTGTGCACGAGCAACGCGTAATTTGAAACTTTTGTTTTTAAATTAAAAATTAAATTGATTTTATTAATTTTAAATATTATTGATTTCCGTTGTGAATTGAAGCACAGGGTGCCTCAATTCACAACAGTACCTACGCGTTGGTAAATACGTCAGTTCTCAGTGGGATGGTTCTATTCAGTACTGTCGCAAATGTCTCCATTTCGTTTCATTAATTCGGAATCCATTATTCCATTTCGCTAAATGTGAGTCCAAAATTTCACTTCATTTCGCATCAGTGTGGATACGCAAAAAACGAAACTTGTACGAAACTTATAGTGGATTCGCAATACGACTTCAACGCAAAAGCAAAGCAACGCAGAAAAGTTGAAATATAGGAAATCAATACTTTCATTCACAATGCAAAGTTAACAAAGCAGCGTAACGCAAAGCAAAGCAAAAGTTGGCCAGCTTTCAACTTTTGTAACTTTGAAGCGATGAAGTGTAAAAATAACCATATAGTAGGTCTATTCGTTAGCTTGCTCAGGTCACATAACCCGAGTAGGTTAGGTTAGGTTGTGTTAGGTTGAGTTAGAGTAAGTGCCGTCACAGATCACTTTAGGTTCATTTGTGACCCAAACCCAAATTCTGTTCGCTTGCTCAGACCATATGTCATATATAAGCGTCTACAAGAAAACACGATACTCTTATATCAAATAAAATACCATATAATGTTGTTGAAGTTTTGTAAATAATCATTGTAAACTTCTAATAAATATATTAAATATATCATAATGATATATTTAAATCATATAGTATTAGTTCAACTGTTCAATAAACTGTGAAATCACCATAAATCATAAATATGCCCATTTTTATTAATATTCTTTCGAAGAAATTTTTTCAATTAAATGTATAACGAATTCCGATTTATTTCGGAATTTCAGTACTATTTTTCATCATATATGAAAAATAATATGATATTTTCATCATATTATTTTTCATTATTTAAAGACATATGTCATCTTATAATCAAAGCAGCCTTGATATAATTTTAAATTTTTCGTATGAATGACATATTAAATATACTAACCTATTCGACTCTATCTATTTTGGAAGGTTAGAAAAAAGCAACTCCAAGTAGATCGGATCAAGTTCAAAAAAGCTAACGGACATAGAGTATACTGGACCTAACCTAACCTAACGCAAACGAACACGAGCAAATTGACACATATTGATCCAAGTAACTTGTATCAAGCTAACGAACAGACCTATTATGATCAACAACATATTATTTTTCTCGAAAAAATTGAAAATAAATATGGAGTATAATTTATTAAAAATATAATAAATAATTTCTATTTTATTTTATTTACAAAAAAAATATTTTATTTTATATTAATCACAAATTTTATATACAGTGAGTCACAAAAGTGATGGGACAAGACTAAATTTTTTTTATATTTATTTTTAGACAAAATTAGTAACCAATAATTAAAACCAATAAAATATGTTATATAGTTCCTTATTTCATTGATAGGTAATTAGATCATTTGGATTTCAATATTACTAAAAAAAATTAAAAATTATTATATTAGTTTGGAAATTTAACTCACAAAAGTATAGGGACATAAAATTTATTTACATAAAAAATTAAATTTTTGTACTTGGTATGACAACCTTTTGCTTTAATTCTGCTTGGCATAGATTGTACGAAATTTGAGGTTTCTTGGGCGGTAGTTCTCGATTCTTATAAAATAACTGGTCTTAAGTATTTCTTTTGAAGTTACGTTATGTTTTCTTATTTTTCTCTTTTCTTAAATTTTTAGTCTTGTCCCATCACTTTTGGGACTCACTGTACATCATTACAATAAGCTGACTTGATTAAATTTATTTTCAAATGACATTCAACGCAGGAAATGCATAGTATATTGTGAATTGAATTAAATTCTTACGTAACTTCAACTTTGCTTTGCGCTGCGTTGAAGTACATTGTGAATCTACTATTAAGGTTTTTTAAGGTGACGTTTATATTTATTTTAACCTTAATTAATCACAGTTTTCTTATTGTTATTAATTTGATTAGTTTGATTGAAGATTAATTAAAAAAAAGGACATATTTAAATGAAAGGTAAAATTATGAAATATGCACTATTATAATATATATGTATAACAAACAAAATATCTCATTTTAGAATGCGCAAAATTTCCTTCTGCAAGACCATCTGAAGTAGTAATAATAGTTCAAAAATGGTTGCCAAGGATCGCATTAGAAAACAACCACCACAGCAAATACCAGCGCATGTAGAGGAAGAAATTTAAATATTACATTTATTAAAATTTAAAATCAATTCAGAGGCAGAATTAAATACTCTTAAAATTATTTTTACTAAGTAAGACTGGTGAAAAATATTACCTTTATTAAAGGCATAATAAAATATGTGATATTTATTAAATGTTAAGTTAGAGGAACTATTTATGTGATATTAATTAGACCTTATGTAATTTGCTAATATATTGCAAATCACAATATATGTTTTTTTTAAATATATTTTTGATTAAAATAACATAATATCAAAGCCGTATATAAATTCTGCGAATATTTTAAAATTTAATTAGATAAATATGTACATACAATTCGTAATACATAATAATTTTTAATCAATACATAATATATTTTTAAAAATAAGTTATTAATACAAAATAGTTATTAAAAAAATCAATTAAGAGAAAGTAAAAAAAAAACATTTTTCCAAATCACCCAAGAGGTATTGTTATTCAGATGCGTTTAACCATTTTTGGTATGGTTAATAAAAATTTACGACTTTAATATTACTATAATATAAAATTAGACATAAAAAATATTAATTAATTAACTCATTTTCATATTTCCTTGAAATGAATTATGATATTTCTAAGTACCAATAATTATTATGTATACTATAAAATTAATCATTCATAAAATTTTACTACGATCGCAAGTTCGTTGATCTTTAACCAAAAATAAGTAAAAATACAAAATTGAAATTTGAAAAAATAAATGAAATTTGTATCCTTTAAAATCCTTTGGTTTAAAAAACCCAAAACAGGTAGAATTTTTGCTTCATTAAAGTATATTATTTTTTTCCAGAACAAAATTGAAAATAAATATAAGATTCCAAATATGAGTTTCTAAATTTTTGTTAAAATAGATCAAAATAACCAGAAATATACATATATTTCCTTACCCTTTCTATCTCATACAAATTTTTTCCTTTGTCTCTATTTTTTCTTCCTTTATTCCTTTTCCTTATTATAGAATACAGAAAATAAATGAGCGCATATTATTAAATTTCACCACGAAAAATATGTGTGTACGTTCTGTCGTCTCTATACAATTTCTACGTCTTATCCACAAACTCGTTATTTCAACTTTCATAACAAAGATATTATATTCACCACGGGAACTAATATTGGCGTCCTAATGTTTTCAGTTTTTTAAGTCTTTTTGAAATTTTGAATATCTTTATATTATATACGGCTTTGATAATATTTTTTTAAATAAATGTTTTTTATTTATACAAATAAAAGCCGATTCGTATAAGGAACACCAATCTCGTCTCAGAAACGTTTCGCCTTTTCTGATACGTTTCTGATAATACTTTTTGATTCGTATAAGGAACGCCACTTTCGTCTCAGAAACGTTTCAGTTTTTCTGATACGTTTCTGATACTACTTTTTTGATTCGTATAGGAAACGCTAATACCAGCTCAGAAACGATTCGCTTTTTCTGATACGTTTCTGATACTACTTTTTTTTATTCGTAAACGACTCAAATTTATGGACTCAAAAACGAAAAATCCAGTTCAATCAACATACACCGGTTGACTCCATTTTACATCGTTTTTGAGACTCATTTGAGAATCAGAGAAACGAAGTTCGCCATATATAAGTTACTTCATTTCTGAGTCAAAATGGAGTCAGTTTGCATAAAGGGAATAAGCTATTATTATACTATCTGGTAAGTCTTTTGTTGTTTTACTTCCAAAGAGTTTATTTATTATAGGAAACATATTTCTAGAATTTGAAGGATGTATATTTTTTAAGGTTTTTTCCCAATGCTTATTTTTTTCTAAATTTAAATTTTGGGTTATAAGAGTAACATTATTTAATATCGATTTTAATTTAATGATTTTATTTCTATTTTGATTTTGGTTTTTCCTGTAAGTTTTTTATAGCTGTTAATAATGTATTTTATGTTTTAGTAATTTTATTTTAAAATTTATATATTTATCTATTGTATTTTCAACTTTGACCTTAGGAACACATTTATCAATAGCAAATTTTATAATAATATCTATTTGCTCTAAATAATTGTCTATCTCTTGGTTTTCTATATTTTTATTGTTAGGAATTATAATACCAGTATTCAGTTATTTCTCCTACTTTTTTATCCAATTTTTTTTTAAATTTTTCCCATTTCGTTATTGTAGAATTAAATTTATTTTTGTTAATATTTATATATGTTATAATTTCATCATTATTTTCTAATTTTAAATTTATAACTACATCATTGTGATCACTGTCATCGGTATGGTATCAAGTTTACTGTCACGGTTTACCTGTAGTTTCTTGTGTCTATAACAACAATATCTAAAATAGAATTTGTTCTTGGGTATGATGGTTCTTTAGTACCATATAATCTACTTTTATATATCATATCATTATTTCTTAACCAATTTTTTAATACATTCCCTCTTGCGTTATATGTAGTATTGCCCCATTCTGCATGTTTTGCATTAAAATCTCCTGCCACTAAAAAGTATGTATCCAACCCATTTAAACTTAGTAACTGAAATAAATTATTCAATTCTCATTCAAATTTATTATTGTTTTTTTGACTTGCATATAGTGATATAATTTTTAATTTTGTAATAATTTTAATACTATTATGCTCGTTTCTATACATTTAAAACTATTGATTATAATATTAGTTTCTAATGAATATTGAAATTTATTTTTAATTAATATTGCTGTTCCTCCTCCTTGCGTAGATTTTATTCTATCTTTTCTTATAAAATTATTCTTAAATTGTAATTTTATGATTTGGATTTAATTTAGTTTCTGTTAGTAATACTATATCCGGATTATAATTATCTAGGAAGTGTATTAGATACAGTGACTCACAGTGAAAATGGTCCAAAATGTAATTTTTCTAATTGCAATTTAAGATGGACCATTTTCACTGTGATGTCGTATTTTAATAATTGAATTAAATTATTTTTAATTTTTGTTATTTTTTTGAAGAATTTGTTTTATTAAACGACATTACGCAACTATTAAACTATAAAAATCTACATGTTTCATTTTTTTCTTCCACTATTGGTTTTTCAAGATTTTTCTTTATAATTTTGATTTTTTTTAAAGGTGGACCATTTTCACTGTGAGTCACTGTATGTCTTTTATTATTTGAAATAATAGAATTTACATTTATTGATATAATATTACAACTATTTACTTTACTAGTCATAATAACTATAAAGTGGTAACGATTCATATAAATAATCTATTTATTTTAATGTTCATTTAATTTATTTTCTATATTATTTATTTGTGTACTATTTTTTTTAAATTCTAGTAATATATTATTATTTTCATTGTTTTGGATTACTTTTGACTTTTGAAGCTATTATTAATATATCAACATATATGATTTTTCATTATTATAATCTGTATTATTTCCTACCATCTTACATAAGATATTTCTGGCTGTACATAATTATTTATCACTTTAACTCTAGATTCAAACTTACGTCTTTTTTCTTAATTCTATATTTTTCATTTTTTTATATGTATATACTCTGGACATCCCTTAAAATTTGCTGGATGACCATTGTTGTTGCATAGCATAAAAATCCTATAAAAACAAACTAGATAGAAGTAATCCAATAAATATATTTAGCAAAATTTTCACTTTTCACATAAGTAAATAAAATAATTTAAAAAATGTAAAAAATTGAATATCACAATCTAAATACCAACTCCATGAAGCACACATTGTTGCCTGACTATAATAATTATTTATTAATAAAATATTAAATAGCCACCATATAGTATATAGTAAGGAAAATTACTTCCATATAGTAAGGAAAATAAAATAATTTAATAAAAAAAATTCTATTATTTATTAAATTAAAATCTTGTTGAACTATAAGCTATTCTAAAACAAAGGGAATTCCCATATGTGTATAGTATTTTTTAGTAGTATTTTCAATGTACTAAAGATAAAAAATGCCGCGCAGCCGAACTGCTGATCAGTAGTTTTATAATTATGCGTTTGTTTTTAAATTCAACTACTGTAAATGCATATTTTGAGTATACGTTACACCCTCTATCCGCAGAAATTAAAATTATAGCAATTGTGGCTTTATACTACTACATACTACCCTTTATATGAGACATTAAACATAATTTTGGGGGCACATTTTACATGTTAAAATCACATTTTAAATGTTAAAATTTTATATATTTTAGTTTTCAGCGCTTCTAGCGGTATAAATTTTAAATACGGTTACTGGCATGGTATTCTACTCTACTAAGACTGGTAGTCACACTTCCTTTTACAGACCTCAAAAATTTTTTATTGGTTTAAAAGTTACTAGACGTTCAATAACTCAGAGGGTAACAGAGATAGAAGAAAATTTTGTGCTACTGCATCTATTATTTTATTACTAGCTATCGATGGTCGAAAAATCTTAATAGATGTAGAAGTTTATGTAAACGGACGGACAGACGGACATACAGAGTGAAACTACTATATACATTTCTACTAAAAAATTGGTTGAAAATGTGCTAAAAAGGAGAAATAATTTGAGAAACAATTCACCAATACTTGTTAAATTTTGTAACACAAGGAGAGAGGCGTCTCGGAGCCCACCCAACCATAGACGTAGCAGGGCGGACTCTAGGAGTCCCCCGCCAAGAAGGAGATAAAAGATGTCCTGGAAGTGCATCCAGGCAAACCTGCAGCACGCCAAAGCTGCATCAGCAACACTCAGCTGCAGGTTTGTAAAAGAAGACGCTAACATAGCGCTCATCCAGGAACCCTGGCTTGCAAACGGTAAGATCTGTGGGCTAGGAGTGTCCGGAGGTAAGTTACTTTACGATAATACAAACTCGAGACCAAGAGCTTGTATTTTATTTAATAAAGAAACTAATTACGTTCCAATTACAGAATTCTGTCAACAGGACGTAGTAGCGGCAATAACTGAACCAAAAGGCGAGTTGGAGAACATCATAGTATGTTCTGCATACTTTGCTGCGGATCAACAATGCCCTCCACCCGAATTAATAGGACTGCTACTTTTTGCAAAAAAGAAGAAAATGCAGCTATTGGTTGGATGTGACGCCAATGCTCATCATACAAATTGGGGTAGCACGGACATTAATATTAGGGGTGAGTCATTACTTGATTTTATTACTAGTTATAATCTCTCGGTAGCAAATTCGGGTAATGAACCAACATTCGTTAATAGAATAAGAAATGAGGTGCTAGACCTAACAATAACAACCCCTTTCTTAGCGAATAAGATAAGTAAGTGGCACGTCTCAGATGAGCCATCTTGTTCGGACCACAAACACATTAGGTTCGATATAGTAGGAGTAGGCCCCTTATCGATCACGTACCGCCCCAAAAAGAAAACTAACTGGTCGTCATTTAAAGCCGACGTAGGAAGTAAAATAGAGGCGATCCCGGACAAAATTAAAGATATTGAGGACCTAGAAGATGCTGCTATGATGATGAAAACGGCGATCATAGGAGCCTTTGAAGAAAACTGCACAATGCGCACAAAGCGCAGTAATAGACAGGTAAATTGGTGGAATAACAATCTCTCCGATCTTAGAACTAAGGTTAGGAGACTGTTCAATAAGGCGAAAAATAAGAGCCCACAAGAATGGGAAATTTACACGACGGCTCTCACGGAATACAATCGGGAGATTAGAAAAGCAAAAAAAGCCTCGTTTCAGACGTTTTGCGAACAAATAGACGAACTTCCTGTAGCAGCACGTATCCACAAGGTGTTAGCAAATGAAAAGCCAGGCGCCATAGGACTCCTCAAAGGGGAAAATGGTCGCTATGCCGAATCAAAAGCGGAAACTCTAAAAATACTTTTAGATTCACACTTCCCTGGAGCTGCAACACTAGAAAATGACAATAATGCTACCAGCATTTCCCAAAGAAAACCTCATAAAGAAGACTGGAAACTGGCAGCTAAGATCATCAGCCCAGAGCGGGTCAAATGGGCAATCAACACTTTCAAACCCTTCAAATCAGCAGGACAGATGAAATATTCCCGGCCCTCTTACAAGAAGGAGGAGAAAAACTAATACTAATACTAACACGGCTTTTTAAAGCTAGCTTAGTGTTTGGTCACATACCAAAAGCATGGGCACAGGTAAAAGTGGTATTCATACCCAAAGCAAACAAAAGGCTGAACGGCGACCCAAAAAATCTACGACCCATCAGCCTATCATCATTTGTATTGAAAACGCTAGAGAAAGTGATTGAGAGATACCTAAGAGACACAATTCTGGCAAATAATCCCCTTCACAAAAATCAATACGCATACCAATCAGGTAAATCCACAGAGATGGCTCTTCTAAATCTAACGGAAAAGATTGAAAAATCACTAATGGCTAAGGAGACAGCTATAGTAGCCTTCATGGATATTGAAGGGGCTTTCAACAACACTTCTCATAGGTCAATGATAGAGGCATTGAGAAGTAGGGGAGTAAGCAACGCAATATGTAAATGGACAGAATCCATGTTAAAGAGCAGGATAATAGAACTCTCTCTGGGTGAAGAGAAGATGAAAGCAACAACCAATCGGGGATGTCCGCAAGGTGGCGTTCTATCGCCCCTTCTCTGGTCACTAGTAGTAGATAAACTACTAGATAAGCTGCAAAGAGCAGGCTTCGATTGTCAAGGATATGCAGATGATCTCGCAATAATCATCAGAGGCAAATTCATAAATATTCAATGTGATCTTCTACAGACCGCATGTAGAATAGTCCAAAAATGGTGTGAAAAGGAGGAGCTAAAAGTCAACCCTAATAAAACCATAATTGTCCCATTCAGCAATAAACACAATGTGGCCCAAATGAGGAAACCAATGCTGTTTGGGAAAGAAATAGAGTTTTCTGAAGAAGCAAAATTCCTAGGAGTGACACTGGACCGTAAGCTAAAATGGAACGTTCACCTAGAGAAAACTCTAAAAAAAGCGCAACTTTCACTGTGGACCTGCAGAAGGATCTGTGGAAAAACATGGGGGCTGCAACCAAAAATAGCCAACTGGATGTACCTGTCAATAGTACGGCCAGTTGTAACCTATGCTGCGGTGGTTTGGTGGCGGAAAGTATCCCAACTAAACATCAGGAAGAAACTCGAAAAATTACAAAGAGTAGCCTGCCTGAACATCACTGGAGCTATGCAGACAACACCAACGGTAGCGATGGAAGTACTGCTCAACTTGGCCCCTCTACATCTAGCAATTGAAGAGGAAGCCAAATTCGGAGCGCTGAGAATACAAGGATCTAGCAATACGGACACTCAGAAATTGAAAAATCACCCTGCAATCATCCAAGCAACAGGCAACATTCCGTATATAAACATGCCGAAGGATGATTGTAATATTATTTACGATTTCTACAAACCATTCAAGGTAATGTTTCCGGACAGGAACAACTGGGAAGCCACACGACCCTCGGAAACGGAGCTAGAATGGTATACAGACGGATCAAAAACAGAAGAAGGAGTTGGATCCGGTGTCTACGGTAAGAGGCCAAGGTGTAAAATATCAAAAAGCCTAGGTACCCTCGCAACAGTCTTCCAGGCAGAAGTTCATGCAATTCAATTATGCGCGGAAGAGAACATACGCAGAAGATACAAGAACAAGACGATAACAATCTTCTCGGACAGTCAAGCGGCTCTCAAAGCCCTGAACTCTAATCAGCTGAAATCGAAGCTAATAGGCGAATGTTTAAACACGCTAAAAGCTCTGGCAGCTAATAATGGTTAATTCTTTCGTGGATCCCAGCGCATGTTGGATTTGACGGAAACGAAGAGGCGGACCTATTAGCGAAAGAAGGCGCGAGTACACCACTCTTTGGTCCAGAACCGTTTTGTGGCGTACCACGATGCCTAACTAAACTACAAATTAAAACTAACACTTTTCTTTCTTTTTCAGATAGTTGGAGGAACAATGAAGGGCCTAGACACTCGAAGCTCTTCATACAGGGTCCATCGAAAAAGAAAGCAACAGAGCTACTAATGTGCAGTAGAAGAAGAACCAGAACTCTGGTGGGCTTCCTAACTGGACACTGTGGACTCAGGAAACATCTGCACACATTAGGTCTAAGTCAAGAACGATTGTGCAGATTCTGTGAATATGAGGACGAAACAGCGGAGCATATACTGTGCGAATGTGAAGCCCTACTATATAAGAGGCTAATACATTTTGGCAGTTATACCATCTCCCCATCGGAATCATGGAATATCTCTTTGACAAGACTGTACAACTTCATTGTCTGTACTGGTCTATCAAACGAGTAAGAAGAAAAGGGTAGTTACAATAAGCCAACGGCTGCAGTAACCAGGCAGAACTCTGCCGACCCGAGCCTAAATCTAATCTAACACCATTTCCAACATCACAATTACGTATAAATTTGTATCAATTTCGTTTCATTCCCAAAATATTAACTGAAACTGAGAAACAAAATAGTGTTACCAGTTACCACTGGCAAATCACCCTACAAGAAAAATAGTTGCAAGCAAAGTCATATCGTCGACTGAAAATTAGTTTGGTCCATACGCCATTTTCGTGTTTTTTTACTTAAGAATGTAGACTATGGTAACAAATGGTCCTGTTTCAGAATCCTTCGTCAGTTTAAAATTTTACAGAAGATGTAAATTTAAACAGAAAATGTAAAATTTCACATAGAAATTTAACAGAAAAATGTAAATTTAACAGAAAGTGTAATATATAACAGCATTTAAATTAACAATTAATTTAATTTACTTTTAATATGTAAATTAAACAGAAAAATGTAAAATTTAACAGAAATTGTAAAATTTAACAGAAAATGTAAATTTAACAGAAAATGCATATTTAACCGAAAATGTAAAACTTAATAGAAAATGTAGAGAAAAATTTAAAATTTAACAGAAAAATGTAAAATTTAACAGAAATGTAAAATTCAACAAAAGATGTAAATTTAACAGAAAATGTAAAATCTAACAGAAAAATGTATTTTACACTAACTGTTTAAATTTTTAAATGTGGGGCCCATCATACAAAAAAATCATATCCAATTGAGTAGCCCACATGACCCATGCACCCTGGGTCATGTGGGCCCAACATATAAAATCATCATGTGGGGCATAAAATGTCAAAAAAGGAATATAGATAATTTTCTCACTGAAATAGAGAGAAATGAAAAAATAATGTTTGTTAAAAGTGATACTCACGCCTTATTTCCCAGACATATAACAATATTTGTTTTCATATGATATATTTAGTTATTTAAAATCAATGATTAAAATCATTTACAGTTTTCTTGTTATTAAAATAATATGCTGTACATAAATTTGGTAGTATAAAAACTTATACAATCGGACCAATGAAGCTACCAAGGGCAACCCAGCAGATTACATTTCGCGCGAAATGACACCCCAAGAACTGAATAACTCAAAGACTTGGTCAACAGGCCCAAAGTTCTTGTCACAATCAACCCACATTTGAACAATTTTTGAAGGAGTTAGACACCTCCAATCACAAATATAGTAATATATAAGTAGATTATAATTATATATAATATAAAATAAGAAATTTATTCTTATTTTAAATTACAATTAAACTGCGAAAGGTTAGTTTTAAGTTATAAAATAGATAGTGTAAACATATGTGGAATAAGAACATAAACAAAAATGTTTATAAATAAATCTGAAAGAAATACATAAAACACGTGCTGTATGCATAAATATGTATATATAAATATATACATATATATGTATACAGGGTGTCCCGGTTTGGGATGCTAATCCGTTAAGGAGTGGTTCCTTGGTTCATTATAAGCAAAAAATCGTATGGAAGGGGGGTGCATTTTCAACACCCACTGAGCTACAGGGTGTTTTAAAAAAGTCCTTCGGAGAAGTAGGTACAAGCACTTATTCACTTATAACCTCTAGCGTATTGAACCTAGAATATCCAAACTAGGCTCGTTGTGATTGTGATAGACAATTAATTTACCTTTATTTCGATGTTACCGTTATTTTCACCGGTTGCTAGGTCTGCGTTAAAGTTATGATTTAAAAAAAAAATAAATAATCAGATTTTGGAAAAATGCTAGTTTTCTCAAAATTTTGCCGGGTTTAAATTTTTTTTTTAATTTGATTTGGATGCGTCATAGTGTTACCTACGAAATCACCATACAAAGCTTTTACCTGCGACTTCTGGTTTGCCCAGTAGAAAGGTAACAAAAAAACGTCCTTTAATTGCCAACAGGTATTTGAATTGAAAAATTCAGGTACTTAAATTAAATGTGGGTTTTTTTTAGAATAATTATGGGAGGTAGTTGTAATTACGCTTTTAAAACTTGCCGACACTAATTTCTAAGTAATTAAAAAAACTTAAAACTTAAGTTTTAAGGCTGTTAAACTTACAATAAAGTAAGCGATTACTTCTTTTTATAAAATAATTGTGTATAAAACAAGTGTGCTTACTATGTGACTTATTCAGTTTAAATTTAAACAAACAAGTGCGATATTATAAAAATAAAACAAGGAAGTGCAATATTAAAATGGCAGAATATTCAAATCTGGAGTATGCAGACATACACTACTTCTATGGACTGGCTGATGGTGATGCTTTGGCTGCACGAGAAGCGTATGGTATTAGATATCCTGCACGACGCGTTCCTGATGCTAGAGTATTTTCAAGTATTCACAGAAGATTACGAGAGACAGGAAGAGCTACATATAATCGTAATGAAGGTCATTCAACACAACGTCGGACAGTAGAATTAGATGAACGTATACTTAGAACAGTAAGAGCAGATCCTACAATAAGTATACGCCGTAATATATAAGTAATTTCAAGAGTATTACACCAGGAGAGATTGCACCCTTTCCACACAACAGCTGTGCAGGAGATATTACCATTGTATTGTTTCTGATACTACTTTTTTTTATTCGTAAACGACTCAAATTTATGGACTCAAAAACGAAAAATCCAGTTCAATCTACATACACCGGTTGACTCCATTTTACATCGTATTTGAGACTCATTTGAGAATCCGAGAAACGAAGTTCGCCATATATAAGTTACTTCATTTCTGAGTCAAAATGGAGTCAGTTTGCATAAAGGGAATAAGCTATTATTATACTATCTGGTAAGTCTTTTGTTGTTTTACTTCCAAAGAGTTTATTTATTATAGGAAACATATTTCTAGAATTTGAAGGATGTATATTTTTTAAGGTTTTTTCCCAATGCTTATTTTTTTCTAAATTTAAATTTTGGGTTATAAGAGTAACATTATTTAATATCGATTTTAATTTAATGATTTTATTTCTATTTTGATTTTGGTTTTTCCTGTAAGTTTTTTATAGCTGTTAATAATGTATTTTATGTTTTAGTAATTTTATTTTAAAATTTATATATTTATCTATTGTATTTTCAACTTTGACCTTAGGAACACATTTATCAATAGCAAATTTTATAATAATATCTATTTGTTCTAAATAATTGTCTATCTCTTGGTTTTCTATATTTTTATTGTTAGGAATTATAATACCAGTATTCAGTTATTTCTCCTACTTTTTTATCCAATTTTTTTTTAAATTTTTCCCATTTCGTTATTGTAGAATTAAATTTGTTTTTGTTAATATTTATATATGTTATAATTTCATCATTATTTTCTAATTTTAAATTTATAACTACATCATTGTGATCACTGTCATCGGTATGGTATCAAGTTTACTGTCACGGTTTACCTGTAGTTTCTTGTTTTTTATAACAACAACATCTAAAAAAGAATTTGTTCTTGGGTATGATGGTTCTTTGGTACCATATAATCTACTTTTATATATCATATCATTATTTCTTAACCAATTTTTTAATACATTCCCTCTTGCGTTATATGTAGTATTGCCCCATTCTGCATGTTTTGCATTAAAATCTCCTGCCACTAAAAAGTATGTATCCAACCCATTTAAACTTAGTAACTGAAATAAATTATTCAATTCTCATTCAAATTTATCATTGTTTTTTTGATATAGTGATATAATTTTTAATTTTGTAATAATTTTAATACTATTATGCTCGTTTCTATACATTTAAAACTATTGATTATAATATTAGTTTCTAATGAATATTGAAATTTATTTTTAATTAATATTGCTGTTCCTCCTCCTAGCGTAGATTTTATTCTGTCTTTTCTTATAAAATTATAATTCTTAAATTGTAATTTTATGATTTGGATTTAATTTAGTTTCTGTTAGTAATACTATATCCGGATTATAATTATCTAGGAAGTGTATTAGATATGTCTTTTATTATTTGAAATAATAGAATTTACATTTATTGATATATACTTTACTAGTCATAATAACTATAAAGGGGTAACGATTCATATAAATAATCTATTTTTTTTAATGTTCATTTAATTTATTTTCTATATTATTTATTTGTGAACTATTTTTTTTAAATTCTAGTAATATATTATTATTTTCATTGTTTTGGATTACTTTTGACTTTTGAAGCTATTATTAATATATCAACATATATATGATTTTCATTATTATTATCTGTATTATTTCCTACCATCTTACATAAGATATTTCTGGCTGTACATAATTATTTATCACTTTAACTCTAGATTCAAACTTACGTCTATTTAAATTTTTTCTTAATTCTATATTTTTCATTTTTTTATATATACTCTGGACATCCCTTAAAATTTGCTGGATGACCATTGTTGTTGCATAGCATAAAAATCCTATAAAAACAAACTAGATAGAAGTAATCCAATAAATATATTTAGCAAAATTTTCACTTTTCACATAAGTAAATAAAATAATTAAAAAAATGTAAAAAATTGAATATCACAATCTAAATACCAACTCCATGAAGCACACATTGTTGCCTGACTATAATAATTATTTATTAATAAAATATTAAATAGCCACCATATAGTATATAGTAAGGAAAATTACTTCCATATAGTAAGGAAAATAAAATAATTTAATAAAAAAAATTCTATTATTTATTAAATTAAAATCTTGTTGAACTATAAGCTATTCTAAAACAAAGGGAATTCCCATATGTGTATAGTATTTTTTAGTAGTATTTTCAATGTACTAAAGATAAAAAATGCCGCGCAGCCGAACTGCTGATCAGTAGTTTTATAATTATGCGTTTGTTTTTAAATTCAACTACTGTAAATGCATATTTTGAGTATACGTTACACCCTCTATCCGCAGAAATTAAAATTATAGCAATTGTGGCTTTATACTACTACATACTACCCTTTATATGAGACATTAAACATAATTTTGGGGGCACATTTTACATGTTAAAATCACATTTTAAATGTTAAAATTTTATATATTTTAGTTTTCAGCGCTTCTAGCGGTATAAATTTTAAATACGGTTACTGGCATGGTATTCTACTCTACTAAGTAAGACTGGTAGTCACACTTCCTTTTACAGACCTCAAAAATTTTTTATTGGTTTAAAAGTTACTAGACGTTCAATAACTCAGAGGGTAACAGAGATAGAAGAAAATTTTGTGCTACTGCATCTATTAGTTTATTACTAGCTATCGATGGTCGAAAAATCTTAATAGATGTAGAAGTTTATGTAAACGGACGGACAGACGGACATACAGAGTGAAACTACTATATACATTTCTACTAAAAAATTGGTTGAAAATGTGCTAAAAAGGAGAAATAATTTGAGAAACAATTCACCAATACTTGTTAAATTTTGTAACACCATTTTCAACATCACAATTACGTATAAATTTGTATCAATTTCGTTTCATTCCCAAAATATTAACTGAAACTGAGAAACAAAATAGTGTTACCAGTTACCACTGGCAAATCACCCTACAAGAAAAATAGTTGCAAGCAAAGTCATATCGTCGACTGAAAATTAGTTTGGTCCATACGCCATTTTCGTGTTTTTTGACTTAAGAATGTAGACTATGGTAACAAATGGTCCTGTTTCACAATCCTTCGTCAGTTTAAAATTTTACAGAAGATGTAAATTTAAACAGAAAATGTAAAATTTCACATAGAAATTTAACAGAAAAATGTAAATTTAACAGAAAGTGTAAAATATAACAGCATTAACAATTAATTTAATTTACATTTAATATGTAAATTAAACAGAAAAATGTAAAATTTAACAGAAATTGTAAAATTTAACAGAAATTGTAAAATTTAACAGAAAATGTAAATTTAACAGAAAATGCATATTTAACCGAAAATGTAAAACTTAATAGAAAATGTAAAATTTAAGAGAAAAATTTAAAATTTAATTTAATGATTTTATTTCTATTTTGATTTTGGTTTTTCCTGTAAGTTTTTTATAGCTGTTAATAATGTATTTTATGTTTTAGTAATTTTATTTTAAAATTTATATATTTATCTATTGTATTTTCAACTTTGACCTAAGGAACACATTTATCAATAGCAAATTTTATAATAATATCTATTTGTTCTAAATAATTGTCTATCTCTTGGTTTTCTATATTTTTATTGTTAGGAATTATAATACCAGTATTCAGTTATTTCTCCTACTTTTTTATCCAAATTTTTTTAAAAATTTTCCCATTTCGTTATTGTAGAATTAATTTTATTTTTGTTAATATTTATATATGTTATAATTTCATCATTATTTTCTAATTTTAAATTTATAACTACATCATTGTGATCACTGTCATACGGTATGGTATCAAGTTTACTGTCACGGTTTACCTGTAGATTCTTGTGTCTATAACAACAATATCTAAAAAAGAATTTGTTCTTGGGTATGATGGTTCTTTGGTACCATATAATCTACTTTTATATATCATATCATTATTTCTTAACCAATTTTTTAATACATTCCCTCTTGCGTTATATGTAGTATTGCCCCATTCTGCATGTTTTGCATTAAAATCTCCTGCCACTAAAAAGTATGTATCCAACCCATTTAAACTTAGTAACTGAAATAAATTATTCAATTCTCATTCAAATTTATCATTGTTTTTTTGACTTGCATATAGTGATATAATTTTTATTTTGTAATAATTTTAATACTATTATGCTCGTTTCTATACATTTAAAACTATTGATTATAATATTAGTTTCTAATGAATATTGAAATTTATTTTTAATTAATATTGCTGTTCCTCCTCCTTGCGTAGATTTTATTCTCTCTTTTCTTATAAAATTATAATTCTTAAATTGTAATTTTATGATTTGGATTTAATTTAGTTTCTGTTAGTAATACTATATCCGGATTATAATTATCTAGGAAGTGTATTAGATATGTCTTTTATTATTTGAAATAATAGAATTTACATTTATTGATATAATATTACAACTATTTACTTTACTAGTCCTAATAACTATAAAGGGGTAACGATTCATATAAATAATCTATTTTTTTTTAATGTTCATTTAATTTATTTTCTATATTATTTATTTGTGTACTATTTTTTTTAAATTCTAGTAATATATTATTATTTTCATTGTTTTGGATTACTTTTGACTTTTGAAGCTATTATTAATACATCAACATATATGATTTTCATTATTATTATCTGTATTATTTCCTACCATCTTACATAAGATATTTCTGGCTGTACATAATTATTTATCACTTTAACTCTAGATTCAAACTTACGTCTATTTAAATTTTTTCTTAATTCTATATTTTTCATTTTTTTATATATACTCTGGACATCCCTTAAAATTTGCTGGATGACCATTGTTGTTGCATAGCATAAAAATCCTATAAAAACAAACAAGATAGAAGTAATCCAATAAATATATTTAGCAAAATTTTCAATTTTCATATAAGTAAATAAAATAATTAAAAAAATGTAAAAAATTGAATATCACAATCTAAATACCAACTCCATGAAGCACACATTGTTGCCTGACTATAATAATTATTTATTAAATATTAAATAGCCACCATATAGTATATAGTAAGGAAAATTACTTCCATATAGTAAGGAAAATAAAATAATTTAATAAAAAAAATTCTATTCTTTATTAAATTAAAATCTTGTTGAACTATAAGCTATTCTAAAACAAAGGGAATTCCCATATGTGTATATTATTTTTTAGTAGTATTTTCAATGTACTAAAGATAAAAAATGCCGCGCAGCCGAACTGCTGATCAGTAGTTTTATAATTATGCGTTTTTTTTTTTAAATTCAACTACTGTAAATGCATATTTTGAGTATTTACACCCTCTATCCGCAGAAATTAAAATTATAGCAATTGTGGCTTTATACTACTACATACTACCTTTTATATGAGACATTAAACATAATTTTGGGGGGCACATTTTACATGTTAAAATCACATTTTAAATGTTAAAATTTTATATATTTTAGTTTTCAGCGCTTCTAGCGGTATAAATTTTAAATACGGTTACTGGCATGGTATTCTACTCTACTAAGTAAGACTGGTAGTCACACTTCCATTTACAGACCTCAAAAATTTTTTATTGGTTTAAAAGTTACTAGATGTTCAATAACTCAGAGGGTAACAGAGATAGAAGAAAATTTTGTGCTACTGCATCTATTATAATATACTTAGAACAGTAAGAAAATAAAAAAAAAAAAATTTATAAAAAAACAAAAATTTAAAAAGAAAAAAATATATAAGGTATTAAGATCGTCGGTAAGTTAAGAACGCTGCGCTTCGAATAATTAATTTTTAATTTTTTCTATAAACGTAAATTACCAAACAAAAAAAAAATAAATTAAGTGATATAAATAAATAAAACTGAAATAATTTTAGAAAATAATATTAAAATAAAATTACTAAAAATAATATTAACTTAAAAAACTGACGACATAGAATATGTCAGAAAATAATATGCCGCCTGACAGAGGCAAAAATGTGGCTATGGATTTAGACCTAACCTCAAACGTCAAAACAAAAAAAAATTTTTACTAAACCTTTGATATCAGAAAGTCTTATAATGTAATAGTCAAATCAAAAGATAAATATTTAAGTACTCTGAACCTTGGTGAAAAATTAGACTCGATCTACAAAGAAAGGTCTAGATTCATAGATGAAATCAAAAGAACTGGTAAAAATACAGCAATCATATCGTGTTCGACACCTGAATTGGCAAATGATATAATAGTTAATCAAGATCTAGAAAATAATGATTTCAATTGTTTCATCCCTTTTTCAATGTCCACAAGGGCAGCAGTAGTGAAAGGTGTGGAGCCGAATTATGATGAATCAACATTATTAAATAATATCCAATCTGGTAACTTTAAAATTCAAAAAGTCCGTAGATTAAATAGAAAAATTATAAATAATGAAAAACAAATATCATATATTAAAAGTCAATCTGTAGTATTATACTTTTCAGGTAGCAAAATTCCAGAAAATATAGTGTTATTCCACAACTACATAAAGTGTACTCCCTATATCGCTCCAGTTAAACAGTGTAGAAACTGTTGGAAATTTGGCCACACAACCAAAAATTGTCGGGTTGAAGCAATTTGTATACAATGTGGAACTAAACCGTAACACGAAAATTGTACACTCAACTTATTCTGCATAAATTGCAAAAATAATCACAGACCAACATCAAATGAGTGCCCTGAGAAAATAAGACAACAAGAAATAATTACTCAGATGGCATATCATAACCTCTCATTTGGAGAAGCAGCACTCCGTATTCCAAGAAATGACCTTTCGTTAAATACATATGCTCATCCAAATGATAACTACTTTGCAAGCCTAGAAATAAATGAAGAAAATTACCCGGAACTAAATCATAGAACATCTGATAATTTTGCTACCTTTTCTGAACCGGTACCAATAAGAAGGCCAAGAGGTAGACCTCCAAAATCAATTACAGATAAAAAGCAAAAAAAAAAGCTAAGCCATGAAAAGATCAATACATCAAATACATTACTTCAAAATATTATAACGAATCAGTCAAGTCAAAGTACTAGCACACCAAATAAAAATAATACAATTTCATTAAGCACCAAAAATGACCAAGAAAATATGGAAATATCACATGAGGAAGACATTATGGATATAAATAACATCGAAATAAATGCTCAAAATGACAAAACTTTTACAGAAAATCAAATTCAAAAATATTTATACAAAAAATCAGTCAATAATATGAATAATATGACAGATTTTCTTATCACAGATATGAGAACCTTTGAGGATTTCAATTTAAAATATAGAACAAATAATTATGATTTTACTCTAAATGACAATAATAGTAGGAGAAATACTAAAAATAATATAAATAACCAAAGTGAGTTAAAAAACCAATAATCTTATCTTACAATGGAATATAAACGGGTTTTATTCTAAACTTGAAGAGTTACAGCTTCTAATAAAGGAATATAACCCGATGATAATATGTTTACAAGAAACGAGAATTAAACCTGAACAATTAAATATAAAATTAAAAAACTACAATATTATACGATATGACCACACAGATGGTGCTAATACATGTGGAGGTGTATTAATAGCAATTAAGCAGTATATAGAATATAAAGAAATATCATTCCACACCAATTATCAAATAATAGGCACCGAAATTGAGTATCCAATAAAAGTTAATATTAGTTGTATATACTTACCAAACGCTACTGAGATACGATATAGAGAAATGGAAAATTTAATTGATCAAATTCCTATCCCATTCATCTTATTGGGTGATTTTAATGCACATAATACCATGTAGGGATCAATAAGATGTGACACTAGAGGGAGAATATTGGAACATTTAATTGAAAACTGCGATATTAGCTCGCTTAATAATGGTGATCCTACGCACTTTACGTCCAGCACTGGTAATACTAGCCAAATAGATCTAACACTTTACAAAGGAATCCAAGGCTCGATATTCAATTGGAAGACGCATGATGATTTATGTCACAGCGACCATTTCCCTATAATCATAGAACATCTAAACAAAGTATTTGACTTGGTAAATAAACAACCCAAGTGGAAAATGGAATCTGCTGACTGGGAAAAATATTACAAATTTACAAATTTTAACTACAATATGACAAATAACATAAATGATATAATTGAATACTGTCATAAGTAATGCTATGAAATATATACCTCGATCATCTGGTATACAAAAAGCATCAGAAGTACCATGGTGGAATGAACAGATTAAAAATGAAGTTAGAAATAGGAAAAGTGCACTTAGAAGATATTTTTCAAGCAAAACTATTAATGATCTTATAGAATATAAAAAACAGAAAGCGATTACACGTCGCCGCATAAGAAAAGGAAAAAAAAGAGTCCTGGGAGAAATATGTCGATTCTATTGACTTAAATACTCCAACATCAGATGTATGGAATAAAATAAAAAAGATGAATGGCAACTATTACACACATTAAGTACATCAAACATAACAATAATATAATCGATTCATACAGGCATATTTCAAACATATTTGGTGAACATTTTGCTAATGTTAGTTCGTCCAAAAATTATAATAATGAATTTCTACAATATAAATTAAATGAAGAAATGAAAATATTGAACTTCGAAAGTTATAATTTGGAAAACTACAATAATAATATATCTATGGTTGAATTTGAAACAGTATTAAAAAATTGTAATAATACTGCACCTGGTATCGATAATATTCATTATGCAATGATTAAAAACCTTAATTACAAGTCTAAAGAATATATAGTAAAATTTTTTAATCTTATTTTAGATAATCATAAGTATCCTGATGAGTGGCGTAAAGCTTTAGTTATACCAATGCTTAAACCTGGAAAAACGAGTTCACTTGTTGAAAATTATAGACCAATTTCATTAACTTCATGTTTATCGAAATTGTTAGAAAAAATAATATCATCTAGACTTACCTGGTACGCTGAAAAAAATAATATAAGTGATCCACATTGTGGTTTTCGTAAAGATAGATCTACCATGGACTATCTGGTTAATCTTCAATCAGAAATAATGGATTGTTTCAACAATAAAGAACACCTTATAGCGATAGTAATAGACATAGAAAAAGCTTACGATATGACATGGAGACATGGAATCCTAAAAGTACTACATGAGATAGGAATAAGAGGTAAATTGGCATATTTTATTAAAAACTTCCTAGAATAAAGAAAATTTCAAGTCATAGTTGAAAACATGATGTCAAAAGAATTCACAGCCGAAAATGGAGTACCACAAGATTGTACGTTAAGTGTCACATTGTAGCTTAGTTCTTCGAAGCATGAGTACTATAAAGAAGTATATTCAACATTCCATTAAACATTTGCAGATGATTGCACAATTTTTGACAAAGGCAGAGATCTTAAAAATATTGAAAGTAACCTACAAACATGCATGAACCTACTACTTAAATGGACCAAAGAAACTGGTTTCAAAATATCAATCGATAAATTTGCGGCTATCCATTTTACGAAACGGAACAAAATACCACATACTCCAAAAATAACGTTTGGTAATAATATAATAAAATTCGAGCATGTAGTAAAAATTCTAGGTGTATATTTTGATAAAAAACTCAAATGGAATGATCAAATAAAGAATGTTAAAGCTAAATGTATGAAGTCTATGAATATATTAAAGAGTTTGTCATCAATAACATGGGGTACAAATAGGTTGACGTTGCTTAAAATATATAATTCATTGGTGCAATCTAGACTGGATTATGGTTCAATAGATGATTATATATGGATCTACGAAGCAAGGCATACTAAATAAATTAAACACAATTCAATACAGCGCCATTAGAATTGCAACGGGGGCATACCGAACTACACCATGTGATAGTCTGTTGGCAGAAACTGGTATACCACCTCTAAGTAAAAGAAGAGATATTCTACCATTTAAATACTGTATAAAAATTAAAGAAGATAAGGAGCATCTTAACTATAAATTCATTTGGGATCAAAATGGTGCCATAAAATATAATAATACTGCAGAAAAATTAGATAAAATCCTGAAAGAACTCAATATGATAGATGTGGAATTAAATATTGCAAAAAAGTTTCAATTACGAAACGATCCATGGACGCGTAAGCTACCTATAGTAAATAAAGAACTACACCAATATATTAAGGCAGAAACACCAAAAGAAATATATAGCAATCTTTTCAACATAATAAAAATAAAATACAATAACTACTTAGATATATACACAGATGGATCTAAAATAGACACCTTAACTGGATTCGCAATATATACAGAGAACAATGCCTTCAAATATAAACTTCCTAACAATACTAGCGTATTTACGGCTGAATTAAACGCAATTTGGTGTGCAGTTAACTATGCTATTTCTCATACCAGCGAAAGAAATATACTAATTCTTTCTGATTCACTAAGCGCCCTGGATGCAATATCTAATTATTCAAGCAGAGAATCCGTGAATACAAGAAAAACAACAAAGAACTTCGAATAGTATTTAATAGTATTTATGTGGAAATAATAGTATTTATGTGGATTCCGAGCCACATAGGAATTAGCGATCGTTACCGCTAGTAGATTTAGCAGCAAAACAATCAATTGACGGTGAAATTACAAACTTTTATGAAATAAGAAGAGAAGATATTATTAAAAATATGAAATGTAAACTATTGGTCGTAATGGAAAATATATGGAAAACAAAAACCAACAACAAACTATGGGAAATTAAAAAATCCTTAGCAACATGGGAGTCCTCCAACCAAAAAAATCGTAGATTGGAAACAGCGTTAATGCGCTTGAGAACTGGCCAGTCCAGATTAACACATAGCTATCTTATTACGAAAAACAACCAACCAATGTGTGATGAATGTTTAGAAAATATAACAATTAAACACATCATTCTCAAATGTAAAAAATACGATAATGTAAGAAACATCATATTTGGTAGTCTAGGCGATGCCCTAGGAGACAACGATAACATAAATAAAATATTTGAATTTTTTAAAAAATGTAAACTATTAAATGAATTATAAAAAAAAAAAAATAGAAAAATATCAATAACATAAAGTAAAAAAAAACATTAAAATGTAAATTAAAATAAAATTTGTTTTTATTTTTTAAGTATATTTAGAGTACTTATATAGCTTTTAAGGTTAAATTAAATTAAAATTATAAAAATTGATCAATTTAGCAGTTTTACAATTTCTGCTAAGCAACCAATTAAATAATAATGTATATAACATTGTCTATACAAAAGATAAAAACAAAAAAAAAACACTATTGTACTAATTTAGATGAAAACCATATATTAGGTTAATACTAAGAAATTTAACACTAATCAAATGTAAAAATTCATAGATACAAAATAAAGATAATAATAATAATAATAATAATAAAGTAAAATTAAACATTGAAATAAAATTGTAAATTTCGAAAAAGAAGAGGCGAGATAATCAAACTGGTTAAAAACCTCTTTAAATAAAAAAAAAAAAAAAAAAATTTAAAAATTATTATAATTATAAAAATTATGTTAAATATATCAAATATTGTAAGCAGAATCATGATTCAGCAGAAAACTAGAGTATCAAATAATGTAAGTAATAAAATTAAAAAGAACAAATTATAATTAACATAAATTTTTTTGAAATATATATAATATATTCCCTGGATTTAAAATTTAAAGTCAATTTTGTACAAGTAATAATATAAAAACTGTTTTTAAATAAAATTCAAAATAAAATTTTTTTATATTAATGTCAAATTAATTATAATTGCTTATTTCAATAAAATTATAAACCCAGAAGAAAATTTTTTATATAGTTTTGTATAAATTCTTAAATCTTTTCTGAACTTATACAAATTTATAAATAATGTAAAAAACCTTGATTTTATTCTTTAAACAAAAATTAACTTTATTAAAACTTTATTTACTTTAACATTAAAAAAAAAACTTATTCTAATTAAACGAAATGAACAGTTTGACGATTTAAACTTGAGTGACAAATAATATTTCAAATTAGATAATAGGTTTTTAATTATTATTCTGGAATGCATAACTTTACATAATTTAGTTGTGCATTAGAATTTTCCCACATTATTGAAAGACGCTTATTAGGCAAAAAAGCCTGGGAATGAATTTTAGGTAAATTAAACTTAAATCACGTTGCAAATACATGTTTGAGAAAAGCGTCGTATTACTATATGACAACTCCCCCCTTTTAAGACTTTGCAGCCCCTGCAAAGGGATCGATATCTTTATAAGTTTCAACAATGTTTTCATTTTTGTTATCATTTTCAAAATTTATTTTTGTATTTTCATTATGGATCAGGAACTATAATATTTAAATTTTTTTTCTTAAGAAAACATTTTTTGATTCCGAAAGCAATAATTATAAGAATAATTACGTTAAAAATTAAACTAGTAGCGTTTATGACTTTATTTTTATAGTGAACATAATCAATGGTTTCGCGATTCTTTATATTTTCAAAGTGTAATTGTTTTAAAGTAACATTATTTATAGTTTTTGTAAAATTTTCGTGTATAATGGGGATTATCATATTGCTTGAAAAATTTCTTATTCTATTTTCAAATACATATTCATTTATTTTAATTTTACAATTACTAAATTTAATTAAATTATGATTTTTAATAAAAATACTATGATCAATACAAGTTTGTTCAATTTTACAAGCAATTATATTTTTTACAATAATTATGTCGTCAAACAGTCGTTCAATCGAAGTTACATTATTAATTCTTAAGCTACATACATTATTTTTTTGGAAAATATTTTGTACGCAATAATTTTTATGTTTCTTTAAATTTTTCTTTAAAATAATTTCATTTTTAATATTTAGGAAAACATTTTCTTTTTGAATAATTACTTTTTCTAAATCGTTATCTAATTCTTCATAATTTTTATTAGGTATAGGAATTATTATTGCATTAAAGTATTTTTCTTTAGTGAAATATGGGACGCTTAAAACTAAAATTAGCGATAAATCTTTAAATAGAATATTAGTTTTTATATATGGTAGTGTTTTGGATGTAATATTGTATAGGTTGATTTCCTCGTCAGTTAAAATATCGTGAGCCAGCACATTAAGTTTGCTTAGTAAAATTATATCAATTAGTCTTTCTAATTGTTTATTGATCGTGACAATATCTGCGTATATGAGGAGAGACATTTTTGTTCTAGATATGTTGTGAATAAATTTGCTTTCTATGCCAGTTAAATTATTCAGCGCGGTGTATATTTGCTGTTGCTGCTGATTTACTAAATTGGTAACTTCTTTAAAAATTTTGAATAACTTTTCGTTGATTACCACTTGTTTATTTAATTGATTAGTGGAAGATTCTAGGTTTTTTTCTAAATTATCGAAATGGTTATATATGTCTGCGGCGTCTTCATCATCCATGGTGCCGGCAACAAATTTGAGTGTTGATCCTAAAATATTGATGAGTCCTCTTTTATTTCTTTTATTTATTTTTAAAGCTGGTGGAATAATAATATTTAAATTGTGTTTTGCTGATGACATTTCTCTTCGCAGCATTTCAACTTCTCCGTCATTTGTGGAAGGATTCATTTGAATTATGTTACTTTCTATCGAATCGAGTAATTTTTGATAGTTATTGAGGTCGATGATGTGCAGCATTTTCGTATAACTGTCAACTACTAGTCGCTCCTCCATTTTAAATAAACTGTATCCATTTGGGTTGTTGAGTTCTATTATTTCCATTTGTTGGCCCAAAGCTATTGTAATTTCTATTAATATTATTAAAAGTTTCATCTAAAAGTAAAAAAGGAATTATTAATATAATTATTTAAATTGTTGTTTGAAACAAATATAATTTTGTTTTATTGGTAATTAAATTTTCTCTTGCACTGATTAATATGGTATCTCGTGTTTCGCCTGTCGCTGGTGTCTGTAATATAATTTCCGTCTATATTATAACTAATTAATTTTCTGTATTTTGGAAGTATTTTTCCAACTTTTCGATTTTTTACAATATTTTCTCTCTGATTGTATGCTTGCGGACGGTTTTTATTTAGTTGCTCAATATTTCGTATTTTATTTCTTTCATATTTGTTCGCAAGATTCGTTATATCATCGCGATCATAATTTTTTTCTAATAAGTCGATGGGTCTTAATTTAGTTGTAGAGTGTATTGTGTTGTTATAATAATTTATTGCTTTATAAATTTTGTCTTCGAGATTTTCTTTTAATTTACTGGCATCCATAATACGTAGATGCTCATTTAAAGTACCGTGTAGCCTTTCTACATCGGCATTCCCCGTTTTCATACCGGCGGACGTTGTATGTGTTTCTATTTCGTTTTCTTGCAGGAATAATTTTACTGTATTATGAAGCATGCATGTATCATTGTCGAATATTAGTTTTTTAATTTTTCCCAAAAATTTAATTCTTTCTCTTAGCGCTTTCAAAATAGAGACACATGTTCGATCGTTCAGTTGATGTAGTGTGGCATATTTGCTAAATTTATCTATAGTCGTTAAATACATAACATTTTTGCATGGAAACCAGATGTCTATGTCTACTATTTCGTTGAAATGTTTTCCCGTTTCTGTAATATTAAATGGTATTTTACTCGGGCGCCGATCATGCTTGGCTAAGATACACACTTCACAGTTGTTTATAAATTTCGTAATTTGGTCTAACATGTTCGGAAAGTAATATTTTTGTTTTATTTCTTCGAACGTTTCATTTATTCCTCTATGATTACTTTTTCTATGTTCTTGTTCTATTATCGATAAGAATTTTTCTTTGTCAGTAATATCTGTTAATTTGGTACTAGATTTTAACATTTTAAGATTTGTGTAGCTTGAAAAATTGTTTACGTAAATATTTTGAAATCTATTGAACAGATTTATATCTTCGCAATAAATACATACTAGACCTCTATTAATCAATAGTTTTTCCATTATTTTTAATAAATTACTATCTTCTTCGACAGTAACATAGTTTTTAATTTTTTTATGTACAATTTTAATAGTACATTTTTCTTTAGTACCATAATTTAAAAAAATTTGGTTTTTATAAATATTAATAGGCTTTTCTGTAATGTAAATATGATGCGCTTCGGCAGCACTGTGAATAGTTGATCCAGTTGACGATAGTTCGTCGTTTTCATTATTAAAAATGTTTGATAATAAATATTCTTTACTAAAAATATTAATTGAATTATCTATATATCGATTGTTCGCGTAAAATTCCTCTTCTTCATTGAGATAAAAGGGTATAGTAGCATTTCTTGTACATAAGTCTTTCTTTATAATTAATTGTTGCGCATAACTCGGCTAGAATGTCGTTACCAATTAAGCCGTCGAATTTAGAATGAAATGGATATTCTATAAATTGAGCAAAATAATCGTATTTTTCGTTAAATTCTTTAAATAATGGTATTTTTACTTGTATATCTGTTTCGATATTCTGATTAAGTGGTTTTAATTTTAATTTTATTGGCTTTAGTCTCCATTTGGTATTGCATATATTTGGGTTGATTATACTTCTCTCAGCGCCGGTGTCTAAAATAAATTTCATATTTCTGATTTTATTATTTACTACTATATAAGGTAGTTGTTTTCGGCTGTTACCCGAAAATTTTCATAGTTATTGGCTTCATTAGTAGATACGTCCATTGGTTCAACGTCATTCCAATCAGAATTTGGTCTTTGTTGGTTATAATTACGATTATTATTACCATTATTGAAACGATTAAAATTGTTTTGTCGAGAAACATTATTTGATCTATGCGTTTGACTTGAATTATTCCCAAAATTGTTGTTACCATTTTGATTCGAACTGTTTTGGTTTCTCTGACTACTTTGATTATAATAATTTATACTTCTAAAATTTCCACTTTGATTAGAAACATTTTGGCTTCTATTATTATTATTTTGGTTTGAAAAATTGTGGTTTCTATTATAATTATTTTGGTTTCTATTATAATTATTTTGGTTTGAAAAATTGTGGTTTCTATTATAATTATTTTGGTTTCTATTATAATTATTTTGGTTTGAAAAATTGTGGTTTCTATTATAATTATTTTGGTTATGTTGGAATGATAAGTATCCATTTTGATGAAGTAAATTATACGCTTCGTCTATTGAAGCTGGATTTCGACAAGCTATTAAATTTTTGGATAGTGGTGGAAGATCTTCTTTAAAATATTTTAACGCAATTCGTTGTGTGTCTTCTAACTCGTCTCTAGTGAAATTTTCATTTAAAAGTTTAGCATTATTTATTCTACAAGTTAATGAATTAATTTTCTTATAAAAGTTTTCAATAGTTGTGTCACATCTGCTTAATTTCAATTGGTCAATTAATTCAATTACTGGAGTTTTTTCGCCGTGATTTTTAATTAAGACAGCTTTTAATTCTACCCAAGTTTCTATAGTACCATTTCGCATTAGGCCTTCCTTAGCCTTTCCTACAATTCTGTCCGTAATATAATCCAAAATTATTCTTTTTGTATTATTATCTACTGTTTCTATCATTGGTATTAAAGATTCGATTCTACTTATAAAACCATGGAGATTATATTTATCGCCTTCGAATGGTCGAATGTAGTTAATGTGTTTCGCGATGTAATTTAAATTTTCTCTTGTTTGAATAGGAATTATTGGTTGAATTTGTGCTATATTTTGATTAATTTGTTGATTTTGGATTATTGGCTGACCCCCTACTAAATTCTGATTTGGTTCTGGTACATTCATTTTGATTTATTTATAATTTTTTTTTTTTTTAAATTTGTTGTAAAAAAATTTAGATTTGTTGTAAATTTTTAAATTTGTTGTAAATTTTTTTAAATTTGTAAATTTTTTAAATTTGTTGTAAAATTTTTAAATTTGTTGAATTATTAATTTATAAATTTTGTTATTAGGTTATACCTTTTTATTTAAATAATTTTCACTTATTTATTTCTGTTCTGAATTATTATCGAGAAAATAAAAATAATAAAAAGTTTCCTACCTTGATTCTTTCTTCTTAATCTGCAGTTCGATTTTTGCTTCCTTGTTATAGTGGATGTTCTTTATTAATACAATTAATACAATTAGTTTCTCGATTTGATTATATTCTTCTTCAATACAAAAAGTACAGTCACATACACATTTAAGTTAGAATAAAAAGTTTCAAAATTGCACTATTTTATTTTTAATTTTTTTTTTGTATGTTACGTATAGCACTTATTATTTGTTATTATAGCACTTATTAATTATTTAAGTCTGATTTTTATTTATCTTCTTTGATAAAAAAAAAAGGTTATAGTTTTAGTTATCTTCTTCGATAAAAAAAATAATAATTTGGTTCGTTTCCGTAGACTGCGCCAGTTTTGTATAAATTCTTAAATCTTTTCTGAACTTATACAAATTTATAAATAATCTAAAAAACCTTGATTTTATTCTTTAAACAAAAATTAACTTTATTAAAACTTTATTTACTTTAACATTAAAAAAAAAACTTATTCTAATTAAACGAAATGAACAGTTGACGATTTAAACTTGAGTGACAAATAATATTTCAAATTAGATAATAGGTTTTTAATTATTATTCTGGAATGCATAACTTTACATAATTTAGTTGTGCATTAGAATTTTCCCACATTATTGAAAGACGCTTATTAGGCAAAAAAGCCTGGGAATGAATTTTAGGTAAATTAAACTTAAATCACGTTGCAAATACATGTTTGAGAAAAGCTTCGTATTACTATATGACAATATGGTATATTTAAATTTTGTACGATTAATTTTATAATACATAGTATACTTTTTTGATATGTGGTGATCAACATTTTATATAGAGAGTCTGGTCAGATGGGGTAGCTGGGTGAAATTTTGGTGCGATAAATGAAGGTCGCACATTTATACCCAGATTCACATTTATACCCAGAATCTCCGAGGGGTGAATATATTGATATATTCCATGGTAGAAAAAAAAAGAAAATAGGGTGAAAATTGATCATGTACACCAATGATCATTAACATTATTCATTTATACTTTTTTTTGTGATTTTTTTTGTTCAAAGTTAGTAGTTTTAAAATTTAATCAAAATTAACAGACACGCAGAAATTACTGTTCCTGTCTGGTACGGATGGATGTCAAACGGATGTTAAATGGATGTTAAAGTGAGTTGGTGAGTTGATTTCAGTAAAGTGAAATCAACTCACCAACTCACTTTATTAGCTAAATCTCGGTACGGGAATACTTCACAAAGAAAGTTAAACCATGTTAAAGTTAAATCGTTAAATGAGCCGTTGATTTTGAAAGTGGGGCAAGTCCATTTTGTGAAACAAATTAGTTAAAGCTAAATTTTATTACAAATTCATATAAACTTTATGTTTTTAATCAATTCACCATAAATATCTTTAATATCTATATCAATTTGTAACGAGTAATTTTATTTTGTTAATTATATTTCAAATGTGTTCATTTCCTAAGTGGGAAAAGTCAATTTTTTTTAAATGGGTTTGGCCCACTTTCAAAATTAATGGCTGAAATGATGGATTCCATTCCATTTTTTTTAAATGTGAGGTAAATAAAAATTTAAATAGATTTTCTTTTAATGTTAGTTTTTCCAACTTTATAATATAATTTAATATAGTATAATTTATATATAATATAATTTTAAATTTATATAATAAAATGAAAACATAAAATTAGAAAATATTATAGAAATGGAGCAAGAAAAAAATAGGGAAAGGTACCTATTTCTTGTAGTTACCGAACCTGCCCAATCTATAGTGATAAGCAGCTATTTAAAAATAAGAAAATTAAAAACTGGATACAAAATAATAAAAAGAATTCCGTTTACAAAATAATTAAAATAATTCTTTTAAATTTATTAAAAAAAAATCCAGGAAAATAATTTTTATTATTACTATTATTATAATTTAATAAAGATAATATGTCAAATAAAAAATTTAAAGCCATTGTCAATGTCACTTCTTGGCTTACATGTGTTTATCATAATAATGTGTCAGGATTTTTTTCGGATATCACTTTTTGCCTTTTGGATTTACATTGTCGAAATAACAGTGTGTTCACAATGAAATTTACAATTTGGATTTGCATTGTCTTTTTGCATTAACTTTATAATTGCGTTGCCATTGAATTTTCTTTAACTTATGAAACTTCAATTGTAGCCAACTTTATATTGCAAATTCTCTGGTATTATTTAGTATTTTTAAAATTGCAAATATTTATTTAATTAAATAAAATATACTTTTTATTTTTATCTAAAATATACTTTTTATTTTAATATTTGGTATGAAACTCGCCGCCAACATCGAAAACCAACCTATTTTCTTATGAAAATTTTATGAAAAAGTTAAATTATTTTTTCTTATGCAAAACTTTGCCAACTAGATTTTTTGCCATCAACTTTTTTTTCATACAATCTTGTATGCAAAAGACAATGTAAATTCAATGGGAACGCTATAAATAAATTGTAGTAGATATTTAAAAATAATTTGTCCGATATTTTTTATCGATATTGGCCTTTTTGTATCGATATAGCAATACGATACGGGGTCTGGTATCGATACGAAAATGTTGATATTTACGTTCATAATATCGATATTCCAAAATATCGATATATATCGCACATCCCTAGTCTGAGGCATCCAATGGTTTTAACCGCGATCCGAACCGGGAGTAAATTTTAGTTGGTTCAGCAATTAAAATTTAATTTAATAAATTACACACCCCGTGCGAAAGCAGCAGCATAACAATCTAGTCGCAGTTCACCAGAAATTACAAATTTTCATAACTTACACGAATGGGCAAGTGAAAATCCGCATACAACAAGAACGAGATCATTTTAACATCGATTTAGCATAAACGTGTGGGCTGGTGTGATTGATGATATGTTCATTGGACTTTTTTTCTGCCACCAAGATTAAACAGTGCAGAATATTTGCAATTTTTGCAAAATGAATTGCCAGGATTGCTAGATGATGTTCCCCTTGTACAAAGGCGAACACATTTATACCAACAAGATGGCGCTCCAAGTCACTATGGCCGAATTGTTACGGAATGGTTAAATGAAAACTACAGAAATCGTTGGATAGGAAGAAATGGCCCAATACATTGGCCTGCAAGATCCCCAGACCTAACAGTTATGGACTTTTATGTTTGGGGGACGATGAAAGAAGAGGTGTATGCAACCGAAATAACAACCTTAGAAGAATTGAAGGCACGAATTGAAGTAGCAGCGCAAAAAATTAGAGACCAATTACCAACTCTTGATATCAATACAAACACGAGCACTTGCTTGCAAAATAATAAAAAGATCAATACAAACACGAGCACTTGCTTGCATTCAGGTGGGAGGAGGTCACTTTGAGCAACTGCTATAATCCTATAATGGTAAAATTATTTAAATAACACTTTCAAATAAAATTATTTTAATCGAAACCAATTTTTAGGGCTTTTTAAAAAAAAAAATCCCTTATGTTAACGCTTTTCTGTCCGTCTGTCCGATGTAAACAATAAAAAGCAGTTATTTCACAACATAGTTACTGTACACTCAAGTTTATGATAGACCCACCGATGGAAAGCTTGATTTATTGAGAACCAGATGTAATTGATAGAATTTTAACATTCGGCCGGTAGGCGGCGCTATTCCCATAATTTTAATTTCTGTGGATGGAGGGTTCAACATATACTCCAAATATGCATTTAGAGTGGTTGAATTTAAAAAAAGCCCGTAATTATAAAACTACTGATCAGTAGTTAGGCTGAGCGTCATTTTTTTTATTATTTTTTATTTTAACACAATTAAAGGACTTTTTTTTGTTACCTCTACTGGGCAAACCAGAAGTCGCAGGTAAAAGCTTTGTATGGCGATTTCGTAGGTAACACTATGACGCATCCAAACCAAATTAAAAAAAAAAAATTAAACCCGCCAAAATTTTGAGAAAACTGGCATTTTTCCAAAATCTGATTTTTTTTTTTTTGAAAAAATCACAGCTTTAACGCAATTTAACGCAGACCTAGCAACCGGTGAAAATAACGGTAACATCGAAATAAAGGTAAATTAATTGTCTATCAAAAGCGCCTAGTTTGGATATTCTAGGTTCAATACGCTAGAAGTTATAATTGAATAAGTGCTTGAAAAGTACTTCTCCGAAGGACTTTTTTAAAACACCCTGTAGCTCCTTCCATACGATTTTTTGCTTATAATGAACCAAGGAACCACCCCTTAACGGATTAGCATCCCAAACCGGGACACCCTGTATATAATATATTTGTAGGTGAGAATATATTTGTCCTATAACTTCTTTTGTGCATTAGAAAGCGTTTTCAAACCTTCAGCATTTTGATAGACCATGAAATGTCAATTAATAAAAAAACATAAAAATGACGCGCAGCCGAACTACTGATCAGTAGTTTTATAATTATGGGCTTTTTTTAAATTCAACTACTGTAAATTAATATTTGGAGTATATGTTGCACTCTTTAGCCGCAGAAATTAAAATTATAACTATTATTTTATACTACTACTTACTACCTTTCAGATGCGACATTAAACCTATTTTTTGACGCTTATTGATAATTGGAAAACACATTTTGAATATTAAAAGTTACATATTTTAGTATTCGGCGCCTCTAGCGGCAGAAATTGGAAATACAGTTACCGGCATCTTATTCTAATCTAACTATCTTTCCAACGAGTAGCCACACTTCATTTTTGGTGCACATTTACTATATTAAATATCAAGTTTTTATTTGTAATTTACTGCTGTCTAGCGGCAAAAAAAAACAGATTATGAAAATGTATGATTTATTTTAGTTTTTGGGGGTAATTGACTATTGAAAATGACAGTTAAAAAATTAACGTTTATATATTTTAGAATTCAGCGCCTCTAGCGGCAGAAATTTGAAATATTGTTCAAATACCTTTCCAATGAGTAGTAAAACTTAATTTTTGGTGCACATTCACTAAATTAAATTATAATTTTTGTTTGTATTTAACTGTCCTCTAGCGACAAAAAATAAGACCATGGGGTTGTCTGATTTGTTTTATTTTAGAAAAGCTTTCCTGTGCTTGCTTTCCTTTCATTTGAGGTAAAGATTCACCAAGTTAAATAACATTATTAAAATAAATAAAAAGTTTTTTATAAATACTTTCCCTTAACGAAATATTCAACTAAAAAGTAATAAACAAGCAAATAATACCACATCAATGTACTTTCCCGTTGAGTTTTAGCCACTGTCAGTAATAGTAAGGGTAAGCAGACCTCCTTATAAATGGCATTAATTCTGATAAGGTCTACTTTCCCTTACTATTGCTGACAGTGGCTAAAACTCAACGGAAAAGTACATTGATGTGGTATTATTTGCTTGTTTATTACTTTTTAGTTGAATATTTCTTTAAGCGAAAGCATTTTTAAAAAACTTTTTTTTATTTATATTTTTTATTTTACACTTTTTAGTCGGTCAAATATTTATTAATTTGACCGACTAAAAATATTTAAATACTTTGACAACTTGGGAATGATTTGTTTGAGCTCCTCATGGCCCACGATTTGGAATTCCACATGTGGCCGATGTTTTGGGCCTTCCATGGCCCCCGGTGCCCCACATGTTTTTTTGTATAATTGGCTCCACATGAGCCTGGATACTGCTCGGACTACACTTCAAGACCTTTCATTTGATGCCCCACATGATTTTTTTATGATGGGCCCCCACATGACACAGGTTTTGGGCCCTAGCATGAATTACGAAGCCAAACGGACTGCGCACCCAGATGTATTCTTCAATACCTTTTATTTGATACCTCTCATGTCTTTTTGCATTATGGGTCCCACAAGACCCAGAGTACCTCTCGGAGTACTCAACAAGATGTCCTCTTCAAGACCTTTCATTTGATACCCCTCATGATTTTTTGTATGATGGGGCCCCAGATTACCCCGTTTTGGGCCCGTGATGAGTCAAGGCGCCCTCCGGATTACTGCCCATTTAGATGTACTCTTGGAGACCTTTCATTTGATACCCCACATGATTTTTGTATTATGGACCCCACATTGCCCCGTTTTGGGCCTGACATGACCCACGGCGCCCCCCGGGCTACCGCTCAATGAGATGTACTCGTCAAGACCTTTCATTTGATACCCCACATGATTTTTTGTATTATGGAGCCCCACATTGCCCCGATTGGAGCCCGACATGACCCACGGCGCCCCCCGGACTACAGTCCAATGAAATGTACTCGTCAAGACCTTTCATTTGATACCCCACATGGTTTTTTTGGTACATTCAAAAATTAAACGGCCCTCCCAGCTCCCTTCCCCCCACATTTATATGGTTCCAAGCATTTGATGACACGAGCTCAGCTTCCAAATTTGAACTCAATCGGTCAAGCCGTTTAAGAGTTATGGCGAGATATATATATATTTATGTATATACTGGAAGTGTGAATTCATAAAAGGGAAAGTAAAAAAATCAGCGATGCTACGGGCACGTCGTGTTTACGACTTCTGGAATAGCCAGTTATGATCGAAAGTGGGAAATTTTGATTAAATTCATATTAATATATGATATCATAAATTGGTATCTACATTTACTTAAATAAGTGCTTCTTACAGTTTTTAGACAAAAAACCGTTAACATGAGATTTTTTTTAAGTCATAAAAACAAAATATTACTTATTATATTATGCAAAATATTACGAATTATTTCAATTACATACCAATCAATGTTATATAATTATCCAAATATTTAATTAGATCCATATTATTTGAGATTTTCGCCACCATTGTTTTGATATCAATAAAAGTAAATGGATTCGAATATTGCTAAAATAAATGTGAGCAAAATCTTAAAATTCATAAAATTTGTGACTCACCTTGAAGGGAAATTGAAAACTACTATAAACTTGTTTCAATATCAATTTAACGCATTCCCCAGCTGAAATTCCTAATTTATTTTCAACAGCTGAGATCAATATTAAGTCCATTAAATCTTGATCAAATTTCTGAAAATTAATTGTCCAATATATGGTATTGTCTTGGTTTTGAAGCGATTTTTTTTCATTTACAATATGTTCAAGTATGTTTAAATCTATGTCAGGAAGAATGGAATGCTCTGAATTATTATCGGAATATGGAATATTATTAACCGAAATATCTTTTTGAGATGCCATTTGCACACATACTAAATATTTTTCACTAATCATATTGAGAAAAATATCCCTATAATTCGTTAAAGGAATTTTATTATCCGAATTTAAAAAGCATTTAACCAGCAAACCGGAATGTGTTTGACAACCTGAACGCAATAACTCTTCTGTAATTGTCGCACCTACGCTTCCAAATTTTCCTTGCATTAAATATACATATCTGAAACAAATACAATTATATTAAATTAAATTTATGGCTCAACTCGAAAAACTCACTTTGGATATCTAAGAATGTATATAATTTTTTCTCTTCTTAAGAAATATTCTGCAAGATTCTCATTGCCAACCAAGTTTTTAAAATCTACTATACGAAATTTGATTAAAGTTGCCAACGCCCTTGATACCTATAAAAAAATTAGAAACAATATTTCATATGTTAGTTTCAAACTTGCTATTTGTTTATTTATTCATGTAAATAACCTCAAATATTAATTTTCGCGATTCTAAGAATTTTGGTTGCAAAAGATTTAATTTATCCTATAGGTAAAATAACTGGATTTGACCACTGTAAAATTCGCAAAGCATGTCTCGGAAATTCCTTTGTACTGACTCAATACGATTAATATAGTTATGGTAATGGGAAAAAACACATTCAAGGTTAGGCCTAACAAGGGCAGTAAATAAATATTTGTAGATGTATAATTCCTTTAACCCCCGCTATAATTCCTTAAAATATTATGTTTATCATATCTGCTTACTTTGATTTCACTTAAAATTTTGCTTTTTAAAGAAATTAACAATTTTATAGGGTGCCTAATACTTTTGGCCAAGGCTGTATGTACTCACAAACAAATAAAAATATCAAAATTGTAAATATTATGCGATTAATACTATAAATTTTATAATTTTCTATAAAACATTGTCAATATTTATTTTTTGTTACCCCTAAAAAAACTCATTCATAATTTGATTATCCTTTTTTCCCAAAAATAGGAAAAGATAAAAAATTCTTAAATTTTCAAATTGAAAAAAAAATATGCATGAAATTTATCTCTAAGAAAATATCAAAAAAAGTATACTTTTTATATTTTTGGAAAAAAAAAATTCAAATTTTAAAAGAAAAACAAACAATATTTTTTAGACAGAATTAAATTAATAAATTATCGTTACAAAAGTTATCAAAAAAGTAAAAGTAAAATTATTTGAATTATTATTATTACACCTTTAATTTTGATTTCTTAAATTCTACAAACAGTGGGAATTGTCAAGTAAGCTATTTTATGCTTGTGAAAAAGTTATTTTAAATTTTCTCAGTGAAATCATATTTCTTAATTTAATGGAAAAGTTATTTTTTATTTTCTAACTGAAATCATATTTCTTAAATTAATTTATTAGAATTATGTTACTTATAGTTTAATTATAATAATTAAACATCTCCCCGATATAAATATTTTTGGTCCTCCAAAAATTAAATTATTTGTTTGAAAAGGGGTCGATATTTTCATTATCATGTTTTGCTTTAGTTACAGTTACATTTGATATTTTAATTTTTTTTTCTCTTTTACATGATAAAGTAATAATTATAATCACAATTACAATAATTATAAGAACTATTGTGCTAAAAGAAATGTAATTAAATGTATTGCTTTTGAATTTTACATATTCATGGTTCAGCTTTCAAAGTGTAAGGTTGTTTAAAATTTAACTGGTAGCAAAATCAAATTTAAAAATATAATTAATTACAATAGTTTATGTAAAATATCTTTAAATAATCAATAAGAACTCAACAATATTTTATATACAAAAAAATATTCAAAAATAATTATAAATCGGAAAATATATTGCATATAAAATATTGTGATCGTACATAACCTTTCAAACCAAAAGTGACTTGCACATAATATAAAATTATTTAAATAATTAAATAATTAAAATGAACATGAAAGAGTTATTGGACAACATAAAGATCCAATTTGATGATTTAAAAAAAGAATTCCAAAAAGATAAAGCAAAGGAGCATAAATTGGTTAAAGAGGAATTAGTGCAAATAGTGAAAAAAGCTAAAACCGAAATTGTATTTGAAGTCAATAAAAATACTAGTGAGAAGATATGTTCTTTAGAAGTACAAGTTGATCAAGCTCAGTTGGTGATAAAAAAGCAGCAAAGAACTGGAATACTAACCAAAAAAAATAATTTTGTAATATTTGGTGTAAAAGAATCTGCAAAAGATAAATTATAGGAGTTGTTTCAATTTATTGCAGTTAGATTAAAGGTTAATATTTCTAGGCAGGACATCAACTTTGCTAGAAGAGTGGGGAAAATAGTAGATCCGAATATAACTACAAGGCCCATATCAGTGGGTTTAGTACATAATTGGAAGAAGGACAAAATATTCAATAATAAAAAAATAGAAAACGCCAACTTCTCCATAAAAAGCGACTTTACTTACAATCAAAGGAAAATTCGTGCTGAAATAATTGAGAAGAAAAAATTGCTAGAGGTTGAGGGTAAGACAGTTGATATTAAAAATAACTTGCTAATTGTAGATGGTGAGGAAATTGAGTTCTCGGAAATAACAGGCAATCAAACATAATTGGTTTCCGAGAAATCGAAAAGATCCAGAAGTCAAATTTCACCAACGTCAGACTTAGAATCAACCAATAGAAAAGCTAAGAGAACAATTAGGTCACTGTGTGCACCAAGAATCAAATAAAAATTTAAATTTGAATTTACAACCTGAAAAAGAATTAGAAAAATCAGTTGTTCAGAACTTTGACTTAATTTGATAGAAAACTAGCAAAGCATAAAACACTTTATTGGCGACGACCCGGAACTGAAATAGGATAACGAGTAAGATTTAAAGAACTGATCTAAAAAAAGAAAAAAAAAAAAAATAGGAAGGCAACGGGAAACCACCTCAATAACAAAGTCCCTAGTATAACGTCAAAATTAAGCAAGTACAACAACATCATCAACAGTAATATAAATATACATAACAAAAACAACAATAGTAGCAGTATCAACAATATCAACGTTAAAAAATCATTTGACAGTATATACAACGTGGCCACCTGGAATGTCAGAAGTTTGTTACAGGCTGGAAAGCTGAAAAACTTAGAGTTAGAGAAAAATCGATTAAAGTTAGATATAATTGGTATTAGTGAAAGTCACTGGAAGGGTAATGGCGAAATTATCACTAATTCAAATTATTTAGTGTACTCCGGATCAGATAATGTTCACAGAAGAGGTGTCGGGTTCGTGAAATCGGCTAATTTGAAAAATAATGTTTCTAGCATCATAACAAAGAGTGATAGAATAATGCTCATACAGCTAAAAAACAAATATAATTATTTAAATCTAATTCAAGTGTATACTCACACAGCTGATAGTGATGATATAGATTGTGAGAACTTCTATAATGATATTGAAGACTTACTAAAAGCATTAAAAAAAGAAGACACGACCATTATTCTTGGTGACTTTAATGCGAAAGTCGGCCAAACAGCGGTTGGTAACATTGTGGGTAAATTCGTACTGGGAACCAGAAATTCAAAAGGAAACAGATTAGTCCAATTTTGTATTAATAACGAGTTGGCAATAATGAATACATGGTTTAAAATGCCGCGCAGAAGATTATATACTTGGATCTCCCCGAAAAACAATAACAACACAATAGTTAAAAATCAAATCGACTACATAATCATTAATCACCGTTTCAGAAACGCGATAAAAGTAGTAAAGACACTCCCAAGTGCAGATATTCAATCTGACCACATTCTCCTGGCAGCTAAAATTAAAATCAATGAAACGTAGTGGTAAGAAAGATAATGTAAAAAAAATTAATTTATCAATTTTAGATAACGCTGAAGTAAAAGAAGCGATTAGTAATTCATTGAACAACAAATTGAAGTCAGCTACAGCTTTAATACATGATGAAAGGGATATAAATGAGAAATGGAAATATTTAAATTACCACTTGAGGAAGCCGCATCAGAAATTAATGAAGTTACCGAGAATAAGAAAAAAGAGTGAATCACAAATTAAATAATTTTGCTAATGAATGAACGTAGAAGGTGGAAATATAGTAATCCAACACGTTACAAAGAATTAAACAAGATAATAAAGAGTAAAATTAGAGAAGCTAAAGAAAAATACTGGAAACAACAATGTGATGAAATAGAAAAATTAGAATGGACCAAGTATTTTGGTAGATGAGATCAAAGCAGTAATTGACAAAACCAAAAATCGTTTAGCCACAGGGCCGGACAAAATTCCGAACGAAATACTAAAATTAATCGATTATGATGGTGTCAAATTACTAGCCAATGTATTCAACAAAATATACAATTCGGGTAAAATTCCGAATGAATGGTTAAAATCTACATTCATAACGCTTCCGAAAAAAAGTTCTGCTTCATCTTGTAGTGACTTCAGAACTATTAGCCTAATGAGCCACACCTTGAAAATATTTCTAAAAGTGTTACACCAAAGAATCTACAAAAAGTTAGAAATAGATATCAGTGAATCGCAATTTGGTTTTAGAAATGCAATAGGGACTCGTGATGCTTTAATTACGTTGAATTCAATTACACAAAAGTGTAGAGAGATGAATGTTGACATTCACTCATGCTTTATTGATTTTGAAAAAGCATTTGATAAAGTTAAACATGATAAAATGATGGAAATTCTCAAACAAAAAGGGCTAGATAGTAAAGATATAAAAATCATAGAAAATTTATATTGGAATCAAATAGCAGTAGTCAGCACAACGGATGGTGTAACTGAAGAAATTGAAATAAAGCGAGGAGTTAGACAAGGCTGTATCCTATCACCAATGTTATTCAATACATACTCAGAATTCATATTTAATGAATCAGTTGCAACGCTACAGACTGGAGTAAAAATAAATGGTGAACTTTTAAACAACATCAGATTCGCCGATGACGCTGTACTGCTAGCTACAAGTATTCACGAACTGCAAGAAATGCTAACAAAATTGAACGATAGCTGTAAGAAATATGGTCTTTATATCTACATTAAAAAAACAAAATATATGATATTTGGCAAAAATAGTCAAAATACAAAATTAACGTTAAACTGCCAAGAAATAGAAAAAGTGAATAAATTAAAATATCTGGGTACAGTAATAGATTCCAATGCTAATAATAAAGCTGAAATGACATCAAGAACTGAACAAGCGAGGCTTGCTTTTAAAAATATGAGTAATGTATTTTGTAAAAATGATATTAATCTTAAGCTAAAAATCAGAATGTTGAAATGCTACATATGGTCAATATTACTGTATGGGTTTGAAACGTGGACGATGACTAAAAGCGATTTGAAAAAAATGGTAGCATTTGAATATTGGACATACCGTAAAATACTTAAAATTCATTGGAGTGATAGAGTTACAAATGTGGAAGTAATACGTAGAATGCGGAAATATCTAACACAATAAAAACGAGAAAATTAAGCTATCTAGGTCACGTAATGCGTAACGAAAAATATAGATTGTTACAACTAGTAATTCAGGGTAAGATTATAGGCTGGCGAAGCAGAGGAAGGAGAAGAACATCTTGGCTAAAGAACATAGAAGAATGTTGCAACATACCCACTAGAGACTTGCTAAGACTAGTAAAATCCAAAGAAGATATAAAGATATTGATGACCAACATCCGTAACGGATAGGAACATGAAGAAGAAGAAGAAGATATTCAATAGTTTCTCTATTATTTATTGTTTTTAAATGTAAACTTTCTAGAGTAAAATGTAAACTTTCTAGAGTAATAATTATTTAACAAAGGTATTACCACATTGTCTTTAAATTTTTGAATTTTATTATTAAATTTTAAGTTTTTGATAAATATTTTACAATTATTAAATTTTATATTATTATTTTTAATTATTATTTCATGATCTATACAATCTTGAGAATTTTTTGTAATTAGCAAATTTTTTGTTACAATAATATTTTCTTTTATTAAAGTTACAGATTCTAAATTGTTTATTTTATAAAAACAAGTAACATTTTCTTTAAATATATTTTTTATACAATTGTTATTATGATATTTCAAGTTTATTTTTTTTATAGGCTGGTCAGTATATTCATATACTTCTTGTTTTTTTATAATTACATTTTGTAAATCTGTATCTAATTCTTCTTGTTTATGATTTGGGAAAGGTAGAATCAAACCATTAAAATATTTTCAGATGTAAATTTAGGTGTAAAGATACCACAAAAATAATAAAATTATATCTAATTATTATGCTATTTTTAATGAAGGGTATTATATCCATAGTAATGTTGTAAGTAGAAATTTATTCGTCTGTAAAAATGTCGAGTCTGCTTAGTAAAATAATATCTTAATTTTTCAACTTGTCTATTGATCATGGTTATGTCAGCATACATAAGTAAAATGAATTTTAAATTATCATTTGAAGATAGTATCTTATTTATTTATATTATTTGTTAACTTATTTGTTATATTATTTAGATATTTATTAAGTTTAGTTTGTTGGTTATTTATATGTTCTGTAACTGTTGTAAGAGCCTTTATTAAATTATTGTTTATTAGTACTTGTTTGTTACTTTGTTCAATTACTTTTTTATTATTAATATCTAGATTTTGTAAATGGTTATATATTTCTTGCGAATCTTCACTATCCATTGTACCTGCTATAAATGTCATAGCAGTACCAAGAATATTTATTAGACCACGCTTAATACGTTTCTGTTTGAATAATTCCGGATTTATTGTTTTTAAATTATGCTGCAAATTTTGTAGTTCTCTATACGTCTATATAATAATGGGTATTCACTGTCGTTGTTATGTTGTTTTAATAGATATAGACTTTGCTCAAAGGTTTTTACAATTTCGAAATATTCAGTTAAATTTACCACATGTAATAATTTTATATATTTTTCTATAATTGGTTTTTCGTCGAGTCTCATAAGTACAAATCCGTTATCATCCTTAATTTGTGAAATATCAATTGATTGCATAAGGATTGGTGTAAAAATCACGACGAATAATTTTAATTCCATGTCCTAGAATTATAAAAGATTAATTTTAATTTTGGTGTTTATATGTTTTTCAAAATACTTAGTTAATCTTTTGTTACTAGTAATTTATATTTTTCTAACTTTTTATATTTGGGATTATTTTTACATACTTTTCTGTTATTAACGATATTTTCGTTTAAAATTTGATTATTATTTTTATTTTTATTTAAGTTTTCTGTTCGTTTTATTTTTTTAAGTTCAAATTTTTCTGCTACAATCTGTATATTACTTTTATCATAATTTTTATTGATAAGATCTATGGGTTTTAATTTAGTAGTTGAATGTATTGTAGTATTATAAATTGTCATTATTTTAAATAATTTGTCATCTAGTTCAACTTTAGTATTGTTTTCTTTATCTACCTATATTATTCTTAAATGCTCATTTAAAGTTCCATGCAATCGCTCCACGTCTGAATTGCTAGTTTTATTTCCTGGCGTAGTGAAATGAAATTCTATGTTATTTTCTTTTAAAAATTGCTCAGTTGCATTATGTATTTTCTTTTTTTTTTTTGACTTTTGGATATCAGAATGTTCTACTAAAACTGGTCTATGAGACCAACCATCAGTTTGTTTCTGTAAAATCTTAAAACTAAAGGTTCATTAACATTAGTTTGCCCACTGGAGACTAATGTTTATACTGACTAATTTGATAGTGATGTTAAATTACTTATAAGATGATATATATTTTGTTATGTATTATATGAAGTGAATGAATTAAATTAATTCAGTAAGTCGAATGGCTTTTTACGTTTGAGTCTTCTTCTGTTATTAATTGATTGTAACAAGTTAGTTGCTTCTTGATTTTGATGGTTCGAAATTCTGACGTGGTGTTTAATGGCGAATCTTTTTATTTTCTCTTCTCCACACAGTAAGTCCACATTACGGATGTACCATGGTGCTCTGACCATATTCCTGAGGACTTTGTTTTGGAATCTCTGGATAGATTGAGTATGACACTTACTTGCACAGCCCCAGAGCTGTATTCCATAAATCCATACTGGTTTTAATATTTGATTATAGATTAGGATCTTGTTTGATATTGATAATTTTGAGTTATGACCGATTAACCAGTATAACTTTCGATATTTTATGTTCATCTCATTTATTTTTATTTTCACGTGATTTTTATATTTTAGCTTATTGTCCAGTGTCATACCCAGGTATTTAACCGACGTCATATGTGGGACAATGTTGTCATTTAAGTATAGATTTAAGTGTTGATTAATTTTTTTATTAGTAAAGTTTATGTGTGCTGATTTTGAATCGTTTATTTTCAATTTCCACTTTTTTGTCCAATCTTGAATGCCGTTACTGGCAATCTGAAGTTTGTTATTTGCTACTTCTAACTTTTTATCTTTGACGAGTAAAGCAGTATCATCTGCAAATGTTGCTGCTACCGTACCATATGTTACTGGAAGATCATAAGTAAAAAGTAGATAGAGGAAGGAACCTAGTATGCTTCCTTGAGATACTCCTGCATTGATCTCTTTTAAATCTGAGTAAGCATCTTCGTGCCTTATCCTAAATAATCTATCTTTTAGATATGATGATATAAATTCAACATATGGTGCCAGTAGGAGGTTATTTAATTTTTGGATAAGTCCTTGATGCCAGACCTTGTCAAAGGCCTGGGCAATATCAATGAATAGAGCTGCGCATATGTTTCTTTTCCAGTCCCTGTTCGATTGTGTTGGTAATTCTATGTATCTGGTCTGTAGTTGCATGTTGCTCCCGGAAACCGAACTGGAAGTCAGGTATTATTTTTTTGTTTTCTATTATTTTTTTTAGACTTTTTAAGAACATCTTTTCGACTAATTTCGATAACATCGGTAACAACGAGATTGGTCTGTATGAGCTAGGTTCGTTGGGGGGTTTTCCTGGTTTCGGTAACATAATTACTTCCGCTATTTTCCAAACTCCTGGCATATACCTTAATCTAAAACAAGCGTTAATTATCATCGTAAGTAAAATAATACCTTTTTTTGGTAAGTTAGTAAGTATATCCTGAGTAATCAAATCGAAACCTGGAGCTTTCTTTTTTTTGAAACTTTTCTTAATTTCATTAGCTACTTCATTCGGTGTAATTGATGGTATGCTGTTTCTGGAGTTATTTTCTAATGCTATAGGTGACTGTTCGTTAAGTGAATTAATTATGGTAGTGTTAGGTTTAAATACTTCTGCAAGATGGTCAGCAAATACATATGCTTTTTCTTCGTTATTTCTTGCCCAGTTACCAACACTATTTTTTATTGGAGGAATGTGGAATATGGATTTTTTGATGTTTCTAGTCGCTTTCCATAATGAGTATTCCGTTTTTTCCTCTGGAGTTAGGCCTTGCAGGTAGCTTGTTATTTTAGATTCTTTGTATTGCTTTATTTCGCGTTTTAACTTTTGTGATTTATTATTTAATATATTCTTATGTTCAGGATCTCTGGAAGATTGTCACCTTCTTCTGGCCCTTCTTTTTTCTTCAATTAAAATTTTTATTTCTTTAGGATGGTTGTTTGCTGATATTGTAGATTTGATTTCTTTAGTATTTTTCCATACTGCTGTTTGAATTAAATTTGTGAATTTTTCTGTTTCTTCATATCTATTTGATTTTTGGTCACAAGATTTATTTTAGGTGAATCAAGTTTTCAATATCTATTTTAAAACTACTCCAGTCGGTGGTTTTATTAGAAAGTTGTGGTTTGCTCGCTTTTAGCACTAGATTTTCAATTAGGGTAAGTATAACTGCAGAGTGGTCCGAATTTAAATCAAAATTATCAACAACGGTGACATAGTTTGATGATACTTTTTTTGTTATGAAAAAATCCAGTAGGTTTGGAATTTTTTGTACATCTGATGGCCAATACGTTGGTCCTCCTGAAGAGTGGTAATTACATCCATGTTCATCTATTGCAGCTTTAAGCTCTTTACCTTTAGATGTTGATAACCTGGAACCCCAAGCTATATGTTTTGCATTCAGGTCACCTCCTAAAATAAATCTTTCTCCTAGGTTACTTAAAATGTTTATGTAATCTGTTTTTTTTTAATTGTGACGTGGTGGTATGTATGCTGCTCCTATAGTTTTTTTTTGTTTTCTGGACTCTACAACAACAATGGTAAGTTGACATTCCGGTATCTGTAAGCTATGTTCTATATAATGTTTTACTTTTTCTTTTATACATATTGCACTACCACCTCTAGCTTGATTCTCAGGATGGATTGTATGGTAAATATTGTAACCTCTAATTTTAATATGCATTTGATCGGTGAAGTGAGTTTCTGACAGTAAGCAAATATCTATGTTGTGGATATTTAGGAAAATTTCAAGTTCCTGGACTTTATTTTTTATGCCAATCGCATTCCAGGTGGCAATTTTTAAGTTGTTATTATACATTAATCTGAGTTCTGGTATGACGTACCAGGAAGTGATTTTTCCAAACGGTCTAATCTACAAGAGAGTGTATTCACCAAATCGTAGATATTATGTAATATTGATGATTGGTCTATTTCTTGGTTATTTATATTATTGTTTTTATTTAATAAAATATTATTACTACTTACAGCTTGTGCGAATGTTAAGTCTTTAGAGACTGGTTGAACATATCTTACTTGATTATTTCCTTAATTTCTGACATTTAGTTTTAGATTACGTCTCTTTTGCAGCTCCTTTGCAATAATACATCCCCTGTAGTTGGCTGGGTGATCTTTAGCACAGTTTGCACATTTAGCTGGAACATCTTTACTTTTCGTGCATTGCGTAGTTAGATGGTTTCCTGCACAATTGACACAACTTGGTTCCCTGTTGCAATATTTCTGAGTGGGCCCCGTACCTTTGGCATCTTTTACATTGTGGTATGATTTTGTTATTTCTAATGGCCTCCATTTTTATTTTCATCTTGTTTAAATATTTGGTAAGTTTACATAATATTTTTTGTCATTGGATGTTTTTTTAATATATTTGTTTTCTACTGATAAAATTTTAAAGTTATTTTCTAATAGTTCATTTTTTATTTATGCAGGATCGCAACTTGGATGGAGATTTCTTGCCATTACTCTAATTGGCCTGGACTGTTTATTTTCGTATGAATGCCATTCTAGGTTGGAATCATTAGCATACTTTGTTAGTTCTCTGTATTCCCTTTCAGTGTTAACATTTATTTTAATTTGGTCATTATTTAGCAAATTTGCTGTGTAGTTTAAGTTTATTATTTTTTAGCTGTTGATTTATTTCGTGATACTTCTTAATTTTACTAATTATTACTGGTGGAGGTCTTATTTCCTTTTTTTGTATATTTTTTGATGTTTCAGTTGTTTTGATTTTAGCTTTTTCACGTCTGATTGATGACAGCGGTGTATTTTTGGAACTGTTTATTAAGTTATTGTTACATGGTACTATCTCCGGTGTAACTAAGTCAACACTTTTATTATGTTTAATATTATTTTCTAGATTTGTTTGTGTTAGTAAATGAAATCTGTTGTTCGAACCGACATACCTTGGAGATTGGAACTGACTAATATTGTTATTTTCCTTATTTGCTTTGTTATAATTTGTATTAATATTATTTTTTATTGAAGCAAGTGATGCTTTCTCACGCGATGGCTAGATCACTTTATCTGTTTTGCTCTTCTTGTTTTTACGTAGCAACCATTTTGTTTCTTGTGCAACTGCATTATTCGTTTCTTCTCCTTCTGGGATACCTTCAGGAATTACTACCTGAGGTAAGGCCTGTGAATTTTTGTTTTTAATTTCAATGATAATGTTTTTTAATTCTAAAATTTCTCTATTTGCTTTCAACAGATCATTTTCTAATTTTTTAATTTTTTCATTTTCTATCATTCTTAATTTATCATTTGTATGTATTTCAGACAGATTACTTTCTGATGCCATTTTTTGCCTTTTCGGAGTGTGGGTGTGGAAGTCATCAGATCCATAATTGATCGATGATGTATATTATGATTTTCTCTGTTACTATTATTTTTTGCAATTAAATCTAATATGGATGTTGATTTACCAAGAGTTGGAGACCTTATTAATTTCTTACCTTCCTTAAATGGATTTGAACCTGTAACATTTATATTTGTTTTTACTCAAGTAGCTTTATCCAGCACCATGGCCTGAGACTCCACCATTAGTACTGAGGAATTTTCCTCGAGCATTTTTGCCACTGGCGACTTAGCATCCTTCTCTCCAAAGTTTGCCAAGCCCTCGCCGCTAGCCGCGGATTCTAGCGACACTTTGGTTGATATCCCAACCATTTTGTTTCCTGTAGCTGTATCATAATATACCGAAGTATTATGTATTTTATACCTACTACAAGGTAATTTTGACTGCCGCCCCTCTGGGGTCAGACTCAGACCAGAAGCCGCCCAATGTGAACAGACGCTTCTGGATTTTTGGGCGCACTCATTGCTTAGCCTGATATCTGGTCAGTTGCCCGGTGGTCACCACTTGGAGGTGCAATGAATACTTGGTGGTAACTGACACAGTTGCGGCGCTGGACAGGTTTCCGAAGAATCTGACAGTCAGCGCTTTCCCTGTCGTCCACACACGCATTATGTATGAAACCTTTTTCATTATCTAGTATCAACTTGTCCATTTTTCCTAAATATAATATTCTTTCTTTGGTTCCTTTTGAAGTTGAGATCCATGTTCTATCTTCTAATTTGTGAATCGTAGCATGCTTTGAAAATTTGTCAATCATAGTTAAATACATAATATTTCTATCAGGAAACCAAATGTCCATGTGCACAATATTATTGAAGTATTTAGGTGATGTTCATTAGGTAAGTACATATAAAAATTTAGGTGGATTTCGATCATATTTGGCAAGGTTGCACACATCACAGTTATTTATAAATTTATGGATCAGTTCCAACATTTTAGGATAGGAATATATGCATTTCAATTCAGCAAATATTTCAGAGATACCTCTATGATTAGAATTTAAGTGCTTTTCTTTAATAATATTTAACTTTTTTTTTGTCTTGAATATCTATTTATTTTAAACTAGATTTTAACATTATTAAGCTTCGGTTATTTACAAAATTATCAATGTACAGTTTTTGAAATTTTACATATAATGGAATATCAGGGCAATATATACACATTAAACCTTTATTTATAATATAATGCATCGTTGCATCATTTCTAGTAAATTACTATCTTTAGTAACATAAATAATATTGACATTTTTTATTAATTATTTTCGTTAAATATTTTTCTTTATCACAAAGATAAAGATAAACTTGATTTTTATAAATATCAATTGGTTTTTCTGTTATTTTTATGTACTGGGAATCATTTTCAGAAGCACTTTGAATTTTTATCTTCGTAATTACTGTAATTATTATTTACTTCGTATTCATTAAAAATATTTAATAACATTTTTTCATTTTCTTTATTTGTATCGATTTCTGTATAAGGGAACGACTTAATCCATCGGCTACGTAATTGTCTTTTCCTTTTAAATATTACTTAGTGAAATTGTACTCGTTAGTATTTTCCAGCGTTGTAATTTCATTTTTGGCTCTTTCAAGCTGTTTAACCAAACTAAGGGTTTGTGATATGTTTGGATAACAAATTCTCTTGCATATAAATAAGTGTGAAAATATTTAACTGACTTGCCAAAAGTTCTTTTTCTATTGTAGAATATAATTTCTCATGCTCATTTAGAGTACGAGATGCAAAGCACACAGGATGATTATTTTGGCTTAGTATTGCGCCTATTGCGTAGTTAGAAGCATAAGTTGTTAATATGAATTTTTTACTAAAGTCTGGGTTAATCAGAATTGGGTCAGAAGTGACCAATAATTTTATTTATTTAAAAGAGTTAACGAATTCTGTATCGTTTTTACTAATTTGTGAACTTTTTTTAAGATATTTTACCATTGGATATGCCACTTTGGCATGATCTTTAATAAATTTTCGGTAATAGCCTCTTATTCCTAAAAATGGCTTAATTTCTTTTTGAGTAGTAGGTAAAGGAATTTTTTGAATAAATTCGACTTTTTTTATCAGGTTTTATACCACCGTTTGGTATTATGTGACCTAAATAATTAGGAAGTTTCTGCAAAGTTGCACTTATCAAAATGGATTTTTAAATTAAATTTTCTTAGTTTCTGTAAGATTTTTTTAATAGAACACAAATGTTCTTCGATTGACGTGGAAAAAATTAAAATGTCATCCAAATAAACGACACATATTATATTTATGAAATCTTTTAAAACATAATTGATTAATCGTTGAAATGTTGCAGGCGAATTTTTTACGCCAAATGGCATTCGAGTGAACTCGTAATGTCCATTTGCTGTAGAAAAAGCTGTTTTATGTCTGTCATCTGGATGGACTTAAATCTGATGAAATCCCTTCGCCAGATCGATGGTAGAAAAATATTGACATTTTCCTAATTTATCAAATAATTCGTCAATATTGGGCAACGGAAATTTATCATCGATAGTGTTATCATTAAGCTTGCGATAATCTATTACTATTCTCCATTTTTATTTATTAGAATTATCTATTTTTTGTTCTTATTAGAATTATCTATTTTTTGGTTGTTCCCACCCAAATTGGAGCATTATAAGGAGAAGTGCTATTAGTTATTATGCCCTGATCGAGTATTTCTTGTATTTGGCAATCTACCTCCTCTCTGTGAATTTTTGGGTATCTTTAGCTTTTTGTATAAATTGGATTATTATTTTTGGTTAATATTCAATGTTTTATTTCATTTGTAAATGATAAATTACTGTTTTCTTGATAAAATACGTCTTTAAAATTACTTAGAAGTTGGTTTATTTTATTTTTGTCTTCTACTTGTAAATGGGATGCGAAATTTATATCTATAGGTTGAGGATTGGGATTGTAATTTTTCTTACTAAAATTTATAGGATCATTTACAAAAGGATTGTTGAAACTAAATTCCTCATAACTATTTATGTTTAAAATCAACAACTGAGTTAAGTGGTACTAATATATTGTTACCAATAATTTCGTCGAAATTGTCATGAAAGTATCCCCCTTATTGTGGATGGCGATTTTATTTGCTGTCGATAGTCGATAGTCTGGTCGTGTCGGTTTTTATTTTGTATTGTCTAATTATATCGCCTCGTCTAAAAAGTATTGCCATATCACATTGCAATTATATTACATATTAAGACTAATTGTGGGTCGATTTGTATGTGATTATGTATGGCGATTTTAATAGACAATTGTCGATAAAATTGATATTTTATGGCGATTACATTTTTGTTCGCGACAGACAACGAATTGCGTGCTTTATTTTCAATTAAGCAGTTAACTTGGGCTGATATTTGGTAAACACATTCAAGTTAGTGATCTGGATGAAATGAAGAATAGTCATATTTTCATCTGGGATTTTCTCTAGCACCCCTGGATGGATTGGGATGATATTTGGTAAACATTCATTATTATGATCTATAACTAATTATGCTAGTGCTTCCCCATTAGCTCTACTAGGAAGATGGTCATATGATGAAAACATGATTTCTGAGACATTGTGGGAAATAATGAAGGAGCACTGGCATAGTTAACAATAGAGCACTATAACGAATGTTTTTACCAAATATAAGCCCAATCCATCCAGAGGTACCAGAGTAAATCCCAGATGAAAATATGACTATTCGTCATTTCATCCGGACTACTAATTTGAATGTGTTTACCAAATATCAGCCCAAGTTAACAGCTTAATTGAAAATAGAGCACCCAATTCGTTATCTGTCGCGAATAAAAATGTAATCGCCATCAATCGACAATTGTCTATTAAAATCGCCATTCATAATCACATGAGACGATTTTAATACAGAATCGACTCTCGCCTCGCCATTCACAATAAGGGCCAATATTTTAAAAATTCAACTTCTGTTTTTTTTATTAAAAATTTCAAATAATGGAAATTTACATTTGACTTTTGCTTGAATGGTTCTATTTAAGACTTTTAGTGATTGTGACGGAGAATATGTTTTCCATTTTGGATTACATAAATTTGAATTTATTATACTGTATTCCGCACCAGTACCAATAATGAATTTTAATTTTTTTATTTTAGTATTTACTATTATATAGGGTAATTGTTTAAAATGTCCTGATGAAAATTTTGTTCTTCAGGAATTTGAGCATTTACTCCAATATCCATCGGTTCTACTTCATTGTTATGTCGGTACTCAGAATTTTTATTAGTAGAAGGATGTGTACGTTGAATTTGTCTACTAGGAACATAATTTCTGGGATTTGAATTATGTTCTCTTCTGAAATTGTTTTGTGGATATCTATTTTGATTATCACTTCTAAAAGAATTATTTGTTTGTCTAGTTTGAGTACTCGGTACAAAAAATCTTTGATTTTGATTATTTTTATTATTATTAACATAAGAGTTATTAGTATCCGTGTTTTTATTATCATTATTATAATTGTGAATGTTATTATTTTTATTGGAATAATTTCTATTGGAATAATTATTATTATAATTTTTATTGGAATAATTATTATTATAATTTTTATTAAAATTTCTGTTATTGAAATTTTTGTTGGAATTATTTTTGGTTTATAGACCGACCCGTAAATTTTAAATATCCATTAGAAGCTATAATTTCATAAGCTTCTGCCATTTTTTTTGGTTCTCTATTAATAATTATGCCGCGAACAGGTTCTGGTAAATTTTCCTTAAATATATTTAAAGTAATTCTATTATTACTTTCGGCTTGTTCTTTTGATCAATTTTGAACTCGATATTTTTTCACCGTGACAAGAAATTAATATTTTTTTTAAATCTCCCCATGTTTCTACTCGTCCGTTTGCTAACAAACTGTTCCTTGCGTCACCCGTAATTCTATCTTGGTACCCCAGCATAATTTTTTTATTATCATTTTGCAATTTTTCAATTAAAGGGATCAATGTTTCGATTCTATCTATAAAATTAGACAATTGTTTCCTTGCGTCACCCGTAATTCTATCTTGGTACCCCAGCATAATTTTTTTATTATCATTTTGCAATTTTTCAATTAAAGGGATCAATTTTTCGATTCTATCTATAAAATTAGACAATTGCCTTTTTGTCACCGGTAAATGGTACTATATTAATAATACATTTTATTATCATATTAAAATGATCAAGTTCGTCCGACATTGCAACTTTTGTTTTTTTTTTTTTTTTTTTTTTTAATTATGTTTTACAATTTAATTTTATTAAACAAAAATTTTGTAAATATTTGTTTTTGTTAACACAATTTTTCCTAAACCGAATTTGTATAATAATAAATTCACCAAATTTCAAAAAAATAAATTATTTAATAGCTAATATAAATTTTTCAATATAATATAAATTGTTATATAAATTGTATAATAAAAATTGCTAATGTAAGTTGTTTTTTTTTTTTTTTTTTTTTCAAATTAAAAATTATTGTGATTAGGTTGATTTCATACAATTTTTTTTTTTTCACTTCTTAGTAAAACAATTTTTTTTATACTTTACAAATTTATAATAACATAATTTGCTAAAACTTTAAAATTTTAACAATAAGTGGAAATTTTTGGAGTAGATACTTTTGATGTTCTATAGATATTTGATGATGTCTATTCTTGATAAGTTACGTGAAACTAATAATTTTGTCGTTGCTTGTTGCGGATGAGATGATAATTTGATGTGGATACTTTTATGTTGATCACTGTACACTAATAATACAATTTTATTGAATTTTTTTTTTTAAAAGGATTCTTATAACTTTTATGTCCCTTTATGAATTAATTTAATTTTAATGTTGTCTTGATTTATTTTAACATTCACGATATTTTTTTATGACAGAAATATTTTGAGAACACGATTTTGATATTTTTTAAAATCAACGAACAACAATTATTTTTAGGGCTTTTTTTAAAAAAAAAATCCCTTATGTTAACGCTTTTGTCCGTCTGTCTGTCCGTCTGTCCGTCCGTCTGTCTGTCCGTCTGTCTGTCTGTCCGTCTGTCCGTCCGGTGTAAAAATAAAAACCAGTTTTCACATAGTTACTGTACACACAAGTTCATGACTGACCCACCAATAGAAGGCTTGATTTATTTAGAACCAGATGTAATTGATATAATTTCAAAATTTGGCCGGTAGGTGGCGCAATTCGCATTATGCCAAAACACCTTTTTCCGAATAAAAATGTAATTTTATATAGTAAATGTGCACCAAAAATGAAGTTTGACCACTCGTTGGAAAGGTATTTAAGAGTAAAATATTATGCTGGTAACAGTATTTAAAATTTATACCGCTAGAGGCGTTGAAAACTAAAATATATAAAATGTTAATTTTTAAAATGTGATTTGCAATAGTCAATAAGCCCCAAAAATTAGGTTTAATGTTGCAACTGAAAGGTAGTAAGTAGTAATATAAAACAACAGTTGTTATAATTTTAAATTCTACCACTAGAGGGTGAAACATATAAATTATATTGTTTTTTAAAAATTTTATTCAACTTGGTGAATCTTTACCAAAAATGAAGGGAAAGCAAGCGCTGGAAAGTTAATATAAACTAAAATAAATCAGACATCCTCATAATCTGATTTTTTGCCACTAGAGGGCAGTAAAATACAAGTAAAAAGTTGTAATTTAATATAGTAAATGTGCACCAAAAATGAAGTGCGACTACTCGTTGGAAAGGTAGTTAAGAGTAGAATACGATGCCGTTAACTGTATTTCAAATTTCTACCGCTAGAGGCGCCAAATACTAAAATATGGAAAAAGAGTTTCAAAATGTGTTTTCCAATTGTGAATAAGCTCCAAAAAATAGGTTTAATGTCGCATCTTAAATTTAGTAAGTAGTAGTATAAAATCACGAATAACAACATATACTCCAAATATGCATTTAGAGTAGTTGAATTTAAAAAAAGCCCGTAATTATAAAACTACTGATCAGTAGTTCGGCTGCGCGGCATTTTTTTGTTCCTTTGCTAATCAAATGTTCTTGTTGAATAGTTTGGTGGTTATTTTTGGGTTTTTTTTGCTTCCTTAAGGTCTGCACAGCATTTCTATTTTTCATCCTTTGGACCATACTCTTAGTTGTATGGCTTTTTTCGGCCACATCTCGTCCGATCTGCAAAATTTATTTTATTAAGGACCCCCATATTTTTTCTTCTAAATTTCTGTCCACGGGATCGTTTAGACGACCACTTCTTGGTTTATCTTTGGTCTTTTGGGTCTCCTTCAACTTTTCTAATGGTTCGCCAAGAAACGAAATATGAAGTTCCATCTAATTTGGCTAACTTTTTTATAGGAAAATTATAATTTTTAGAAAAAAAATTTTAAAATTTTTTTGGCGCCCTAATTCGTTTTGATTCATGTTTACATGAGCAATAATTTCACAAAACTAATTTGTAAGGTAATTAAATTTACATACTACAGAGAAAAGTTCCAGGCCCATTAGATGACGTTTCTCATAAAAAAGGGCAAAAAAATGCTTTTTTCAATTTGGTAAACTTTTCGATACAACCCTTATAATTTTTTTTTGTTATAATTTTTTTATGCTGTGATATACAAAATTTTTTTTTGTGTTTTCTAAAAATCTCTGTATACAATATTTCTCTATATCTCTAAATACAATAGAAAAACATAATTTATTTATTTATTGTAACTGTTAATTTTAACATTAATGTTTTTAAATGATTTTTGCGATTGTTATTTTATTCAGTCAATTTTCTTAAATTAACTGACATGTTAATATTCAATCAATTAAGTTAATTATCTTTAATTAACTGAGTTTCTTTTTTCTTAACTTTTTATTGTAACCGTTTGCCGACTGCGCCAGTTATATTTATTTTACCTTTAATCTTTTAAAAGAAAAACAAACACTTAATTTTTTTTAAGAGCGAATTAAATTTATTAATTATCGTTACGAAAGTTATCAAAAAACTAAAACTAAAATTTAATTTTTTTAATCTTTAATTTTGATTTCTTAAATTCTACAAACAGTGGAAATTTGTCAAGTAAGCTATTTTATGCTTGTGAAAAAGTTATTTTAAATTTTCTGTTTGTTTTTTTGTTTTTTTTTTTTAGTTATAAGTTGTGACTATTTGACGACTTAAACTGGACTATTTAGTCCAACTATAAGTTTATTTTTGAAATCTTAAAACTAAACTTCGAATAATCTGCTAGTCTCCCAGTGGAGTTCTTAAAGAGTTTTAAATTGTTGTTATATTAAATCATGTGGTTTTTTTCTTTTTAGTCTCCTGACTTCATTTTCATTGTTTAGTAGCTTTTTTGCTTCGTCGTTGATGTGTTGCAGTAATCTTGTGTTATGTTTATTGGCAAATCGTTTTAATTTTTAAGTCTCTGTGTAGGTCGCTGTTCCGGATATACCATGGCGCTTTTACCATATTCCTAAGTACCTTGTTTTGGAACCTCTGTATTTTATCTATGTGACACTGGCTGGCACACCCCCAGAGTTGGATGCCATAAAACCAAGTAGGTTTTAAAATTTGATTGTATATTCGTATTTTGTTGTTTATTTGTAGTTTAGAGGTGTGACCAATAAGCCAGTATTACTTTTTGTACTTGATGTTCAATTCCTGGATTTTAATTTTTACATGTTCCCTCCACCTTAACTTGGCATCAAGGTTCATGCCTAGATATTTAGCGGTTGTTGCATTCGGTACAGTGTTTCCATTTAGGTACACCGGAATTACTTGTGTTATATGTTTGTTGGTGAAGTTGATGTGTACTGACTTTGTATCGTTTAGTTTTATTGCGTTTTTTTTTGTCCAGTCCTGTATGACGTCATTAGCATGTTGAAGTTTCGTTGTTGCATCTTATAACTTAGAGTCTACTGCTAACATTGCTGTATCATCTGCAAATGTACCCACTATTATATTGTTTGGCACTGGAAGATCGCTGGTAAACAGCACGTATAGGATTGGGCCCAAGATACTTCCCTGTGGTACACCTGCATTGATTTCCTTTAACTCAGAGTATTCGTCTTCATGTTTTACTTTAAAGAACCTGTTTGACAGGTACGACTTGAGAAATTCGACTTACTGCTTGGGTAATAGTTTATTTAATTTGTTTATGAGTCCAGTGTGCCAAACCTTGTCGAACGCTTGTGCCACATCTAAGAATATTGCAGAGCATATCTTTTTGCCTTCTAGGGCTTCCTCTATTACTTTCGTGATCCTGTGTATTTGGTCTGTCGTTGATTGTTTCTCCCTAAAGCCAAACTGGAAGTTTGGGATTAACTTTTTGTTCTCTATTATTGGCTTCAAACTTTTTAGGAACAATTTTTCCATGATTTTAGACATAACCGGAAGTAATGAGATTGGGCGATAAGACTTGGTGTCATAAGCTGGTTTACCTGGTTTTTGAATCATTATCATTTCCGCAACTTTCCATATTATTGGGACATATTTTTGCCTAAATGCTGCATTAATTAGTGAGGTCAACATGGTTATTCCTTTTCTCGGTAAGTTGGAAAGAATTTCTGTAGTGATTAAATCGTAGCAGGAGCTTTTTTCTTTTTGCAGTTCTTGATTTCTCTAGCAACTTCCCTTGGCGTGGTGTTCTTTATATTTAGATAGGAAAGGTTGGCTACTTCTTCGATTGGTGTTCTTAGATCGATTTCGTTTGGTGTGAATACCATTTCTAGATCAAAGCATACCATTTCTAGATGCTCAGTGAAATCATATTTCTTAATTTAATGGAAAAGTTATTTTTAAATTTTCTCATTGAAATCATATTTCTTAAATAAATTTATTAGAATTATGTTACTATCAGAATAGTGACATAATTCTTATAGTTTAGTTATAATAATTAAACAATATGATAATTTTGTCTATTCGTATATATATGAATACTTTTAAGAAAGGCTAATAATATCTGAGCAACATAGATTTTTAAATTTTTTCATATTTTTACAAAGATTTTTTCTCTGATTTTGTTTGTACATTTCCATATTTAATTCTATTTGGGTCTCATTTTGCTGATCCATTTGGGTCCGATTTTGTTGTTTTCTATATAAAAAATAAGACCTTGATCTTGACCCGATTGAAAAAACCACAGCTAATGTAGGCTTTAACTGTGCAATATAAAATTCAAAAAGCTGCCAATTTGGAAGAGTGCTTCATATACCCTTTTGATCTACTTAGGATTTAGTGAAAACGAAGAATTAAATAAAAATTATGATTTTTACAAAACTCCCAGTGTGGTACAATTTAAAATTACAATCAAGTTTTTATAAATAAGTACTTGAATTTGTAATATGTACTATATATGTATATGTACTAAATACTCGAAATGTAATATACATAATTATGTTTTTATTCTATAAATTTCGAACTTTTAGCCCCTGTAAAATGAAGGGGGTTGAAGGTACGTGTCTCAATTTTGTATAGAAGGTGTAGGTGTGTATTTTTGAGAAAATAATTTCTCATTTTTTCAATCCAGTCCCCCGCTGAGGTGCTGCAGCCTGTTTAATAGATATACCCCCTCACCCATATGGAAAGGGAAACGGGTGAAAATTTTGAATGATTTCGAAAGACACCAACCTATTATACCTAACTTACAAGATATAGGACCCTATCTGAAATGCGGCTTATTTTATAGTCATTTTAAATACCAAAAATTCAATTTTAATAGTCCCATAAAAATTCTTTCACCTGTAAAATGAAGGGGGGTAAAGGTACGAGGCTAATTTTTCTGCAGAATGTGTAACATATTATATTTACGAACATAATTTCTCGTTTTTTCAATTCATTTCCCCGCTCAAGGGGTGTAGCTTTTTTCATATATAAGCCCCCTCACCCACTTAAAGAATGTGGGGTGTAAATTTTTTATATGAAATCGAAAGGCACTTACCTGCTGCATCTATGTTAGAAGTAACAATGTTTTATATAAACTCAAACCGGTTCTATAGGCATTTCAAATTTCAAAATTTTTGTTTTAATATTACTATAAAATAGGGGGGCGAGGACCTAGGGCTCCAAATTTTTACAATCTTCCTTACATGGCGTCTATACATATATCTGTGAAACAATGTAAAGATCCGACTATATTTAGGGGTATTTTTTTGACGTGCACAAAATTGTGCATTTTCAACGCTCCGCTAGGGGGGGTTGCAGGGAAACGATTCAAAAAAGGATACCATACACATAAATTTACATCCTTACTTTATATATGTTGCAATTTTTGTACAAATCGCACGAGTGCTTATACTATCTCTAAGCGTTTAAAAAAGTGTATTTTTACTTTGCGTACGGCGTACGGCGTACGGCGGACACGGATTTTTTTTTTTGCTGATTCTGATTCCCTGACATCTAAAACGTCCAGAAAAATCAAAATCTCGAAAAAAAAATTTTCGGAATTTAGAGCGCGCCACAAAGCTTCATATATTTTCAATATATAGGATATAAGTTTTTAGCAAATTTCCAACCAAATTGGAATAAATGTGTATATTAGTTTCACTCTGTCTGTCCGTCCGTTTACACAAACTTCTACATCTATTAAGATAGAGTAATAAAATATGGACCATAGAGAGTAATAAAATAATAGGTCCAGTAGAACAAAATTTTCTTCTATCTCTTTTCCCCTCTGCGTTATTTCCCCTCCAAATTCGAAAATTGCCCATATTGAACATCTAATAACTTTTAAACCAATAAAAATTTTTGAGGTCTGTAAAAGCAATAAGATAGGAAAATCTTTTATCTTAATTGTGAAATTAACAAATTTTTTAAAATTTAATTCTTTGTTGTATAAAAATACCGTTATCTTCATACAACTTTTTTTAGTTTTTTTAACACCCTGTATTTCCCAAACTGCTTATTATGGAAGGCTGAAATTTATGTACCAAAGAGATATCTAAAAAATAACTAAAGTCTCTGAAGAACCGTTGTGGCCCTTTGAAAATCAAAAAATTACATTTTCAATTTACTTGTAAAATTATAACTTATATTTTTAAAAACAAATATTGAGAAAAGTTTCGAAAATCATATTTCTTTAAAGTGCATTAATTAATAAATTATAATCATGTGCCTCACACTTATAATTAATCAAAATGTTTAATCAGGTAAAATTTTGCAAAAAACGAACATTTTGCATAATTTATGGAACTCTATAAATGGAATATTGGATATTATTTCATATCACATTATATGTTCAATTAAAAGCAAAATCAGGGAAAACTTAAATGATAAGTTTATATATATATATTTTGTTGGAATAATAACCTTGGAAGGAGAAAAATTAATAAAATCGAACAAGGACCCATTTTTTACCTATATTTACCATATAATTTTTTATCGTTCCTATGTATAGTACATTGAAAATACTACTAAAAAATAATATACACGTATAGGAATTCCCATTGTTTTAGAATAGCTCATAGTTCTACATGAGGCGATTTTGAGGAAATGTGCTTTTGACGAGCCCGGGGTTTGTTTATTGTATTTTTATATTTAAATTTCACATTTATATATTTTTCTTTTTTTCTTATTTTTGGAAAAAAAAATTAAATATGCGATCGTAGTTTAATTTATACTGAATGAATGCATTTAAAAAAAATACCTTTGGAAATTTTTTTAAACATGCTATTAAGTTTTCCTATTTATAGTTTTTTAAACTTACTCGACAGAGTTTTAGCACATTCAACAAAAAAACTATTAAACCCCTCAAAAATTATAAATATTCTGAATATAGAAAACGAAAAAATTCTAAAATATTGAAATTTAAAATTTAAATGAAAATATTTGCATATAACTAAAACCTGTATAAGAAAATGCAAAAAAAAAATTATGTATATCAAAAATAAAGAAAGGATATAGAGAACATCGAGAGAAATATAGTTACAAAAATAATAGCGAATATAACAATTTACAATCGACGATCCTATTAGAAACTAGTGGAATTATTTTCTATATAACAATTTCAAATTAGTATTTTTTTGGCAAATTGTGGAAAAAGTTACTTTTTTAATTTGGCTCCTACAAACTTATTTTCTATTATTTTTAAAAATTTTGATAAGAAAATATTGGGAAAAAAGTAAGTTTAAAAATGACTTAATTTTATGAATTTATTTTTTTTAGTTTAGCTTATATTCCATATTAAAGTTTGAAAATATAATTGCTGTTAAATCAAAATTATGGTTTACCAGTGAAATCACTGAGTCTGTCGGAAAATATTTTTTGTACTGTGGTTTCACTGTGAAACCAGTAAGCCGGAAAGGGATAAAAGGCAGGTCTATTACTATCCAAAAACCAGATCAAAATCCGGTAATTACAGCTCAAGTTATCTTCTCCAGCGAAAAACCTTATCTTACTTTTTGGGCAAAGGCCTCTTAATTAATAATTATATAAAATCGGCACTATCGCCAATGAATAATAACAAAAAAAAATTTTTCATTTCTTAAATTCCTGAAAATTATTCGAATTCTAGAATATTCTAGAAAAAAATCTCAGATATTTTCTTCCCCTTCCGATTACGTCACAATCGCTAACGACCTAAATGTTATAATGCATATGCCTAAAAAACCAGATCAAAATCCGGTAATTAAGAATTGAAAAATGAGAAAATATTTTCAATTCTTAAATTAGTTCTGAAAATTATATTCAAATACGAATATGCATATACATAAAAAAAAATCTCATGTTTTCTTAGGGAGGGAAAATGGTAGTAATGCGCAACCTAGTTGATGGGTTTCCTGATACATCAACCAAGCCTCTTCTACTCAACGCCAAATCTCACCTTCATGAGGTCCCTCCTGTCAAGCTGAGCAATCCTAACGAAATAACTGGTATCCAACCCAGTTGGTGTAGTTTGGGTCAGCGAGCAAACGAGATTGGTGGAATCAAAATCCAGAAGCGTCTGTTCCACATTGGTGGAATCAAAATCCAGAAGCGTCTGTTCCTTATAAATGGTATTAATTCTGACAAGGTCTACTTTCCCTTACTATTGCTGACAGTGGCTAAAACTCAACAGGAAAATACATTGATGTGGTATTATTTGCTTGTTTATTACTTTTTAGTTGAATATTTCTTTAAGGGAAAGTATTTTTAAATACCATTACTCGTTTTTAAAGAACTTTTTTTTATTTATATTTTTTATTTTACACTTTTTAGTCGGTCAAATATTTATTAATTTGACCGACTAAAAAAATTTAAATACTTTGACAACTTGGGAATGATTTGTTTGAGCTCCTCATGGCCCACGATTTGGAATTCCACATGTGGCCGATGGTTTGGGCCTTCCATGGCCCCCGGTGCCCCACATGTTTTTTTGTATAATTGGCTCCACATGACCCAGGGTACTACTCGGACTACTCTTCAAGACCTTTCATTTGATGCCCCACATGATTTTTTGTATGATGGGGGCCCACATTACCCCGTTTTGGGCCCGAGATGACTAAAGGCGCCCTCCGGATTACTGCCCATTTATATGTATTGTTCGAGACCTTTCATTTGATACCCCACATGATTTTTGTATAATGGGGCCCAACATTGCCCCCGTTTTAGCCCCTACATGACTCACGGCGCCCCACGAAATACTCCCCATTGAGATGTACACTTCAAAACCTTTCATTTGATACCCCACATGATTTTTTGTATCACAGGGCCCAACATTGCCCCCGTTTTGGTTCCGACATGACCCACGGCGCCCCCCAGACTACCGCTCAATGAGATGTACTCGTCAAGACCTTTCATTTGATACCCCACATGATTTTTTCTATTATATGGCCTGGCATTGCCCCCGACATGACCCACGGCGCCCCGTGGGCTACCGCTCAATGAGATGTACTCGTCAAGACCTTTCATTTGATACCCCACATGATTTTTTGTATTATGGAGCCCCACATTGCCCCGATTTGAGCACGACATGACCCACGGCGCCCCCCGGACTACATTCCAATGAGATGTACTCGTCAAGACCTTTCATTTGATACCCCACATGGTTTTTTTGGTACATTCAAAAAATTAAACGCCCTAAATTTATATGGTACCAAGCATTTGATGACACGAGCTCAACTTCCAAATTTGAGCACAATCAGTCAAGCCGTTTAAGAGTTATGGCCAGGAGTTTAAGAGTTATGGCTCTATTCCAACTTACGTTCGACCACTCAGAAGACATCAAAAAAATATTTGAAATAAAGTATTTACACCACATGAAGGTGAAGATAGAATCCGTCAGAGCAAATAAACAGGTACCCCAATGCAAACGCTGCCAAAGCTATGGTTATACGACCAAATATTGCCAAAGAAATCCACGTTGCGTTAAATGTGCCGGAAATCACCTCCCAGCCAACTGTACCAAAAACAGGGATTCCCGCAATATGCTCAAATTGCGGTGAAGCTCACCCATTAAATTATAGAGCATGCGTAATTGCAAAAGAACTGCAAAAGCGAAGAAATGCATAAACGAATGACAAAAATAACAAAATTAGTACAAAACTAACCACAACACATAGTCAAATATCAGACACTACTACGTATGCACAAGCAGTTAAAAACAATGCAATTAGCTACGCCAAATTAGACAGTTCACTTGACACAACAGCACTACTAACAAATATATACACCATGGTTAGTAATCGCTCAGCACGTCTAGACAATCTAGAACTCAATGGTTCTATACCAAAAGCGCAAACAAGACCATCATGATCATTAAATCATTAAGAATTGTGACCTGGAACTCCAATGGAATTTCTAACAAGACAAGGGAACTGGAAGTATTCCTAGGAAGTAAACAATATTGACATCTGCCTATTATCAGAAACCCACTTGACTAACCAAATGTTTCTCTATGTAAAAGGCTATAAAACGTACTTGACAAACCACCCAGCCAACCAAGCAAAAGGAGGTAGTGCGGTGCTGATTAAAGAACACATCAAATATCACCAAGATCACGGTATATCGTGTGAAGAAATCCAACTGACAACTATAGTTATATACGCAACTCAGCAAAAACTCTCAGTAGGAGCAGCCTATTTCCCGCCAAAACATACATTACGAAAGGAAGAGTATTCTAACATCCTCAACTCTCTTGGTGATAGATTTGTATTGGGAGGTGATTTCAACGCTAAACATGTTGATTGGGGATCCAAACTATCGACAACAAAAGGAAGAAATCTTAAAGCTGCGCTGACAGAAGTAGGATGCATCAGTCACTCTACTGGTAAACCAACATACTGGCCCACTGATATAAATAAGTTACCAGACCTGTTGTACTTTTTCATCACCAAAAAGCTGTCGCCAAACTACATTAGCATCGCAGACAACTTTGACTTGAATTCGGACCACTCAGCTGTGATACTAAACCTCAATGACAATATAACAATAAAGACAACAAATCCTACACTTTCCAATGCAACGACAGATTGGGAAAGTTTTAAAATTGACTTAGAAAATAGCATCGACCTTAAAACTGATCTTTTGACTACCCAACAACTTGAAAACGAAGTGGAAAACTTCACAAAATGCATCCAAAATGCTGCATGGGCAAACACAAAAACGATGATAACCAGGAAATCAATTATTAATTACACTAAGCTCATCAAAGAACTTGTGAAAGAAAAACGTAAAGCATGATCCAAATGGCAAATCTCAAGAAACCCAGAAGACAAAAAGAAGCTAAATAAAAAGACGCAACTCCTGAAAAGAGAAATTATCAAATATAAAGAAGAAAATATGAATACTTACCTAGAAAACCTGACGGCCAACGAAAAAACGGACTACTCGCTTTGGAAAGCAACCAAACATCTAAACAAACCAATCTCACATAATCTCCCAGTCAAAAACAAGGATGGAACCTGGGCACGTGCCAGCAAAGAGAAAGCTTATGCCTTTGCAAAGCACTTAGCGGATGTATTTCAACCAAATGATAAAAACTTAACTCTACCTTCAGACGAAAACATATCATTGTTAGACTTAGATATAGAACCAGTAACTCCAAATGAAGTATCCAAAGAAATAAAGACTAGTTTTAAACAAAAGAAAAGCAGCCAGACATGATCGTATAACTCCAGAGATTTTAAATAATTTACCTAAAAAAGCCATAATCTTGCTCACACGACTAATTAACGCGTCGTTTTTCCTGGAATCTTGAAAGTGGCCGAGGTGGTAATGATACAAAAACCTGGTAAACCACCTAATGACGTAAAACCATATCGACCTATATCTTTGCTCCCAATTATATCAAAATTAACAGAAAAACTATTTTTGAGAAGGTTAAAACCAATAATTGACAGTAAAAAATTGACTACCAGTTCGGGTTTCGAGAGAAACACTCAACTATAGACCAAATACACCGACTTACACATGCTATAGAAAATGCTTTAGAAGACAAACAAATTTGCTCAGCCATATTCCTTGACGTAGCCCAGGCGTTCGACAAGGTGTGGCACGCTGGACTAATTTATAAATTAAAGAAAATTATACCTAGCCAGTATGTTGAATTTCTGACCTCATATTTAAAAAGTAGATTCTTCAGAATCAAACAAGAAAATGAATACTCCGAGCTGACGGAAGTAAATGCGGGAGTCCCACAAGGTAGTATTCTTGGACCTATGCTATACCTACTCTACACCAGTGACTTTAAGGCTCCAGAAGATGTAGTAATAGGTACCTTCGCTGACGACACTGCGATGTTAGTAACAGACAGAAATCTTCAAGATTCAACAAGAAAACTACAGGTAGCTAATGATTACTTTCAAGATTGGACGAATAAGTGGAACATAAAAATAAATGCTACAAAATCATCTCACATCAATTTTACATATATAAAAAAATCATCAATAACGAGACTCTTCAACTTAACAACAATACTGTACCATACGGCTCGACTGTAAAATACCTCGGCTTAACACTCGACGAAAAATTAAAATGGAAGGACCACATTAAAACTAAAATAACGCAACTAAATTTGAAGTACAGAAAGCTCTACTGGTTAATCGGTGGCAAGTCAAATTTGTCAATAAATAATAAAATATTAATTTACAATCAAATACTAAAGCCAATCTGGTTGTACGGCATCCAGCTATGGGGATGTGCCAGCAGAACCCACATTGAATCAATACAACGATTCCAAAATAAAGTGACCCGAAACATGGTTAGTGCCCCCTGGTATTCTCGTAACACCGACATCCACAGGGATCTAAAAATAAAAATGGTTGATGAAGAAATTACACAATTTGCAGTTAAGCACCGAAACAGATTATTAATCCATGACAACATAGAAGCTAGTAATCTCCTGGAGAACTCGATCACAAGTAGAAGACTCAAAAGGAAACGACCTTTGGACCGAACATAAAATAAATTCTCATAACTGTCAACCTAATATTTTGGCGTAAAAACCAAAATCACTTTTAAAACGTAGTCATAAGATTCAACAAATTAATACTGATGGTTGGTCCATTGAGACCAGTTTTAGTTTTCTCCAACTGACAAAGCAGTTTAAAAAAAAAAAATGTTTTCTTCCCCCTTACGTCACCATCGCTAGCAATTTAACAAAAAATTCTTTTTCAATTCTAAGATTCATTCAAAATTATTCAAATACGCATATAAAATTTTTTTTCTATATAAGTAGTAATAAGCCCCCCCTAGAAAATATTTGTTCTACGTTTGATAGGGAACATCCGAGTAACAGATGGTGATTAGCCCTAGTAGTACTAAATTTGAATGCGTGTAGGGTGTTAGAGAGAGAGGGCTATAGCAAAGCCGTATATAATATAAAGATATTCAAAATTTCAAAAAGACTTAAAAAACTGAAAACATTAGGACGCCAATATGAGTTCCCGTGGTGAATATAATATCTTTGTTATGAAAGTTGAAATAACGAGTTTGTTGATAAGACGTAGAAATTGTATAGAGACGACAGAAGGTACACACATATTTTTCGTGGTGAAGTTTAATAATATGCGCTCATTTATTTTCTGTATTCTATAATAAGGAAAAGGAATAAAGGAAGAAAAAATAGAGACAAAGGAAAAAATTTGTATGAGATAGAAAGGGTAAGGAAATATATGTATATTTCTGGTTATTTTGATCTATTTTAACAAAAATTTAGAAACTCATATTTGGAATTTTATATTTATTTTCAATTTTGTTCTGTAAAAAAATAATATTATGTAGGTACTTTATACGAAGCAAAAATTCTACCTGTTTTGGGTTTTTAAAACCAAAGGATTTTAAAGGATACAATACAAATTTCATTTATTTTTTCAAATTTCAATTTTGTATTTTTACTTCTTTTTGGTTAAAGATCAACGAACTTGCGATCGTAGTAAAATTTTATGAATGATTAATTTTATAGGAAATACAATAAGTTTTAGAGTAAATATCGATAGTTCATATGTATAGAAATATTTTAAGGTGTTCTGATTGGTTATAATTTAATTTGGGGGGTTTACCTGGACCTGTAGAAGATTAAACCTGTAAAAAATCTGTAGCCCGTGGCAGAGTAAATATCGATAGTTCATATGTATAGAAATATTTTAAGGTGTTCTGATTGGTTATAATTTAATGTTGGGGGGTTTACCTGGACCTGTAGAAGATTAAACCTGTAAAAAATCTGTAGCCCGTGGCAGAGTAAATATCGATAGCTCATGTGTATAACAAAACCACTGTAAATTCGCTATAATAAATATTGTTATGCTCAAGCGTATATGTATTATAATTGGAAGTCCCGCCTTTGTAAACAAAATAAAGTAACAGGAGTAATAGTCTCTCAATAATAATAATAATAATAATGTGTGATGATTAAAAGATAGCCTCATAAGTGTTTGTAAATATTATTTGTAAACAAACAAAGAATAACAAGAGCTATAGTTTCTCTTATTTAATAACACCATAATATAATATTGTTTTTATATTTAAATTATTAACAATTGATGGTATTGAGATCTGGTTTCATAGTGCTGATTGTAGTAAATGTCGTAATTTTCACAATTTGAATTGTAACGTAATGTTAAAGCAAATTAATGGTGATTATGGTACTCAAGCCTGTTGTAGTAGTTGCTTTAAAATACAAGAAGTTGACTCTTTTAAATATCTGGGTATTTTGTTGTCACAATCTCGCTGAAACTGGTAGCCCTTGGTTCACGAATTTGTGTTTCAACGCCCTAATTGTAGGGATGATCAAAAAAGACATAAAAAATCATCACCCATTATTATTGAGAGACTGGCAATCATTAATATGTATGTTTTGTCCAATATTACTATTTATATTCCTTTTATTTTTTTTTATTTTTAGTTAGCAACCATTGGTTACGTTTCCTTGGTGATCAACAGACATTTAAAACAATTATAGACCTACTGGGCGACAGATTCATACTGGGGGGCGACTTCAATGCAAAACACACTGACTGGGGTTCGAGACTCAAGTTAACAAGAGGTAGACAACTACGTAAAGCCATCATGGAGACAGGATGTCAGTTTATATCCGCAGGGGAACCAACGTACTGGCCTACAGACGGTGCAAAAAACCGGACCTACTGGACTTCTTTATTTTTAGAAAAGTTTCGGACAATTACATGACAATAGAAAATAACTATGACATGGAAGGAGACCACTCACCAGTAATTCTAAAACTGTACGAGAAAATAGTCAAGAAACAGAACCAACCAAAACTAGTTAATAGTACTACGAACTGGAATTCATTTAGTATCGAAATATAAAACAAAGTCGACTTAGAGACTATAATAAGTAATGAGGACCAACGAAAAAGAAGCTGAAAAATTCAATAAAATAATACAAGAAGCTGCTTGGAAAAACACAACTATAATGGGTAAACAAAATAAAAGCATAACATATCCTGAGGAAATAGTAAGTATAGTTAAACAAAAAAGGAAGGACAGAAGAAGATGACAAATAACAAGAGACCCAAAGACCCAATAGACAAAGCTAGGCAAACACCAAGAAGATAATAAAGTATTTCAACAAAAAATCATAACCGAATTGAATAAAATAAGCTCAATTACATCAGAAAAAATCACGGGTTTAGAAAACAAAGTTAAAATACTGGAAACAAAACTAGAAGAGCAAGCTAGTATTATCACAAACCAACAAGAAAAATTTCTAGAAATCCAAGAAAGAACTGCCAGGAAAAATAACTTTTTATTGTTCGGTTACAAAGAATCCCAATCTGAAGATTTGGTAAAAGCGATTATACATTTTGCTAACGCCAAACTGAAAATAAACATAAAAGAGTGTGAAATTAGCAAAATAACGAGAATTGGTAAAGTTAAAGAAAATAACTCAAGACCAATCTTAGTTACTTTGAACAATTTTATGAAAAAAGAACAAATAATCAAACAAAAGAATTTATTGGAAGGTTCCATATTTACAATAAAAAGCGATTTCACCAGAAACCAAAGAGAAAGTAGAGGTAGATTATTAGATGCTGCAAAATTGTTAGAAAAAGAAGGCAAAAAAGTAATAATCAAAAATAATAAGTTATTAGTGGATGGTGAAATAATAGATTTAACTACCTTAACTAAAAACGATAATCTAGAAGAAAAGGATAAATTAAAACGTGGTAGAGGGTCACCTGCAAATGACAATCTTTCAACAAAAAAAATATCAAAAAGAAGTATATCAAAAACTAGAACTTCATCATTAAATAGAGGACTTAAAACATCATCAAGTGGAGTAGTAAAAACAGTAAATCAAGATAATATCGATACAGCAAATGAAAGTTTAAAAAAAACTTAATAACAAAAAAGAATTAAAAAAAAAAAAAAAAAACAGACTAAACGGTACGACCAGGCAAAGAACAAGGACTACGAGTGATAAATAAATTTTAAAATTAGTAACATGAGGAAGGCAAGGGGAAACCACCTCATGGATTCAGTCCCTAGAAATACATCATTAATCAATAAAAGCAAATGTCAAAGCAATTTAAAAATCGGTACGTGGAATGTGAGAAGTCTACTGCAACCTGGTAAATTAAAAAACCTTGAAATGGAAAAAAAGCGCATGAATATTGACATTTTGGGAGTAAGCGAAGTGCATTGGAAGGGCAAAGGTGAGATAATTACTGATGAGAATGTGTTTATGTATTCAGGAGTTGTGGAGGATTCTCATCATAGGAAAGGAGTTGGCTTTCTAATTAGCAGGAAATTACAATCAACAATATCAAGCAAAACAATGTATAACGAAAGAATAATACATATCCAGTTAAGGTTGCAAAGAGGACATATTAATGTCATACAAGTATACGCACCAACAGCTGATAGTGATGAAGAATCTTGTGAAATATTTTATAAAAATTTAGAAGAAATTGTAGCAGCTGTTAAAAAAGAAGAACTATTATTAATTATAGGTGATTTCAACGCCAAGATTGGTAAAGGAACAGTTAAGAACGTAGTAGGGAATTTTGGTTTATGTGTTAGAAACAACAGAGGTAACAAGTTATTAAATTTTTGCATAGATAATAATATGGTGATAAGTAATACGTGGTTTGATTTACCCAAGAGAAGGTTGTACACTTGGAAGTCGCCAAAAGATAAAAATAATAGGGTAATAAGAAACTTTGATTATATTTTATGTAATTATAGGTTTAAAAATACAGTACAAAGTGTGAAAGCATTTCCGGGAGCGGATATACAATCAGACCATAATCCACTCATAGCAAAAATTGATTTTAAATTGAAAACACCGGAATAGAAAAACAATTATATAAAACTGAACACCCAAACTTTAGAAAATCATGAAATCAGGAACGAAATTAAATATAGTATGAACTTAAATCTAAAAGAGAGAGAATTTGATATAAAAATGGAAAATGATATAGATTTAAAATAGAAAAAATTTGAAGAACCACTATTAGAAGCAAAAACGAAAATGTCAGAACCGATTGCAAGTTGCACAAAAAATAGCTGGATGACGAACGAAATAATATTACTAATAAACGAAAGGAGGAATTATAAAGATACCGATAAACAGAAGTATAAAAACATCAACAAAATTATAAAAAACAAAATAAAACGTGCCAAATGTAATTACTGGGAAAAGCAATGCAAAGAATTAGAACATCTTGAAAAAATGAACAGCAGCGCAAAACTGCACCAAAAAGTTAAAAGAATGACTAACAAGAATAAGAAGAAACAATTTAGCTTACTGAAAAATAATGAAGGAAAAATTCTGATTTATCCAGAAGAAAGATTAAAGTGTTGGTCAGATTACATTAGTGAATTATTTGAGGATAATAGAGCGGAATTGGAAAGTAATTTAGAATATCTAGAGGATAATGGATTGGACATCATGGTAGAAGAAGTAAAAGTAGCATTAAAAAATTCAAAAGATGGTCTTGCCACAGGTCCGGACAAAATCCCAAACGAAATAATAAAGCTTCTAGACGATGATGCATTAGTAATACTAACCGAAATATTCAATAGAATGTACAGATCCGGTAAAATTCCTATGAAGTGGTTAAAATCGACATTTATTTTACTTCCTAAAAAGGCAAATGCGGCTGCTTGTGGTGACCACAGGACAATAAGTCTAATGAATCATGCTCTAAAAATTTTCCTAAAAATAGTGCATAACAGAATATACAGAAAATTAGAAGATGAAATAAGCGAGACGCAGTTCGGATTCAGAAATGCCTTAGGCACACGTGAAGCTTTATTTATGTTGAACATTATCCGTCAAAGATGTAACGAGGTAAATGTAAGTGTTCATTCATGTGCTATTGATTTTGAAAAAGCTTTCGACAATGTTAAACATGAAAAAATGTTAGAGATCCTGAAAAGAAAAAATATTGAAAGCAGAGATATAAAAATAATTAGCTATTTATACTGGAACCAGAAGGCAGAAATCCGTACTACTGGTGGTACATCTGGTGACATAGCGATTAAAAAATGGGTAAGGCAAGGCTGCATTTTGTCGCCAACTTTGTTTAATTTGTATGCTGAAAATATCTTTAATGAAGCACTAGAAAATGTGGAAGTGGGTTTAAAAATAAATGGTGAACTGGTAAATAATATTCGATTTGCAGACGACACAATGCTTTTAGCCGAAAATTGTAACGACTTACAGCTATTAGTGTCCAATGTGAACAAATTCTGTTTAAAATACGGCCTGAAAATAATTATTAAAAAAACCAAATACTTGGTGAAATCATTAAAAAAGAAAGACGTATAAAATATATAGGAACTTTTATTGAAGCAAGGAACAGTAACAAAACAGAAATTTGGTCCAGAATCGAACAGGCAAGAGCAGCTTTCAAAAACATGAACAATATTTTCTGCAAAAATGAAATTAACATCACGCTAAAGTTGAGATTAATGAAATGTTACATATGGTCTACTCTGTTGTACGGGTCCGAAGTTTGGACTCTACACAAAAATGAAATAAAAAACTAGAAGCATTTGAAATGTGGGTCTATAGAAGGATACTCAAAATCCCTTGGACTGACAGAGTTACCAACGTCGAAGTGTTAAACAGGATTGGTAAAACAACAGAAATAATAAATATCATCAAGAAAAGAAAGATTGGTTATTTAGGTCATATATTTCGCAACGAAAAATACCGTATTCTGCAGCTAGCACTCCAGGGTAAAATTCTAGGCACCAGAAGTAGAGGCAGAAAACCTTTGTCGTGGATGAGCAATCTGGAAGAATGGTGTAACTTACCCTCTCATATTATAATGTCTAAAGCTAGATCAAGGGAAGAAACGAGATTAATGATGTCCAACCTCCATAGTGGAGTGGAACCTTAAGAAGAAGATACTGAATAACAGAACTCGACAATTAAAAAGAGCCATACAAAAATTTAAAGAAGACTATCAACAAATACGTGAGTAATTTGACGGCTACTAAGGAGACCAAATTACTCACTATGGAAAGCAACTAAAAAAATAAGAAGACCAACTACACACATTGGACCAATTAAAAAGCGACATCGAATCAGTGGACCAACTCGAAAATTACATAAACGTAGAACTAGAAGATATTCCGGCAATAACTACAGATGAAACAGAACAGATAATTAAAAAAGCCATTAAAGCGGAGAAAGCTCCAGGATTTGACCTAGTAACAGGTGAAATCCTTCAGCACCTAACTCGAGTTGGACTTAGCAAGCTCACTCAGATCATCAATGCAGTATTTAAACTAAGGTGTGTTTAAACTAAAATATGGACAGTCGCTGAAATCGTCATGCTAAAAAAAACAGGTAAAGACTCAACAGAAACAAAGTCTTACAGACCAATCTCGCTTCTACCGACAATATCAAAGGTTTTCGAAAAACTATTGTTGAAAATGAGAACGGCAACTCTGAATCTGTCAAGTTGGAAAAATTAATAGCTCTGTGAACTCTTTTTAAAAAATTGTAAAATTGTTGAAAAAATTTAGAAAATAAAGGATCAATATATATAAAAAAAATAATTAAATTGCGCCTTAATAAGGATAAGTTGAAATATTTAGTAATTATAGTTTTATCACAATATAATTGTTTTTTGAAAATTTTTAGTACAATCTAACCACAAATATCATATAAAAAAAAACTATTATCAAAATATTAATTAGTTGATTATCATAAATAATGGATAATCCTGCAACATCTGCTGATATTGCAAATTTAATTAAAGTCTTCAAGGAAGAAATACAAAGTGTTAAATCCGAAGTAAATAATTTAGTTGCGGAAGTTAAAGAAATCAAAGCAGCGATAAAAGAGACTTTGGACATTATTATAGATAATCAGAACAAAATCAAAGAAAATAATATTTTGAAAGATAGAGTAGATTTCACTACAAGCAATATACATTAGCGGCCTTCTTAGATATTGAGGGTGCTTTCAATAACGTTCATAACGCAGCCATTATAGAATCGCTGGCTAAGTTAGGAGTAGAAGCGAAACTAGCTCTGTGGCCTACGTGCGAACCCAGCTAAGACTGAGCTCATGCTCTTCACCACAAAAACCAAAATCCCAACCTTTACTCGTCCAAGACTGGATGGTGTCGAATTGCAGCTTTCCCCTAGTGTCAAGTATCTAGGTGTGATACTTGACACTAAGTTAAGCTGGAAACTTAACGTTGAAGCGAGAGCAAAGAAAGCGTACGTAGCTCTCTACTCGTGCAAAAAGAAGTTAGGTAAAAAATGGGGATTAAAGCCAAGAATGGTTTTATGGATGTACAAGCCATAGTTCGTCCTATCCTCACGTACGGGTCAGTTGTATGGTGGCATGCACTCTCTAAGGAGTACAACCGTACCAAGCTAGGTAGGGTCCAAAGAGGAGCGTTAGATGTAATCCTCCACCTCCTTCCAGCGGACCTCCATATAAAATACTCATCCACATGCAGCGCAATAAGGCTCAAAGAAATCGGGCAGTGGGCAGAAAAACCATATGGACACTGCAGCATTCTTGACACGATAAACAGGAATCTGAGCAGAGTCCCTACGGACTACACTATCCCCAAACTAGAGTTGAACAAGAAGTTCAAAACAAAAATTCCAACCAGAAGAGAGTGGAAAGACTTAAGCCTATTAGGAGAAATGGACACGGTCCTCTACACAGACGGTTCAAAGATGGACTGCGGTGTAGATGCCGGGATTTTCTCAGAAACAAACGCAATATCCCTAAAATTCAGACTCCCCAACAGATCCACCGTCTTCCAGGCGTCCCTAAAATTCAGACCAAGAAAACTTGGCCGTCCTACAACCAAACCAAAACCAATAGTCTTTTAAAACTCTCCCGTAGGCACATAGCTAGAGCGACGGCTGTCTACACCGGTCATTGGCCGATTGGAGAGCACGCAGCCAGAATGGGCATCCCGTGTCGAAACAGAAAAAAATTATTTTATATTCTCAGGAACGGAGCCAGATGATCACCACAGAAAAGGGGAAGGATTCCTAATAAACAAGCAGTTAAAAAAAAAATTTCGAGTGTGATCATGATCTCTGAACGTATAATGTTGATTCAAATGAGAACAAAAAATAACTTTTTAAATTTAGTCCAGATTTATGCTCCTACTAAAGACAGTGATGATAATGAAGCTGATGAATTTTATAACAAGATAGAGGATTTATTATCAAGCATTAAAAAAAAGGAAATGATTATGATTCTAGGCGATTTTAATGCAAAAGTGGGCAACGGGTCAGTCAACAATGTAGTAGGTCAATATGGATTAGGAAAGAGAAATGCAAGAGGAAGTAAGTTAGTTAATTTTTGTATAGATAATGGTCTCGCGATAATGAATACATGGTTTCAACTCCCAAAACGCAGATTATATACATGAACTTCGCCAAAAGATTCTAAGAACAAGGTAATTCGAAATCAGATTGATTATATTTTATAAATTTTGGGGCTTATTGACTATTGGAAATTACATTTAAAAATTAACATTTTATATATTTTAGTAATCAGCGCCTCTAGCGGTAGAAATGTGAAATACGGTTACTGAAATTTTAAAATTCTATCAATTACATCTGGTTCTCAATAAATCAAGCTTTCTATCGGTGGGTCTAAATAACTGCTTTTTATTGTTTACATCGGACAGACGGACGGACAGAAAAGCGTTAACATAAGGGATTTTTTTTTAAAAAAAAAGCCCTAAAAAGGGTCAAGAAATAACCACAGCAATAAACCATCGTAAAATAAAAACAACAACAAAGGCACATAGGAATAATATTCTCAACTTAGTAGAAAACAATTTGAAACTATATGTTCATTTACTCAAAATAATGTATGTTGCCGATCATTTTGTTTGTGCATATTTTTAAATTGTTATACACACCATGTATAGTATAACCATTGTTTATATATCTTATAGTTGTCCAATCAAGGCATTTTTTGAGTTGTTGCGCCGAGATTAGAAAATTATAGAGGCAGCACCATCGATTAGTATTGGGTTGAAAACTCTGCTATCGATATCACACATGTCCTTCCAAAAGAGCTTTAGAACATTTACTGTGTAAATCAATATCAAATTAAATTTTGAATTTAAAAATTTTTTTTTCTTTTATCGTCACTTAAATAATATATTATTTTTACATATTTGGAAAGGGTATTAATTTATCTATACAAAAGTAGAAGGTAGTATCAAAGAATATATAATAATAAAGAACTCGCATGTAGAACAAATGCGAATTTTTCAATTTCTGTTCGTGGGTCATAACATTGGAACCCGCTCTCTCATTATATGCTATACATATTATTCTGAAATCTCTTTAAAAATATTGTGTGACTCAAAATAACAAAAGATATTCATGCGAGAATTAACGCCTTTCAAATTGGGGCAATATTAAGTGAATTAATCGCTATTTGGCCATAATTCCTGTGGCGGCAATTCATCGCCCCAAATTTGTAATTATATAGTAAAAAAAAATAGATTTCAGGGATGTACAGGTGCAGGGTTTTGCTTGAAATGCATACATATATTGACGTATAAATAATTAAATTTTTTGTAATGTTATGCAGGGCTTTGGAGCCGGGAGCCGAACCGGAGCCGGAGCTGCCCGGAGTTGGTGTTTTTACAACGAGCGGAGCTGGAGCTTGGTGGAGCTGGAGGCAGGAAATATTTGGCTCCAACTTTTTTTCATATTCTACACCGGTCATTGGCCGATTTCTACACCGGTCATTGGCCGAAATTGACAAATTGCAAGTTTTTCCCACGGAATTTTCAATTTTCGATTTTTTTTTAATTCTAAATAGAAATTGTTCTTGAAATTCCAATTTTTTCTCACGCAATTGTTCTTAAAAATTGACAAATTGCAAGTTTTTCCCACGGAATTTTCAATTTTCGATTTTTTTTTTAATTCTAAATAGAAATTGTTCTTGGAATTCCAATTTTTTCTCACGCAATTGTTCTTAAAAATTAAACTATTTTGTTTTCTCACGGAATTTTCGATTTTTTTTTTAAATTCTAAATAAAAATTGACAAATTGCAAGTTTTTCCCACGGAATTTTCTATTTTGGATTTAGATCTTAGAATATTCTTCTTTACGTTTAAATAGTAGCATTTGCAGACGGTATTTGAATTATTATTATTCTTACGTCCATTGTGGGCAATTCGCTGCGGTGAATTATTATTATTATTAAAGTGTTTATTTTGAAAGTATTGAAAGTAAAAGTGAGAGTCAAGTGAATTTATTATAAAAATATCAACAGGTAAGGCATCTTATCAAATTTAATTATATTATATTATGCTAAACCATTCTATGCCCCGCCATGAATATCACCATAATGATAATGGAACAATTTAAAGGTATTAAATAATTATAAAGTAAATATAAATATAATTTAAATATATGGAATATGAGTAATAAAAATAAAATTATAAAAAACATCTTGAAATACTTTTTATGTATATCTGAATTCGTTAAATTATTTTAATTATACCTTTCAATTGTTTTATTAATGTTATTCTATTTGCTAAATTATTTAGTTAAATTATTTTAATTATACCGTTTGGTAAAATTTTTCCATTATGGTGTTATTAAAGGGGGGACTATATTATAGTATGTATATTATTATTATACCAATTAATTTTGTTTCCCATAGTTTTAATCACAATGGCTTCAATATCAAACAATCCTGAGACCCCAATGGGTCTAGACAAGTATTTTTCAATTGATAAAAATACAAAACTGGCTACATGTAAGATTACACAAAAGATACACAGTGAAGTAATTCTATGCGGAATGCAAATAAAAAATGCGAAGGTCTACAATATGAAACGTCATTTGGAAAGATCACATCCATCAGAATATAAAATTTTGGAATCCGAAACGAGACTTTTGACTAAAAGAATATCTTCTGAATCGTCTTCATCACATTCACACGATTACCAAGCTAAAAAAAAAAACCAGTCTGTTTTAGCGTTCAGTAGAAGCAAAGTCACAATTCAAGCTACTGTTAATACTTTTAAGATGGGAATTATTAAAATGATAGTGACTGACGGAGTTTCGTTGAAAACGTTTGCGGGTGAAGGATTTCAGTTAGTTACTGGCGAATTAGGTAAAAAACTTGGATTCAATACTGGGTATGAATCTGTCCGTAAAATAGTAAACCAATTCGCTGAAAAAAAGAAGGATGAAATAAAGGAAACCTTGTTACAGAAATTTATTTATATAAAAATGGATGCCGCGACTCGACACCAAAAGAATTATTTAGGCATAAATATTCAATATTATGATGCCGGAAAAATTCAAATTAAAACTTTGGCACTGATAGATACAGAAGGACAACACAATTCAGCTGCTGTCAGAAATATGGTGGAGAATACTTTATGCAGATTTGGTATCAGCAAAGATCAAATATTAAGTGCAAGTGTAGACAACGCGGCCAATATGACTCATGCAATCACACTTTTAAACGAAAATTCGGATGATGAAAATATTCGAGATGAAGAAGAAGAGTATATACTAAATGATGCGAACGCGGAAGAAAACGCAGCATCTTGGGAAGAAAATCCGAACCTTGTTCTCCCGGAATGGTGTCAACAATTGTCCACCGACATTGAGCTCATGCGCTGTGTTATTCACACATTGCAGCTAGCTATTCGAGACGCTCTAAAAAAAACATACATTGCCCAACTTTTGGGAAAAGTCCGGTATGTTGTGAAGAAACTAAGAAATTCACATACTATTTGTTTAGCGAAAAAGCAATACAAGGTCGTTCCAATTTTGGATAATGAGACACGCTGGGGTTCTACATTCCGTATGATTGAGCGACTATTACTTTTGCGTCCATTGTGTGAACAATTCGCTGCGGTTGATCCGATATTTTTTTTACGCCCCGAAATATGGGAGGAGTTGAGTCGTCTTAAAGATTTATTAAAAAAGCCATATGATGTGACAGTTAAACTTCAAGGAATCAATGTCACTCCAGGAGAGTTCTTAAAAGAATGGTTTAAATTAAAAACTGACCTAGAGAAGAATCAAGGACCAATTGCGGAAGATATCATGAAATCGATGCAGAAACGAGAGGAAAAGCTTTTCGATAACGATATATTTCTAGCTACAATTTATGTTGATGCTAGGTATAGAATTTTACTATAAGTGGACCAGATCATAAGAGCAAAAGAGAAACAGTCTGCGCCAAATGTGCGGGAAATCACCTTACAACAAATTGCCCAAAAAACAGAGACGTTCCTGCAAAATGTGCCAACTGTGCAGAAGCTCACCCTGCCAACTATAGGGGATGTTTAATAGCCAAGGAGCTCCAAAAAAGAAGATACGAAGTAAACAACTTAAAAAAAGAATCAAATAACGAATTCATAAATACCAATACACGCATATCTAGCACATCAAAAAATATCACATATGCCCAAGCAGTGAATATGAACACACAAAAAGATAATCCAAACACACAACATAAATTTAACCATGAAAAACTACTCTCAGATATCTTTGAAGTAGTAAATAAATTATCGTATAGAATGGACAAACTGGAAAGCTTCTTCCCGAGTACGAGCGTCAAATCGTCATCATAGTACACAAAAATAATCTAAAAATAACAACATGGAACGCAAATGGTGTAATTAACAAAATACATGAATTGGAAATATTTCTTAATATGTATAAAATAGATATATGTTTATTGTCCGAAACACACATGACAGACCAAATGTACCTAAAAATAAAAGGATATTATACTTACCACACAAACCATCCGAATAACCAAGCCAAAGGCGGTAGTGCTATACTCATAAAAGAAAATATAAACCATCATGCAGAAAATTGTATTAAAAAAGAAGAATGTCAGCTTACCGTTATTGCTGTTACGTCCAATCAACAAAAACTTGTAGTAGGTGCAGCATACTTCCCTCCTAAACATAATTTGAAAAGACACGAATATATAAATATTTTGAACAGCCTAGGTGATAGATACATCTTAGGTGGTGATTTCAATGCTAAACATGTTGATTGGGGTTCCAGACTCTCTACTACAAAAGGAAAAGAACTTAAAGCAGCAATAATAGCAGGCGGAAGCAACTATCACGCAACTGGACGACCAACATACTGGCCTACAGATGTAAATAAAATTCCGGACTTACTAGATTTTTTCATTTCTAAAAAAGTGTCACCACAAACAATCACTATAGAAGACAACTATGATCTAAATTCAGATCACTCGGCGGTCATACTTTCGATTAGTGCAAAAACGGTAATAAAATCATCTAAACCGACACTTACAAACTTTACAACTGATTGGACCAATTTCAAAGTAGAACTTGACAATAATATTGATCTAAAAGTTAAACTAAAAACGAAAGATCAATTAGAAAAAGAAGCTGAAAAATTTACTAGAACAATTCAACAAGCTGCATGGAACAACACCAAAATATGCATAGCGTTGTTTGTCGTTAAACTAACGACAAACAACTATCCTAGATCGATTAGGGAAATAGTAAAAAAAAGAGAAAATTGAGAAAAAAATGGCAACATTCACGAGATCCTACAGACAAAAATTTACTTAACAATATAACAAAAAAATTAAAGCAAGAAATATTGAATTTTAAAGAACATAATATGACTACATACCTAGAAAATTTAACATCTGATAAAAAAACTAACTATTCGCTGTGGAAAGCAACAAAAAACATAAATAAACAAGTTATAATGCTTCATAAACCAGGTAAACCACCAAATGATGTAAGTTCGTACCGACCGATATCGTTACTTCCCATCATATCCAAAGTAGCGGAAAAACTATTTCTAAAAAACATCAAGCCGATCCTGGAAAGTAAGAATGTCATCCCAGATTACCAATTTGGCTTTAGAGAATGCCATTCAACAACCGACCAGATACATCGTATTACAAATACAATAGAGCAAGCTTTAGAAGGCAAACAAATATGTTCAGCGGTGTTCTTAGATATCGCCCAGGCATTCGATAAAGTGTGGCACGACGGCCTCATCTATAAACTTAAAAATATTCTTCCTATTCAATATGTAGAGTTCTTAACATCTTACCTGAAAGGCAGATATGTCCGTGTGAAACAAGATGAAGAGTACTCTGAACTATTCGAAATAAAAGCTGGAGTTCCAATAGGTAGCATATTGGGACCCATGTTGTACCTTCTGTACACGAGCGATCTTCCTACACCTATAGATGTTCAAGTTGCAACTTTCGCAGACGATACTGCCTTGCTGGCTACAGACGCTGATGAAACGACATGTAATAGGAAACTCCAAAATGCAAATAATAAAATACAGGAATGGTCAGATAAATGGTTATTAAAAATAAATGAGTTAAAGTCAACACATATTAACTTCACCAACAAAATAATTAACAACATACCGATAACATTAAATAACAAAATCATACCACTAAATACAACAGTGAAATACCTAGGTATGACAATGGACACAAAGCTAAAATGGAACGAACACGTAAAAATTAAACTTATAGAATTAAAAATAAAATATAGTAAAGTATATTGGCTCATTGGAAGAAAATCAAAACTGTCGCTAATAAACAAGATTCTAATATACAACCAAATAATAAAACCAATTTGGCTATATGGTATAAAACTTTGGGGTTGTGCCAGTAGTTGTCATATAGCAAAAGTTCAAAGATTCCAAAATAAAGTACTGCGTAACATGGTTAATGCACCATGGTATGTAAGAAATAACGATCTGCATAGAGACTTAAACGTTGCAACAGTCGAAGACGAAATTAAACGATTTGCCATAAAACATCAATATAGGATCTCAAATCATATCAACAATGAAATACTAATTCTACAAGATACAGAAAATCAAGTCAGACGATTAAAACGTCAGATTTGACAATTTAAAACAAAGCTACGAATATACAATATACATACATATTCGAAACATTTAAAAGTTAGAAAAACGTTTTAAGGATCCACTGGGAGAATTAAAATTCTTAAAAATTAGTTTTTAAGATTACAAAATAAAACTGATGGTTGGCTATCTGGGCCAGTTTTAGTTGAATTAAAAAGATTAAAAAAAAAAAAAAAATATATATATAAAAAGATATATAAAGGTATATATGAATATATTTAACGAACATTTATATATACATATATTCATATATATACTATAAACTATAGTTTTGGGTGGTATTCGCATGATTGTATTGTATAATTTTAATAAAAAGTTTTGGTGGTATTCGTACATTTGAAAATATTCTAATTCATAAATAAATTCTAATTTTAATTTTTTAGCAAAAAGAAATGTAGTTTCTTATATATTAAGAAACAGTACAGTCGTATGGGTTATCTGGTAATATCGATTAAAAAATGTATGGATTATTTTTTTCAGACTAAATTAGAAGTCACAAAGAACATTTTTAAAAATATTTTATTCATCTATTAGTTATAATCAACATTTAATATTCTATAATTATAGAAAAAAACCTCAAAATCAATTGAATTTAATTTGAAAATTTATTAATTTAATTTAGAAAAGATTAAAATATTTTTAATAATGTGTTTGTGTTGAAAAATTTCTAATTTATTCCAGAAAAAAAATACATGAATTTTTTTAATCGATATTACCAAAATCCCCAAACGCCTGTACTATTCTTATAATATAGAGCAGAAACTATATTTCTTTTTGCTAAAAAATTATAAATGAATTAAGCGCGGCGCAGAATGTGAGCGTTAACTTACGATTGTACCTTTAAAAATTTTATTGTTAAATATATAAGGTAAACGGACCATTAGTGGAAGGTCGGATATATAGTGGAGATATTAGATCTTTTCTTAAAAAAATAAGAAAACTAAGTAGGATAATTCTAATTTTAAGTTGATATTATTACGAAAATATATTAACAATGCAAAGTATTATGCTCCAGATCTACGTAACCCTTGAAATCTTTTGTAAAATTCATTTTACTTCGACAAGTCGTGCCTTCAATTTTTTTGGTGAAAAAAAAATGAATTTGCTTAGTAAAATTTTAAGCAAAAGCGAAAATTATATTTTGCTTTTCCAGCGATTTAGTATATACAATTTAAGTAAATACATTCTTTATATAATCAAATTACGTTAAAAATGAATAAAAACTAATATTTCATTAAAAAATTATTTTAATTAATTAAAAATATGAATTTCCACTATAGGTACAATAAAAATATACTATGTATCAGTAGTGGAGATATATCTCCATTATTGACACACTCGCTATATTTTTTAAAATTAATAATTATTTATTAAAATTAAAGAAACAACTAAATCTAAATCAAGAATAATGTTTGTAAATATTATATATTTGATTAGACCAGAAGTGGAAATATACTTTATTAATGTAAAAGTGCTCAAAATATTATTTAAGTTCAATGAATAAATTTACTTCCACTTTTGGTACAAAGTTTTTCCACCACTATAAATTATGTTAAGATACATTCCACTAAAAGAACATATGTCTCCATTATTAGGTGCATTTATAATAATGTCGCCAAATAATGAAAAAAAGTAAAAAATATTAGAAAATATAATCTAAATACCAGAAAAAGACTGATTTGCAGAAACATATTTAGTAGAGTGGATATTCCAGATACAGTTCTGAAACAGGCTTTGACAAAAAAGGAGACAATTTTTGTTTATTCTTATGTGGCAAATGATGAGAAATAATATTTAACTACACTTTTTACTGACAATGCAAAATTTAACACTTCCTGCTCCTATGATTATAATTCAGTACAAACGTATACCATTGTTAATAGCTCAATCATTGGTTTATTGGGAGAAGTGAATCAGGATGGATAGGCTGGTGAAAAATTTAGCCAATTCATTTTATCATGGATTGTTTCCATTAAAATCCATTACTTATCGAACTTTTTCTTGATGGTCATGCATCGCATTTAACTTTGACACATCAGTTTTGCAAAGAGAAACAAATAATTTTAATCGCATTATTACCAAATTCGACACACTTAATACAAGTATTATTTTTCTTAATAGTACATATTATTATTTTTTAAGGACATATGCTCTCTCCACTATACGGACATGTGCTATCTCCACTATACAGTCACTAGGAAAAAAGTGTATCTCCATTACTGGAACACACGACTTACTATCTTTATGAAGCTATATTTTAAATATCTTTTAATATATCTTGTATTTAGATCTAAAATATTAAAGTCAATTTAATATTAGTTTATAATATTTTTTCTTTACTAAATTAAGCTGCAAAGTCTTAACACCGTAATTATATCTCCACTAATGGTCCGTTACACTGATCACGAATTACTTGTTGGTCAAATACAACTAAGGCCATCAAAAATATATGGGCAAACAACACAGAAACGAAGAACATTTAACTTAGATGGACTGCAAAATCCGGACATGCTCTCTACATTTCGTAGCAAACTAAGAGAAACATCGATAAGCAACAACGACTGGAACCATATTCTGGATAAATTCAGAGACATAGCCACTGAAACGATTGTGTTAAGTGACATAGCACGAGAAATAAAACGAATCCTTTTTCTCAGTTACATTAACAATATAAGTCGAAGGATTCTGCCCTCTCACGAGAAGAGAGAGAGCAGCCAGTAACCGTGGTGAGGAGATGTGAATTAATTGGTATTCTAGTCGAAATCACTGAAAGGTGCGGTTGCTGGTTAGTTCGCGGCACATTTTAGTTTAAATATTAATTATTAAAATAGATATATATTTAAATTCAGTTTTAGTTCAGTTCAGTAAATCGTCGTTTAATAATTGGATTTAGAAACAATAATCACAAACCATGGATCTGGGACGCAACCTGGCGGAAAATAACAGAAAGAGGAATTATAAAATGTTCAATGCTTCAAAACAACACAGAAGAGCTACGTCGACAATATAACGAAGCAAACAAAGAAATCAAAAAGATGACGCGTAAAGACAAAAGAAACTACTCAAACAACATAATATAAGAAGCTGAAAGGGCAGCAGCTACAAATAATACAAGACAAGTGTACCAAAATATTAAGAAAATTACTGGCAATAAAACAATGAACATCCCTCCACTAAGAAATGCACATGGTGAAACTCTTACTTCAAAACAGGAGCAACTAGAGAGATGGAGGGAATACTTCAACGATAACGAAGAAGCCAGTGAAACCATTGAAATAAGTGAGGAAGTTACACTATCGGCTGCCCAAATAAGTATAAACCCACCGACTGAACGAGAAATTAAACAAACGATAAAAAATATGAAGAACAACAAAGCTCCAGGTGCAGATGGATTGCCAGCAGAACTGCTAAAAGATGTATCAACAGCGGCGTCCATCCTAGCACCTCGCATACATCAGATGTGGACATCTGAAGAAACTCCAGCCACATGGAAAGAAGGACTAATAGTAACAATACCCAAAAAATCAGCAGATCTAAGAGAATGCTAGAATTGGCGTGGAGTCACACTTCTCAACACTATAACGAAAATCATCGCTCTTATCATCCTCAATCGGATATCGCCCACAATAAATAGTAAACTGCGGAAAGAACAAGCAGGATTTAGACCAGGTAGATCATGTGTTGACCACATTAACACTATAAGGATCATCACCGAGCAATCCAAAGAATGGAACTCACCACTCTACCTACTATTCGTGGACTTCGAGCGAGCATTCGACCGATTAAACAGAGATGCTATTTGGAGAGCTTTACGAAGAAGAGGAATTCCACAACAAATAATAAATATAATCAAGTCGCTATATAATAACTCCACCTGCAGAGTATTGTTCAAAGGAGAACTTAGCCAATAAATACATATAGCAAGAGGTGTAAGACAAGGATGTGTACTCTCTCCACTATTGTTCCTCATAGTGTTAGATGATGTCATGAAAGAAGTATCCAGAAGAACAAGCGGCCTACAATGGACCTTAACTGGAAAGTTAGGAGATCTGGATTACGCAGACGACATCTGTCTAATGACGCACTCATACCGGGATATCCAACAGAAACTATCAACCCTAAGAGAAAAAGCAGAAAACATAGGACTAAAAATAAACATGAGTAAAACAAAAGTTATACGCGCCAATACAAACAACACAACGTCAATAATACTTGAAAATTCAACAATATAAGTCAAAGAATTCTGCTACCTGGGAAGCATGATAACAGAAAATGGCGGCGCAGAAAAGGACATCATGCAACGAATAACTAAGGCTAGACAGGCATTCGGATCACTACGAAAAATATGGAACTCACTATATCTCAGTAGAATCTATAAACTACGAATATATAATGCCTGTGTAAAATCAGTGCTTCTGTACGGCTGCGAAACTTGGAAGTATACAACAGCAGATTCATCAAAACTCCAAGTATTCAGCAATAAGTGCTTAAGACGAATCCTGAAAATATTCTGGCCAACAAGGATATCCAACGAAGAATTATGGCGAAGAACACATCAAGAAAAAATAGAAGTGGAGATAAAAAGAAAATGGAGGTGGATTGGCCATACATTAAGAAAACATCCAACGGACATCACTCGTATGGCACTCGAATGGAATCCACAAGGACACCGCAATGTTGGAAGACCATCTACAACATGGGGTAGAACTGTTAGAAGTGAATTACAGAAAATCGGAAAGAACTGGGAAGACACGAAGCGAACTGCGAGAGCTCGAACATCCTGGAAAAATCTAGTAGACGCCCTATGTTCCACGTAAAAGGAATAACAAGGAGAAAAAAAAAATGGTCCGTTTACCTTATCAAATAGATTACAAAAAATTTTGCGCATAAAATTATTTTGATATATATTAATAAATTTTTCTGTTTGGCATTGAATTTTGTTTGGCTTTAGCTTTTATGCTAGATAAAAAAACAGTTACATAAAGTTTGCGCTCACATTCTTTGCCGTGCTTTATTCATAAATAATTCTAATTTTCAATTTTTCCCAAAATAAATAGTTTTTTAAATGAACTGAATACCACCAAAACTATTAAATGAATACCACCAAAACTATTTATTACACAATAAACAAACTTTTGTCTAAGTAGAAGAAACAAAAGAGGTGGGAAGCTAGTTGAATTTTGCATTGATCACGATATGGTAATAGAAAATACTGGTTTGATCAGCCAGCATGAAGATACACATGGATCTATCCCAAGGATAAGAATAGCAGGGTCATTCGAAATCAAATTGATTACATGTTATTAGTCACCGATTTAGAAATTCAATTAAATCAATCGAAACGTATCCAGAAGCAGACATGGAACAAGACCATGTATTATTAGCAGGCAGAGTTAGAATAGTATTAAACAAGATCGAAAATAGGAAAATAAAAAATAAAATAGATTTTTCCATTTTAGAATCTCAAGAAAATAGAACATCAATCTAAACAACAAGCTGCAAGCAGTCGAAACCGATATTAAAGAATCAGCGGATATTGAAAAAAAGTGGAAATTATTTAATGACCCATTTACGGAAGTAATCCATCAACTAAAAAAAGGAAATAGAAGAGTAATTATGAAAAATGCATGGATGACTAACGAAATACTGATACTAATGCTAGAGCGTAAAAATTGCAAAAACACCAGCAATGACGGAAACAAAAAGCTACAAAAAAAATTAAAGAAAAGATACGCAAAGCATACTGGGTAAAACAATGTCAAGAAATGGAAGATTTAGATAAAGGCAATAACTCTTTCAGAAAATAATAAAAACGATAACAAAATCGAAAAACAACAAAAAAGTGAAAAAGGGCATACTGAAGGATGACAACAATCACATTATTTCTTACCCAGAGAACAGAATTAAACACTAGGAAAAGTACATAGATCTTTTTGATGGCCAAAGAAAGGAAACATTAATCAACGAAAATGCAACTGGTCCAAGTATTTTAGAAGGTGAAGTAGCAACTGTTATTACAAATGCAAAAAATAAATTAGCTACGCTTCCAGCGGGGCAAATTGAAATTTGTATCGTAATTGGAAATTGTAGCATCGTATTCTAATCTAATTACATTTCCAACGAGTAGTCACAACTCATTTTTGGTGCGCATTTACTAATTAAACTTTAAGTTTTTATTTGTAATTTACTGCCCTCTAGCCGCAAAAAATCAGATTATGAAAATGTCAGATTGATTTTAGTTTAGATTAGCTTTCCTGCGCTTTATGTGTAATTATGTGTAATCTGGGTGTGTAATTAAAATTGGCGATGACGTATACAAACGCGCTTAACTGGTTAAAATGCACTGCCCGAAACAATTCATCTTAGATTCCACTGTTCTATAATATTTTTATGTTATATATATATTTGGCCTTTTGCCAGTATAATATATATATTAAATATTATATGGATGCGAATCGAGTATTTGCCAGTATAATATATATATTAAATATTATATGGATGCGAATCGATAATCTTAGTACAATTAAACTTCAGATTTATTGGTTTAAGAAAGACTATTTGTTTATTTATTCCAAGCTTATAAGTTATTAGTTAGCTTCGTACACAACTTTCTGTTCTGAAAGCTGTTTAACTCAAGCTGAATAAACTTCGACTCTCTGAATTCCCCAAAAACTCAAAGTATTTATACGCAAATATTAATTTGCCGGCCTTTGTTTACATAAAAATGTAAACGAACTTTGTTTTATTAATAACATAATTAATTTATGATTGAGTAATTGCACTCAATATTAATTATTATTAATTGTTTGTTTTCATACCCAAAATTGCATAGTCGGCAAAATTGCGCACTAATCATTATTAAATTATTGACACAATTTAATAACACAAATTTAACTAGAACAATATTTTATATTTGAATAAATATTGTTCTTGTTACTCAATGCGAAAAGCAAATATTTTATGGTACAAACAATCAATTATTATTTATTACAAAGACACTACACTACATATTGCAATCTTGATATAAGTGTAAACTACACTTTTACATGATATTGTTTTATTTTTCTAACAAGTTTTTAAGTTTTTACTTAAATTTTCATATTTTCTTTTCACCCGACGTATATGTACGTCAAACGCACCATAGAAGCACTTCTACTGGATGTATATATACGTCAAACACGCTTAACTGGTTAATAAAGTAATAACAGTGTGTGAAAGAAATGACATTACTGCAACTGATTTATATTACAAATTATGACAAAAAATTTAACATCGTTTAAATATAATGTTCATACCATAACACTTTAAGGATAACACTTTAAATAGAACATACGTAGAAACTGTTGTAAATCGTTTTTATTCAGAAATCTTGTTATTTAGATACATGGTCCAACAGATTTTTTAAGGATATATCCTACACTTTACCTTTTTTGCAATCTGTACATTCATACGATGAATTTAGATCATGTTTCATCTACTTTAATGAAAAAATTATAAAAACGAATTTTAATAATGCTATACATAAAAATTATTTATACGATTTTTACCTTGTTGTTAAAAGATGTAAAAAGAAGAAAAAGTTGAGAAAGAAACTAATATTTTGGAGAAATGGAGTCACATATTTAAACGACAGGTTCTAACAACGACATAAATTTAAAAAGCATAAATTCGGCTATATATTTTGTTTTGTCTTCCGCGAACAAATGCTTACTGCGAGCGTATTTTTAGCATTATAAACAATTACTTATTGGACGAAAGAAAAAAAGTCAACTTTCTGTCAAATCTTTCGAAAACGTATTAAAACTAAAACTCAATATTAAATTGACTTGTTCTGATTGCAAAGATGTTATAAAGCAGGACAAAGAATTGCTAAAAAAGGCTGCAAGCAATGAAAAATACAATTATTAATTATTTTATATATACAATTATTTTTATTTTGCATTTTATACATGGACTATTATAAATTTGTTAATGAATTTTATTAATTTTTGCTTTTTATAATAAACTATTTTGTTTTATTCCAAAACAAGGTATTTTTACCTAATAGGTTTTTTTATTTTTAATGTTAGGGGTGGTTCATTTTCAGTTATACTCTTTTTACTTCTGAAAAATCTGGTCAGCTAGTTTTGGAATATGATATTGTAGTTACAAGATTTGGCTCCACCATAATAGGTATATGCAAGACTATGCAAAGTGTCAAAACTAATCGAATGCATAGAATATTCTTCGTTATGCACTGCCATATTTGTGTTCCAACTATAATAGGAATACGGAAACTTATGGCGTCGCAACTATTTTTTGTTTACATTTTTTTTTTAAGTCAAAATCAAATTAAATAAAAAACTAACTATTTTTTTATATGTTTGTCAAATTTCCGTACGGAACTACGAAACTGATCGTAGTTACATACGGAAATTTGACAAACAAAAGTATAACGAAACGTTTAAAGAACTTAACGAACGGAGCCATATGCACATTATGGTTTAAAAATACAATTTACATATAATCGAACCATGCATAGAGTTTGCATAAGCCAGCATATGCCTATTATAGTTGAGCCAATACAGTTAGGTAATAGCATTGATTTTAAATAACTAGATAAATGACCGACGCTGCATACTTTCGTCAACAGGTGCCGCCACATACACCGTTTTCAGAAATTTGAAAAATAAATTGAAAATATGTGAGCAGCAAAATAAATTCTCTCTTTCAGTGAGAAAATAAGAAAAAAAATGTATATTCCTTTATTGCGTTTTTTCTTTTTTGTTAATTTTTTAAGCCTTAGAATTTTTTTTTTTTTATGTTAGTGAAAATTAATATTTGTCAAGAAATTTGATAATGAATGTTTATTATTTTTTTACAGGATTTTTGATTTTATTTTATTTTTTAAAAAAATGTATTTTTTGAAAAATTAATTTAAAAAAAATATGTATTGTCTCTGATGGGGATTGAACCCGAATGTTATTTTTCATAATTTTTTTTTTACAAATATATGAAAAATTAGTTTTGTCTTATACATATGATTTGATAACCTTATAAACATTTAACCATATGTACATATACATATATATAAAATTGAAAATTAAAAATTAAATTAATTTGTTTAAAAATGCTTTTTAAAAATATATGTAAAAAAAAAATTATTTAAAAAAATATCGTCCCTGATTGGAATTGAAGCATACACATATAAATATATGAAAAATATGAAGCAAAATTAGTCCTACCTGTCTATGAATATTGATATTACAACGATGGCAGATTCTTTGCTTATTCGCATAATAGTATATGTATATATTTATTATATATGTGTGTAATATGATTATGTATATATATAATTAATATGCATCACTCATAAGACAAGACAATTTTTTTCATATGTTTACATTTTGAAAAATAACCGTCGGAGACAATATTTTTTTTAAATTATTTTTTTTAAATTATTTTTTTTAAATCATTTTAAAAAAAATTAATTTAATTTCAACTTTATACATATATGTATGTATACATATGTTTAGATGTTTATATGGTTATCATTCATAAGGACAAAGCTGATTTTTTTCATACATCGTCGGTCCCATGCCAAAACCGCGAATGTGCGTTTTTTATGAAATTGAGTTTTTATTGCCAGAAATTGTAAAATTTCAAAATCTACAATATGCAAAAACCACAAATGTGTAATTCGTCGTAGTTTTTTTAATATTAAAAAATTTCTATATCCCTTATGATAAAATTTATATATCGCTTATATAAGAATTTCACAAATCGGCAAAAATTAAATCGCACTTTTCTCGAAACTGAAATATTGCACATTCGCGGTTTTGGCATGGGACCGACGATATTTGTATGAAAAAATTATGAAAAATATCATTCGAGTTCAGTCCCCATCAGAGACAATATTTTTTTAAATATTTTTTTTTAATTATTTTTTTTAAAGTTTTTTTTTTTAATAAAGTAAAATCAAAAATCCTGTAAAACAAATAATAAGCATTCATTATATAAAATTTTTTGACAAATAATAATTTTCCGTAACATAAAATATGAAAAAATAAAAAAATTCCCTACATTGAATTTTTCTTCTCAAAAAAATTTTTTTCTTTTTATAGCAAAATAAAAATTCTCAATGCCATAAAAACAACAAAAAATGGGAAAAAAGAATTAACATAAATAATTTTCTCATTGAAAGATGAAAAAATGAAAAAAAAAATTGTTTGTTAAAAGCGATACATGCGCCCTCTGATGCCCAAATATAACAATATTTTTTTTCAAATGATGATTTATCTAGTTATTTAAAATCAATGGCAATAGCAAAGAGTATATAATAAAAGAAGAGTTCAAAACTCATATAAGAAATTCTGTTAATTTTTTAATTTATTTTTATGAAAAACTAAATCCCACAAAATGAGTATACACAACATGTACGAATGTGTGCATAGATCGAAAAAAAGCTTTTGGGTATTTATTAAGAAAAATAAAAAAACTTTTGCGAATATTGAAAACAGCTTTTTTGTCTTGTTATGTAGCATATTTTCATTTAGAAAAATGAAAATAAAAAAATGTACGTAAACCAAGTAGGTATATTTTCAGGTTTTAAGAGCCAAACGCAATGCTGGTGTTGATTTATAGTGTTAGCTGTAGCTTTATATTTCCTTAGCGTTAAAGCTGAAATAAACACAATGATGGCGGTAAAAATATATGAATAAGTCAAAATAATATTCGAGGGAAAAGTATTTAATACAAGTTTTTTTAAAGTCTGTTGAATTTAAATTTGAATGGCAGCTGTTTTTGACATTTAAATTAACAATGGTGCCAAACAAATTAACAAAATTTTGGCACCATTGCCTAGCGCTAGCTTAAAATTTCCAACATTGTTGAAACTTTTGCAATGGGGTATTTCATCATAACACATATATTTCAAAATGGGGGATTTCGTCAATGGGGGATTTCGTCAATGGGGGAGTTGAGATTGTGGATTTTAGGGGTATCCCAAACTCGGCGCTGGCTTTTATTTTTGGTTGGCGCTAGCCGCCAGCATTTCGCTTATTTATATTAATTTCCATATGTTGAACCTTTTTCAAAGTTACAACCAATGATTAACGCCAGCATTGTGTTTGGCTCTTTAAACATAAAAAATAAACTACTTTTTCTAGTCGGGTCGGAAATGCACGAAATATTTCGAGTTGTGTTTAAGTATGTGTATTTGAAAAAAGCTTTAATTCTTGTGGGATTTAATCTTAAAATTTGCTTCCATATGAAATTTTTTGTATGAGTTTTGAACTCTTCTTAAGGCTTGTCCGCACCAAATAAACAAAACAAAAATGTTTTCGAAATGTTTTTTTTTTATAACGTTTCTAAAAAATTTCTGAAATGTTTTATAGACATTTGGGAAATGTTTATAAAACTTATTTTAGAAATGTTTTAGAACATTTCAAAAACATTTCGAAAACATTTTTGTTTTGTTTCTTTGGTGTGGACGCAGGTAATCAAAGTTTACATTGTATAATGTTTCTAAGAAACGTTTTACAAATGTTCGACATTAAATAGGAAAAATAAATGTTTCTTTATACTTTTAAAAGTAAAAAAATTGCTAAATCTTTGGAAATTAACGAAAAAATTTTAGTTAATAAAACTTTATGAAAGTAAAAGTTTATTATGGGATCCAAACCAAGAGAACTAAACAAAAATGACGGAATTTTGGAAATTGCAACAGCTTTAAAAATTGCATCAGAAAAAATAAACAAAAAGTTTAAATAACCTGAACATATTGCTGTAATCCAGAAATGAGTGCTTCACATACTTCAGGAATGATTTCTGAAATAGTTTGTTTTGAAACTTTAAATAAATACATCAAAGAGTGATATGAATCTCCTGTGGCCAAAAAGCGAAAAGTTATAGCTAATCGCTCAGTAACACATATGCAAACTCTGTAATTAGTATTTTGTCTTCGAATTTTGGGCCCAATTACACAAACAAGATATTCGAAATCACTGGTAGAAATTCTTGCAAAATTTCTAAAACCACTGTCCACTTTCCGACCATTGAAAAGATTTACTCCACTGTAAATACCTCTACTTTTTAAAAAAAAATTTGAGAAGAACATTGTATATTGTTTCTAAGAAACGTTTTCCAAATGTTCCATATGAAATAGGAAAAAATAAATGTTTCTTTATACTTTTAAAGTACAAACATGGCTAAAGTATGGAATAATGACAAAATTTTAGAGTTAATACAACTTTATCAAAATAAAAGTGTATTATGGGATCCAACCCAAGAACATTATTTTTTTTTTTTTTTTTAATCATAGATATATTTTTCTATGTATAAGACTTAAACTGGTCAATTTAGACCAACCATAAGCTTTCTTTTGTAATCTTAGGTCTATGTTTCGAACTATCCTTTAAACTCCCATTGGTGTTTATAAGGAAATCTAGCTGTTGTTCATATTAGATCATGTGGTTTTTTACGTTTTAGCCTTCTAACTTGATGTTCATTGTTAGTTAGCTTTTTGGCTTCTTCGTTTTTATGTTCTAATAATCTAGTGAGATGTTTCAAGGCAAATCTTTTGATTTCATCTTCTACCGTACTGATTCCTAAGTCCCTATGCAGGTCACTGTTTCGGATGTACCAAGGAGCTTTAACCATGTTCCTTAGAACCTTGTTTTGAAATCTCTGTATTTTGTCTATGTGGCACTGACTGGCACATCCCCAGAGTTGGATGCCAATTTGTTGTAAATGTGAAGTTTGGAGTTGTGTCCAATCAGCCAGTAAAGTTTTTTGTATTTGATGTTGAGTTCTTGTATTTTAATTTTGAGATGTTCTTTCCACTTCAGTTTCGTGTCTAGGTGCATACCTAAATATTTGACCGTGGATTCATATGGTACAATGTTTCCATTTAGGGAGACCGGAAATATGTGATTCATGTGTTTGTTGGTAAAGTTAATGTGAACTGTCTTTGTTTCTTTTAGTTTAATGGCGTTTTTTCTTGTCCAATCTTGAATGGTGTCGCTTGCATGTTGAGGTTTGCTGGTTACCTCGTTTAAAGTAGTATCTACCGCTAACATGGCTGTGTCGTCCGCGAAAGTACCCACAAGCACATCATTTGGGACTGGTAAGTCACTGGTGAACAACACATAGAGAATTGGCCCCAAGATGCTACCCTGGGGTACTCCTGCCTTGATCTCTCGAATTTCTGAAAATTCATCCTCATATTTTACTCTAAAGTACCTGTTTGATAGGTACGAGGTAATAAAATCTACATACTGTTTAGGTAGGAGTTTGTTCAATTTATTCACTAATCCATGGTGCCACACCTTATCAAACGCTTGTGCTACGTCAATAAATATTCCAGAACATATCTTTTTGCCCTCTAGAGCATGTTCTATGGCTTTCGCGATTCTGTGAATTTGTTCAACCGTCGAATGATTTTTTCTAAATTCAAACTGAAAGTTTGGGATTATCTTTTTGCTTTCTATTATTGGTAGTAGCTTCTTCAAAAACATTTTTTCCAGGACTTTGGACATGATAGGAAGTAGAGAAATTGGGCGGTAAGATTTATACCATTTTAGTTTCAAAATGAGAATAGTAAACTTCAAAATGAAAATAGTAAATTTCAAAGTGGAATAGTAAACTTTAATATTAGAATAATAAATTTCAATATGAGAATAGTAAATTTCAATATGAGAATTTTAATTTTAATATATGAATTTTAATTGTTATGGTAATTGACAATGTACCTTGCCACAGTAAAATTATCGAAGTAATAAATAAAATTTCTCATATTGAAATTTACTATTCTTATATTGAAATTTATTATTCTCAAATTGAAATTTACTATTCTTATATTGAAGTTTACTATTCCACTTTGAAATTTACTATTCTCATTTTGAAACTAAAATGGTATAGTATCGTTAAGTTTTCGAGGTAAGAAGCCATTTTTGATTCTTTGAACTTTAGGATCGTTGTTCTTAGTTTTTGTTCTTTCTGTTAAGGAGGTTTTTGTCCACTGGATCCCTTGATTGCTGCCACTTCCTTCTGGCTCGCCTTTTTTCTTCAACTAACGTTCTAATGTTCATTGGGTACTTGATAGCTACTGATGTTGGCTTGAGCTCTTTAGTGTTTTTCCAAGCAGCTTGCTGGATGGACTCCATAAATTTTTCCGCCGCAACGTCTAGCTGATGAGTGTTATTGAGATTTATTCTTAGATCGATGCTGATTTCTAGGTCTTTTGAAACTTTCCCAGTCCGTAGTGTTATTCGTGAGTAAAGTTTTTGGAGTTTTCATTACGACTGACTCTCTGAGCGTGAGCACCACAGCCGAGTGATCAGAGTTGAGATCGAAGCAGTCTTCCACTGTGATGAAATTTGACGACACTTTTTTCGAAATAAAGAAGTCAAGAAGGTCCGGTATTTTGTTTACGTCGCTAGGCCAATAAGATGGCTTTCCAGTGGAGTGGAACATGCAACCTAATTCTCTTAGAGCAGCATTTAACTCTCTGCCTTTTGTAGTGCAAAGTCTTGAGCCCCAAGAGACATGCTTAGCATTGAAGTCACCGCCTAAGATGAATCTTTCTCCCAAATTTTCAATTATGTTTTTGTAATCATTCCTTTTCAGATTGTGTTTTGGTGGACAGTAAGCTGATCCGATTGTTAGTTTATTATTATTTGTTGTTACTGTTATTATGGTAAGTTGAATTTCCTCTTTTTGTATATTTTGTTGTAGTTGATGATTTATGTTACTTTTAATGAGAACTGCACTACCTCCTTTAGCATTGTTGCTTGGGTGGTTTGTTAGATAGGTGTTAAATCCTTTTATTGATATGTACATTTGATCCGTAAGGTGCAATTCTGATATGAGACAAATATCTATTTTGTTGTTGTTTAGGAATAGCTCTAGTTCATGGGTTTTATTTTTTATGCCATTTGCATTCCATGTTGAAATTTTTAATTTTCGTGTAGGCATCATTGAACGACTGCGCTGTAGTATGTAGGAAAGTTTCTTTCCATTTTGTCCAAGCTTTGCGTGAGATTACTAACCATATCGTAGATGCTTTCCAGCATTGATGTTTGGCTGCGTTCTAATCTGCTATCAATATTTGCGTTATTGTTGACCATTTGGGCGAATGTTACGTTTTCTTGTACCCTGTTGTTTGGAGTGGCATTGGGAATGCTGTTTATAGTTTTGTTAGTACTCATTTGTGTATTTTTTCTCTTTTGCAACTCCTTAGCTATAGTACAACCACGATAATTAGCCGGATGTGCTTCACCACAATTAGAACATTTATTCGCTGGCGATTCTCTTCTCTTCGTACATGTTGTTGAGAGGTGATCTCCTGCACATTTCACACACTTCGGTTGCCTTTGACAGTAACTAAGAGTGTGTCCATGACGTTGACAGCGTTTGCACTGTGGTATGCTTTTGTTAGTTTTTAGCGCTTCTATTTTGACTCTCATATGGTTTAGAGCTTTTATTTCAAATATTCTTTTTGTATTCTCTTTGTTGTCAAATGTAAGCATAAAGAGTGGAAGCTTAGTAATGTATTCTTTTCCTTCAATCTTCTTTTTAATAAATTTTTTTTCCACTTTCAGGATCTTGTAGTTGTTTTCTAGCAGTTCATTTTTAATGTATTCGGGATCGCAACACGGATGAAGATGTCGAGTCATAACTCTGATTGGCCTTGTCTGCTTGTTCTCATATGAGTGTCATTCAAGATTAGACTCATTAGCGAATTTTGTAAGGGGCCTATATTCAGATTCCGAGTTTACATTTATTTTAATTTGGTTATTATTTAATAAGTTTGCTGTAAATTGTACTTTTTTTTATTTTAGTGCTGTGTTAAGTTCCGAATAATCTCCGATGTTGTTGATTATTACAGGTGGTGGTCTGATTTTTCTTTCTTTTTGGAACGGATTTTGTACTGTGTTCACGTTCTCATTGTTGTTGTTGTTTGGTGTATTAATATTGATGTTCATTTCCATAATATCCACTGGCGACTTAGCTGCTTTCCCTAAGAAGTCAGCCAAGCCCTCTCCGCTAGCCGTGGCCTCTAGCGACACTTTGGCAGATATCCCTGCCGAGTTGAAATCAATGTTATTACTATTCATTTTTATATTTTGTTTTTTTTTTGTATTTTAACATACTACAAGGTATATTAGCTGCCGTCCCTCTGGGAGCAGACGCAGACCAGGGAGCCGCCCACTATGGGTCAGACGCTTGTGGATTTTGTTCGCATTCATTACTTGGCCTGTTTCCAGTTGCCCAGTGGTCACCACGAGGAGGTGTAATGAATACTTGATGGTAGCTGTCATAGTTGCGGCGCTGGAATGATCCGAAGAACTTACCCTATACCCTACTTACGCTTACCCTATCGCTTGCGCACGGATTTTTTTTGTTTTCGCATATATTTTTTTTTTTTTTGTTTTCGCATATATGATTGTATTGTATAATCTTATATGAATAGTTTTTTTGGTATTCGTACAATTGAAAATTTTCTAATTCATAAATAAATTCTAATTTTCAATTTTTAGCAAAAAGAAAATAGTTTCTTCTCTATTGTAAGAATAGTACAGGCGTTTGGGTATTTTTGGTAATATCGATTAAAAAATATTTTGCATATTTTATGATTATATGGTGGTCGGGTGCGTAACGACAGGGAAAGCGTTGACCGTCAGTTTCATGAAACTTTCCAACGCCGCAACTGTGCTGTTGCCACCAAGTATTCATTGCACCTCCACGCGGTGACCACTGGGCAACTGATTTGACTTCAGGCCAAGCAATGAATGCGCCCAAATCCAGAAGCGTCTGTCCTATAGTAGGCGGCTCCCTGGTCTGCGTCTGTACCCAGTGGGTCGGCAGTAACTTCACCTGGCAGAAGGTTTAAACTGCTTCATTTATAAAATATGAGTAGTACCAATGCAAAAAAAAACTCGGTTGGGATATCAGAGGCCACGGCTGCCGGCGAGGGCTTGTCTGGCACTCTAGTAGGATCAGATAAGTCGCCAGTGGTTAAAAATATAAATAAAAATAAAATTAACAATAATCTAAATATAAATCATGATCAAAATACATCTAGAGATCAAATTAAAAACAGAAGTAGTCAAGCATCTAACGTAATATCTGGTGATCCATTTGTTAAAAGTAAAATTATCCAGAGAACGCCGCCACTAACAGCACTCACCAACGGAAATGAAGACGATAAAAAAACACATTCCTTAATAAAGAATAAAACAGCAAAAAGTTCTGGTAATGAGCAAGAAGACAGATTCAGAAGTAGACAAAGAAAATCCTCTCAGCCTTTGGTTAGAAGACGATGCCGCTCACTAGCAGACTTCGACGCTTTTACAACAGAAATGTTAATCCAAGAGCACTTTATTCAGTCAAAAGCACTACAGAAGATTAATTCCAAGAATAGTAATGTTGTACATATTAATACGCCTAAAAGAAAAAATATATCCTCGGATGAATGTGACTCTCCTATGCAAAACTTGATTTCGGACGCTGTAGCCATAGGGACAGTGGCGAGCACTGAAATCAAGTATAACACGGAGGAAAATGTTAAAATTAATAGCTTAGAATTGCAGCTCAATGAAGCCAGAAAGGAAATTTCCGAACTTAGAGCAATAATCACCGCGTTACAATTTAAAGATCATAACAGTATATCACCATCAGCTGTTGACGTAACAGATGAAGTTCCAAATGAAACAGCATGGTTGCTCCAGAAGAGTAAAAAAAGAAAAACGTCTGAATCAAGTAAAGCTAAAATAGATAACACGCTCTCAGCTAAAATAAGTAATTTATCAAAAAATGATAACAGCAAACAGCCATCAAACAACAAAGTAATTAGTCTAACAAACTCACCTAATACTAATATAAGTTATTTTAGTAAAAAACAAACACAAGTCATACTCAACAGTAAAAACGAAAACAACTCAGTATCATCAGCTATTGCAAACGTGAATGCCTTACTAGATAAAAATATGCCAAAAAACATAGAACAACCAGTAAATTCTAAACAATCAAAATTACACAAACCTCCGCCAGTTATTATTAGTTACCTAGTCAACTACACGGAACTAAAACAAACTCTCGAAGTTAATAATCTAGATTATAATGCTAATCTATTAAACAACAATCAAATAAAAATTAATGTTAATTCAGAAGCTGAATACAGAAACTTAACTAGATACGCTAACGAAGCAAACCTGGAATGGCACTCGTACGAGAACAAGCAGACTAGACCCATAAGAGTTATGGCTAGACATTTGCATCCGTCCTGTGACCCTGAACACATCAAGGGCGAATTATTAGACAGAAAATTCAAAATAATCAGCGTAGAAAACAAAATAATAAAAAAGAAAATAAATGGTAATGATCATATAACCAAACTTCCCTTATTCATGCTAAGCTTTGAGAATACTGAAGACATAAAAAAAATATACGAAATTCAATATCTCAACCACATGAAGGTGAAAATAGAAGCCCTTAGAACAAATAAGCTAATACCACAGTGCAAACGATGCCAAAGATATGGTCATACAGCTAAATACTGCCAAAGAGAAACTCGATGCGTGAAATGTGCTGGTAATCATCTGACTTTAAACTGTACCAAATCCAGGGACATCCCTGCTAAATGCTCCAACTGTGCTGAAGCGCATCCAGCGAACTATAGAGGCTGCGTTATTGCCAAGGAACTGCAGAATAGAAGAAATAAATCTAAAACCATTAAGGACGACATTACAAGAAAATACAATAAAGTAAACGACACAACACGAAGTATTCCTAAAGACGCCACATACGCTCAAGTTACTAGAAATAACCAAGATGATAACAAACAACAAAGTAATAATCCTAATGTGACGCAATTGCTACAAGACATATTGAAATCGGTAAATAATCTATCATCTAGAATGGACAAAATGGAAGCCAATATTCCTGGAGCGTACACCCAAGAAACAATATGACACAACGAGACCTAAGAATTGCTAGTTGGAACGCAAATGGCATCAAAAACAAAATTCAAGAATTACAAATATTTCTGGATTTGTTAAATATTGACATATGCCTATTATCGGAAACCCACTTGACTAATCAAATGTGTATAAAAATTAGAGGATATAAAACATATATGACTAATCACCCAGACAATCAAGCCAGTGGCGGAAGTGCTATAGTAATAAAAGAAAATATTAAGCATCATGAAGAACACAGCCTCCAGAGCGAAGAAATTCAACTGACAATAGTAGTAATTAAAGCAAATCAACAAAATATATGTATTGGATCCGTGTACTGTCCCCCTAAATATAATCTTAAAAAATCTGACTACTTACAAATGTTTCAAAAATTAGGAGATAAATTTATAATAGGTGGTGATCTAAACGCAAAACACATTGACTGGGGTTCCCGACTATCAACAACAAAAGGCAGAGAGCTAAAGGCTGCCATAGCTGATTCGGGTTGTAATTACCACTCTACTGGAAGTCCAACGTACTGGCCAACTGACTTGAACAAAATGCCTGACCTCCTAGATTTCTTCATAACAAAAAGAATCTCGCCAAATTTTGTAAAACTTGAAGACAACCATGACCTAAATTCAGATCATTCAGCCGTAATTTTAACACTTAACGAAAAAATATCAAAAATCACACCTAAACCTAGATTATCTAACAAAAGAACGGACTGGATAAGCTTCCAATTACAATTAGAAAATGAAATTGACTTAAATGTAAACTTACGGACAATAGAACAACTAGAAGTAGAGGCGGAAAAGTTCACTAAGCTAATCCAAAGCGCAGCTTGGAACAACACAAAAGAAGTTCTATATAAATCAAAAGGAATAAATTATCCAAGTGATATTAGAAGATTAGTAGCAGATAAAAGAAAAGCCAGAAGCAGGTGGCAGCAGACAAGAAATCCATTAGACAAAAATATCCTCAACAGATTGACACAACAGCTTAAAAGAGAAATTAAAAAATTTAAGGAGAGTTCAATGACAAATTACTTATAAAACCTAGCAGCAGACGAGAAATCAGATTATTCTTTATGGAAGGCCACCAAAAACCTAAATAAACAAATAACACATAATCCACCTATAAGAAAAAAAGATGGTACATGGGCGAAAGACAATAAGCAAAAAGCTGACGCATTCGCAGATCATCTCGCTGACATCTTTATACCGAACAATAAGATAAACCCAGCTGCTCTGGAAGAACAAATAAATGACGATAATCAAAATATAAAACAAGTATCAAGCAGTGAAGTCGCAGATGTAATCAAAAATAATTTCAGTAAGAAAAAAGCTCCGGGTTATGACTTGATTACTCCAGAGATTCTCAATAAACTGCCGGAAAAAGGTATCACTATGTTAACGTACTTAATAAATTCAGCTTTTAGATTGAAATATGTACCCAGTATATGGAAAGTAGCGGAGGTTATAATGCTACAAAAGCCTGGTAAACCGCCAAACGAAACAAAGTCATATCGACCAATCTCTCTGTTACCAATAATTTCCAAGCTACTTGAAAAACTGTTCCTGAAAAGATTGTAACCAATAATAGAATCCAAAAATCTGATTCCCAACTACCAATTTGGGTTCAGAGAGAGACATTCGACTATAGACCAAGTGCATCGCATTACTGACGCTATCGAAAAGGTTTTAGAAGAAAAAAAGTATTGTTCATCCATATTCATCGACGTAGCTCAGGCCTTCGACAAGGTGTGGCACGAAGGCCTCATAAACAAACTAAATAAAATCCTGCCTAAACAACACGTTGAGCTCCTCGCTTCATACCTGTCCAACAGATTTTTTCGCATCAAACAAGAAGACGAATACTCAGAATTAAAAGAAATTAAAGTGCCATTCACAGTGATTTCGATTCGAACGGCACGTTCGAATCGAAATCACTGTGAATGGCACTTTAGAACCGTTCGTTTCGAAAAGAAATTATAGTCACAATGTATTCGTTCCGTTTATATAAAAAAAATATGTTTAATCTCTATTTTATGTATTAAAATAAATATTTTCTGCATTTATTATACAATACTGGATACTTCTTAACATTTTCAATAAACTCCCCCATAATAATTCAAAAAATTTAAATTTCAAATGTATAATTTATAGGTTATGTCATTCGACCCATCCGGCAAAGTTAAAATATTTTTAACTCTTTTCGAATGAATTCGTTTCGACACGTTCATTGTGACTTGCAATCCGGCATACCATATAAAATATATGGGGCTGTCAAAATTTGAAATTTTCGATTCGAACGTGCCGTTCGAATCGAAATCACTGTGACTGGCACTTAAAGCTGGTGTTCCCGAAGGTAGCATCCTGGGACCAATGTTGTATATTTTATTTACGAGTGACTTACCAGTACATGATGACGTGTTAGTTGCAACCTTCGCAGACGATACGGCTATGCTGGCAATTGACAAAAATCTAATCGAAGCTACTAATAAACTGCAAAGAGCTAACAATTATATTCAAGACTGGACAGTCAAGTGGAAGATGAAACTAAATGACTCGAAATCCGTACACATCAATTTTACAAACAAAAAAATAAATAATCACTTACCAATTTACCTAAATGGAAATGCAGTTCCGTACGAAAACAAAGCCAAATATCTTGGAATGACTCTTGATGTGAAGTTAAAATGGTCAGAACATGTAAAAACAAAAAGAACTGAACTAGACGTTAAATATAGAAAATTATACTGACTGTTAGGCCGTAGTTCCAAGCTATCGATAAAAAATAAAATTCTGATCTATAATCAAATTATAAAACCAGTGTGGCTTTACGGCATACAGCTCTGGGGATGCTCAAGTCAATGTCACATTCAAAAGATTCAACGATTTCAAAATAAAGTAATTAGAAACATGGTAAATGCTCCGTGGTATATTCGCAAAAGCGACTTACACAGGGACCTGAAAATCAAACAAGTTGACAACGAAGTTAAAAGATTCGCTATAAAACATCAAAAAAGACTACAGGAACATGTTAACGTTGAAGCAACAAAATTACTTGACATCGAAAACAATATAAGGCGTTTAAAGCGTAAAAAGCCAAGCGATCTTATTTAGTATTATTAGAAGTAAACCTGGTGCTCTAAAAAAGTTACACAATATTAGCTTAAGATTTGAAAATAAAACTGATGGTTGGTCTGTTAGACCAGTTTTAGTTCCTCAAGCCAAAACTAGTAAAAAAAAAAAAAAAAAAAAAATGATTATACAATATATTCAATAAATTAATAATATTTTCTGATTATACAATATTATATTCATAAATTTTAACACTATATTTTAAAATTTGGTTAGATTTAAATTAATTTAATTTGAAAAAAGTTGAATTGAAATTGAAAATTTATTAATTCAATTAAGAAAAGATAAAAATACATATTTCTAAACATGTTTAATTCCTTTTAAAAAACTTCTAATTTATTCTTAAATGTATTCCATGCATTTTTTGATCAATATTACCAAAAATACCCAAACGCCTGTACTATTCTTACAATATAGAAGAAACTATTTTCTTTTTGCTAAAAATTGAAAATTAGAATTTATTTATGAATTAGAAAATTTTCAATTATACGAATACCAACAAAACTATTTATATAAGATTATACAATACAATCATATATGCGAAAACAAAAATAATCCGTTTTTTCAATATAAAAAAAATTATCCTCTCACGCATGCTCTCATATTAGTCATTCATAAATATTTCCTTTCCTAATCTAACGTAAATATATAACAAAAAACGCACGTTGAACGTTGATTTTTGACATTAGATTAGGAAAGTCAAATCAGAAAGAAATTTTTTTTGTTCTACTTTATAAGTCTATATATTATTATTAGTCATTTTTGACATTAGATTAGGAAAGTCAAATCAGAAAGAAATTTTTTTTGTTCTACTTTATAAGTCTATATATTATTATTAGTCAATGGTAACACATATGCAAGCTTGGTAATTAGTATTTTGTCTTCGAATTTTGGGCCCAATTACACAAACAAGATATTCGAAATCACTGGTAGAAATTCTTGTAAAATTTCTAAAACCACTCAGACTGTCCACTTTCAGATCATTTAAAAGATTTACTCCGCTGTAAATGGCTCTACTTTTAAAAATCTTTCTCTGCTAACATTTTCTATTTTTTTAACTACATAACTACATAGCATGCAGGAGAAAATGTGGTATCATTCGGTTGAACCATTTTTACGTACTGAATTTATGGGAAACAAAAAAAACATGAAATGGGCATTGAATAGTTTTTAAAACATTTATTATTACTTGGAAACATTTTTTAGATGTTTACAAAACATTTCTCGTGCTTCGAAAACATTTACAAAACATTTAATTTAATTTAGTTTTAAACATTGAAAAACTAGATTTATTTATAAATGTTTCTATAAATGTTTTAAAAACAATGTTTTTTGTAAATGTTTCTTTGGTGCGGACAAGCCTTTAGAAACGTTTTTAAAATATTCCTCATTAAATGGGAAAAATAAATGTTTCTTTATACTTTTAAAGTAAAAAAATTGCTAAATCTCTGGAAAATAACGAAAAAATGTCAGTTAATACAAGTTATGAAAGTAAAAGTTTATTATGGGATCCAACCCAAGAGAACTATAAAAATAAAATAAAAAAAACTTACGCAATTTTGGGAATTGCAACAGCTTTAAAAATTGCATCAGAAGAAATAAGCAAAAAGTTTAAATAACCTGAACATATTGCTGTAATCCAGAAATGAATGCTTCATATACTTCAGGAATGATTTCTGAAATAGTTTGTTATAGTGTTGCCTGGTAAAATGAAAATATTGGTCGGCTACTCTGTACTGTAATTCTCAAATTTTCGAAATTATTTTTCAATTTAAATAACAATTTCTGTTTTATATTTTATTTTAATATTTTTCATTAAATCTATATTACTTTTTATAATATTTTATTATTATTATATTAATATAAAAAAAAAATTAAAAATAATTAAAAAATATGGGGTAAACAAATTATTGAGATATGACAATCTGATAATAGTTTAGCCATAACAACAAAATCAAGCACAAGGTTAGCCACAAAACAATAATAGCTGTGTTTTTTTATTCCTACTCTGTACTATACGAGTAGAGTATCTGTATGTTTGGTGTTGTAGCTACTCTACATAATTATCCAGTACAACCTGTAGAGTTAAAGGGAAATTAATGGGAAATTATTAAATTTTAATATGGCAACTATAAATTTGACAAGAAGATACTTCATTTCGTATATTTGAATATTGAAAATTTGATTTTTAAGAAATATCAACAAAGTGGGCAAATTTTTTTCAATCAATTCTAAATCATGTTTTCCCCTTGCACTACATCGTTTTTTTATTCCTTTTATATAGAGTAGTACAGAGTAGGAATAAAAAAACACAGCTAATAAATCTGAAAAATCTGAAAAAATTCTCCGATCAAAAAAATCAATCTGACTAATCTGAAATTGAAATAAGAAACGCCAACAGATTGATCAGATTGATCTGAGCAGAAATAAAAAACAATTTCACATTAACAGATTGGTCAGAGTAGTCTGAGCGTAAATAAGAAACACACCAATATACTCTTTGGTAATAGTGAGGCAAAAAAGAATGAGTATTGTTGTGATAAGAATGATGCAGGTGATTGTAATTTGTAATTACGAGAATTGAAAATCAAATCTCACTTTGTTTAGATAGATTTGAATTTGAAGTTATTTCATCTACATTTGCAGCCTTATTTATTTTTCGCGAATTTACAACACAATTTACTTTTATCAATGGAATAAAAGGAATTATTCTGTTAGAATTATAAAACAATTCATAAACGGAATTATTCAGTTTATTATATTATAAGTGTTTATTTTACAAAAATGCATACAAATATTTTACTCACCTCATGCCTCGTTAAACCAGTATATTTCGTCAATGTTGATAAAGTTCTTGAGACAGATTCATATAAAGTCTCAACAACTTTACAAACATCTGCACCAAAAAGTTGTGTAATTATTACAGAACATAATTTTCCGTACTGTATGGACATAATTATCACAGCCCACGTTGTTTTCACTTATTTTTGTTTTGGTTACTAAATGATTTTCACTATAAACAGCTATAACTGTATTTACTTGCTTGAAATTTTAAACAAATTTGCTTGAAAATATGACAATGGGAACTGACGTATGTATGTGGATTCCCGCCAAACATTGCGTAACGGAAACGTAAAGTTTTCCGAGCCTAATTCCTTCTAAGGTCTTGGAAAATGTTACGTTTTTGCGTAACAGAATTGATACGCAACTGTTACATTCCTTATATGAGAAGTGACACTATTTTTCGTTACGATAAGTCCTCGCAAAAGCGTAATGTTTCTGTACAGTTTAGGTGTAATGTTTTCGTACTGTTTAAGTGTAATGTTTTCGTACAGTTTAGGTGTAATGTATTCGTACATATTTAGCGTAACTTGTGCGTATTGTTTATGTGTAACGTATACGTACAAATTTAGTGTAATTTTTTCGTACTGATTTAATGTAGCGTATTCGTATTTATTTAGTAATTAAAAAACAAATTAGTTATTTTAATAATATATTTTCAAACAAAAATAAATAAATTCATATTTATTAATATATAAAAATAAAAAAAATAATGAATAAAAAAATTGTAAATTTTTCCAAAATTTTTCGTAACTTTTAAGGCGTTCGTAAACTTAACATTTCCGTAAAGAATTTAGCGTACACTTGAAATAGTAGAAAAAAAAAGTTTACATTTCCATTACATTTTCATTCGGAATTTAGCGTATACAATTTATGTGTACGCCAACGTTACATTTTGGTTAAGAAATTTTCGTTACTATTTAGGTGTTCGTAAACTTAACATTTCCGTACAGAATTTAGCGTACACTTGAAATAGTAGAAAAAAAAGTTTACATTTCCATTACATTTTCATTCGGAATTTAGCGTATACAATTTATGTGTACGCCAACGTTACATTTTGGTTAAGAAATTTTCGTAACTTTTTAGGCGTTCGTAAACTTAACATTTCCGTAAAGAATTTAGCGTATACTTGAAATAGTGGAAAAAAAACTTTACGTTAACATTACATTTTCGTTCGGAATTTAGAGTATACTTTTAAATGCTTGGCGGGTTACCTTTAAGAAGAGCGAACCGTAAACGAACCGCCGGCGAAGTCTTTTGTTCATATATGACTTCGTTTACGAACCGCCTTGGCAGTTCGTAAGCGAACCGAAAACGTAAATGTTAGAATAAGAACAGTAGAAAAAAAACGTAACGCCAAGAGTTCGCTAAAATCGGTTCGTTTACAAAACGCCGTAACGATTCGTTTTGGAACCGCCAAAACCGGCACGTTTACGAAACGCCTCAACGATTCGTTGGGAACCACCAAATTTGGTACGTTTACGAACTGATTTTATTTCTAGAAATAAGAAATACGAAAATTTATTTTTTTTATTTTTTTGGCATTTATTGCATATAAAAAATATAATTTTTAACAATAAATAACAACTTATATAATACATAATTTTGAAACATAATAAATTATTGAATTATAAATTAATAACTTTTACATAAATCATAAAAAATAATCATTTTCTTACTTTTGTATGCAACTAATTTATATAAAAAAAATCAGCATTTTAATTCTACCTGGTACTAAATTTATATTAATTAAAAAAAAATAATTTTCTAATTTTCCTGCCTTTTATTGGATTTCCATAGGCGGTCTTTTGAATATTGGAACCATTTCATATTAACTTCTGGCACATTCTAAAAATAAAATAAAATTATAATTCAAATGCAAGTGAATCCTCTATATTAAACATCGTTTTTAAATTTACCTTTAATTATGTATATTCATTACAGTGAATAAATGCTCTAGAAAATATCGATGATGACTAAACCACGAAAAGCTGCATGCAATTTCGTTAAAGCTTTTGTACATTTTTATTATTTAATATATTAATTTTAATTAAAAAACACAAAATTACTCACTATTTTTTTATTATATTAAAACACAATAAAAGTAAACAATACTTCACTCGGCGTTTACTTTGTTATAAAATTATTTATATGTATAACGTATAATATGAAATGTCAAAAAAAAATATTTCCTTTTTAAACTATCAGTTCGCTATGAACGAAACAGAAGTAGAACGGTGGCGAACAGCTTTTCTCGTGGTTGAAATATATGAAAGTTGAATAAAAAGGCGTTACATATCCGGTTCGTAAACAGTTCGCCAAAAGCGAATTCGCTTATTTTTCTTAATGGTTCCCGCCAAACTTTTAAAAGTTTACTCTAAATTCCGAACGAAAATGTAATGTTAAAGTAAAGTACCAGTCACAGTGAACCGTTCGTTTCGAAAAGAAATTATAGTCACAATGTATTCGTTCCGTTTATATAAAAAATATATGTTTAATCTCTATTTTATGTATTAAAATAAATATTTTCTGCATTTATTATACAATACTGGATGCTCCTTAACATTTTCAATAAACTCCCCCATAATAATTCAAAAAATTTAAATTTCAAATGTACAATTTATAGGTTATGTCATTCGACCCATCCGGCAAAGTTAAAATATTTTTAACTCTTTTCGAATGAATTCGTTTCGACACGTTCATTGTGACCGGCATACTATATAAAATATATGGGGCCGTCAAAATTTGAAATGTGACTGGCACTTAAAGTTTTTTTTCGACTATTTGAAGTTCACGCCAAATTCTTTACGGATATGTTAAGTTTACGAAAGCCGAAAAAGTTACGAAAATTTCTGAACCAGAAGGTACCGTTGGCATACACATAAATTCTATACTCTAAATTGCTAACGAAAATGTAATGTTAACGTAAAGTTTTTTTCCACAATTTGAAGTTTACGCTAAATTCTTTACGGAAATGTTAAGTTTACGACCGCCTAAAAAGTCGCGGAAAATTCTGAACCAAAATGTAACGTTGACGTACATATTTTCATAATTTTTATGTGAAGTTTTTGCCTCCCATTGTTAAATTTTGTGTTTTTGCCAAGTTTTTGGCTCCCAAAAAATTAATTTTCGCCAATTTTTTGCTTTCCAATAGTAAAATAGTCTAGCGCTAGCGTTAATTTTTCAACTTGTTGAAAGCCAGCGCTGTCGTTTTTTTCCCCTTGTGTTCACTGCTGGTATTGTGTTCGCTTACATAGATTTCCATATGTTGAAACTTTTTTAAGTTAACACTATGGATAAAGCCCCAATTGTGCGACGGCCTTAATTCCGAACGTACAATGTAATGTAACGTAAAGCTTTTTTTCAACTATTTGTGGTTTACGCTAAGTCTTTAAGAAAATGTTAAGTTTACGAATGCCTAAAAAGTTACGAAAATTTCTGAACCAAAATGAACGTTAACGTACATTTAAATTGTATACGCTAAATTCAGAACGATAATGTAATGTTAATTTTTTGATTACTCGAAGGCAGTATGTTGTTTGATTTTAGTTGTGTGTCATTATTTCGATCACCATTTTAATTGTTTTTTTAGTTCGGCTTCTTGAGTTTTTGTTTTGAGTTTATTGTGATAATTTTCAATTTAATACATTTCGCTTTTGCGGGGACTTTTCGTATCGAAAAATAGTGTCATATAAGGAATGTAACCGTTACGTTCTGAAGTTCAGACTCTAATTTTGTTAAAGTAAATATTTTAAAAATAAATATAATTATTATAGTAAGTGAATATTTTGGAGTTATAAAATGGGAAAAATAAACATATGATAAATTTAAGGAGAAATATTTATTATCTTTTATAAATTGTGATATTTTGTAATAAAAAATAATTTTAAAAAAAATATTTTCAGTCTTATTTTGATATTTAAACAGTAAACACTGTTAAAAAATATGTTCTTTAAATAATTATAGGTATTGTTTAAAAAAAGAAGTGATAAATTAAAAATAAAACTTTAATACAATTAGCGGAAAATTATAAAATTTCTTATTAGTGATTAATAAAACTACTGTGAAATATAAACAGAAGAAAACACGCGTCCCTATAAGAAAATAAGCGAATTTCGCT